>OX103977.1:19447837-19745922 GCA_944470395.2 Schistosoma turkestanicum | reverse complement strand
ACACCACCACAAGGGCTTATCTATTTCAACAAATCACATTTTCTATCTATTTATGCTCCCATTCGTTTCTTCCAGTTTATTTGAAACTATGAATCGATCAATGTTAGAGCACCATTAGAAACCTGGAAGCACTGGACGGCCGTTTCGTCCTGGTATGAGACTCCTCAGCAGTGCGCATCCACGATTCCTGCACCCCGCAGGATTCGAACCCAGGGCCTTCGGCATTGTAGGCGAACGCCTAATCATCGGACCACTGTGCCGGTATCTAACGCAGTTAATGTCTAACTTGATCAATTCTTCCAGTTTACTTATCCCCACTTGTAATGCTATTTACCACTTTTCATTCATCATGTCGGTCTCTTTTGTGAACAATCTATTTTGAATTGTCGAATTGTACTTGTTAAACATTGGATATTAATAAATAGGCCCAAAATTAATCACATGATTTTAGCTCACAAAGCAGACAGTTACTTATAACCTAAAAAAATTAAATGTTATTTATATATATATGCTTTTGAAAGAACTTAGTAGTTTCACACATATATTTCTCACATTATAAAATCTTCATTCAATCATGATTACATCATTTCTTCTAACTAATCAATAGGAATTATTGAGACCGCATGCACAACAATATTTTCAACATTATGAATCAGTCAATGGTCCAGTTTCATTAGATTTTTATAAATTAACATCAAATTCATCCAGCCGAATTATTGGGACACGTTTATCACTGACAAATAATAATAGTCAATCAAATAAACATGATGACATTTATCTCATCAATTGTATTCGTGTATTTTGGAAAGAGATTGCATCACGGGTCATTGCGTGTGTTGATCAGAATAAGAAAAATTTTGAACAAATTGTAAGTTTCATGATGAGATATATACATATATATATGATTTACACACTTAGATGCGTTCATTCAATGTTCAATTATTTAGCTATATATATATATATATATATATATATATATATATATATATATATATATATATATATATATATATATTCTAATATGAAATGAAAATATTTTCATCAAACATCTGAACTAATTCAAAAGAAAACAAATAGAAAGTTCTAAACAATTAAAGTTGATCTTTTCAGAAATCTTGAAAGCAAGAATTTATTATTTCATTTATTACAATGGCATGATATATCAGAGGTTACATTTTGAAAGATTTTTAATCAATCATTGAAAGAAATTCACAAACCTAATGTTGTAACACTCGCTTAGAATAATTCCCAGCTAATTCCTATTGGTTGGTATTCTCTGAGCACACAATACACTGGACAAGTTCCAAAGAATTAAAAAACACGGTTGAAACAGGAAAAGAGTATATTCCAAATAGCAAGGTTAAATGGAAATACGAAGCGGAAGGCCAAATAGATACAACGTTAGTGTTCTTATAGTTTTTACATGAGAAGCTTCTGGATAGCAAGTCACGTGATCGACTAGATTAGATTTAACCAATCAGCTAGCAAGCTAACTACACGTAAACTTTCTACCCTGTTCTCCAAGACTCGACCAGGCGCTGATTGGATAGGAAATTAGCCAATCAGCTCGCAGCTGACGTAGTCATGCTTTAATTCCCACTAACACCTATTTAACATAATATGCAATATTGTAGTTTTAAATGTTTGAAAATGTGAATGTATTAAATTAAGTGAACTAGTTAAGTATTCAAATTATTGGTTAGTAACTTTTTCAAGTACGTTTTGTAATAGATCTAATTATAAATTCCGAGCGAAATTTTAATGAGAACATGTTATATATGGTTTTTTAAAAAACAATAATTACTGATTCTTAAACCATTTAATTTAGTTTATGCAGGGCGGGTGAAATACAACCATAGTGAACAGAGAAATGAGAAGACATATTTTGTGAGATAGTACCATTTCGTGCTTTCTCGTCAGTCACATACAAGCAACATGTTATTTGTGTAAATACAGTTTTGAAGATAAGGTCAAAATTTCTTATTTAGCATGACATTCACTCACTAGAACCATGGTAAACAAAGGTCAACATACAGTTGTTTTTGAACACATAAAGTTGGACTTTTCCGACCAATCAAGATAGCTTCAAGTAGTTTGAGTGTGTGTGGGTTTTAATGACATGTCACAACTCTAAAGCCTGATTTCGGGTCAATTCGATGACCACTCATAATTAGATGCTTTGCAATGGACGAGGCTGGGTTTCTTGATCGATATTGAGATGAAGGGCTAGGTGGATGAATTATGGATTTGATTAACCATTTTGGAATATGTTCCCCATATCCTATCCTCTAATCGGCGATCTGTCCTACCCAAGTAACTTTCTCTGCAGTTACATGTGATCTGGTAAATACAGTGGGATTTGGACTGAATCGGTCTTGGAGACTTGATTGGGGTTGTTGTGATAAGCCTCAGATTAGCTGCATTGAAGGTCTTTTTTATTGCAGCTGCAGTCTGTTTGGTTGTAATTTTCATGCAATGATCACCCTTGAAAGATAACTGTAGGTCCACTGGTTTCTTGAGCACATTAGTTGCTATCAGTTTCGTCGTAGTTGTGTTCTGATGACCAATAAACTGTTCGGGATATCCGTTTAATTTAAGTGTCTCAGTAATAAAACTGTATTTATACGAATAACATGTTGCTTGTATGTGACTGACGAGAAAGCACGAAATGGTACTATCTCACAAAATATGTCTACTCATTTCTCTGTTCAGATTTATCAAATGGAACCACTGTTTTGAAAAACAAACATAGTGAACAGAATTGAATAGTATAATAATAAATAAATAACTTCATACCATCTTCTCATAAAGCGACTACCTGAAGAATTAATTATTCACGTCATTAAATTGTTTCATGGTAGCGTACTGTAGAAGATCAATAGAAGGTAGTAGTTAGATTGAAATTTTCATTAAGTTTGTCTCAATTTATAGAAATTTTCTTATCAACTGGTAAACTTTCTTTACGTTGATACAGACGTCCGCCTCTGCTAAATATTGAATTTTAAAGAAGCTACTATATTTTTTGTTGAGTTTTAAAACAGCTTAAAGTATGCATGCATTTCCATGCAACTTTACTAAAAACTTTGTCAAAGAAACAATCACATGGATATTTTCCAAAAAAAATTCCTCATAAGTGAAGCTGAATTACATGGAAGCACCTGTATCACAATCAATAACAATCATAATTACACGAAGGGTAACTTATGACCGAATTCGAAGTGTAAGACATTTAAGTATAAAATATGATTAGCTCTTTTTTTTTATGAACGAAAAATATCGTTTTTTTTTTAGAAAAAAAAACATGACATTTCCTGATGCTTATTTGTTGTTCTGTTTAGTGTGACACAGTTATGTCAAATGAATCAATCAAGAATAATGATCTTGAAGTTATATCTCAGTTTTATTGGGATAAGATTAAAACGAATTGTCTAGATGGAGCGAAAAATGTAAAGGTTAGTTATATATATATATATATATATACATATGCTCAGTAGAACTGTGTTGACATTTGTATTGATAATTGTGACTTTGTCGTTGTTGGTTGATAATTGTTTTGAGTTCCGGATGTTCTTCAATTGTAGAGAGATGCTGCGCTTGCTTTGCCAATCCACACCTTCACGTCTACATGCATCAAGTCCACCCACCGTGTTCATCAACGAGACTGCCCAGATATGTTGAGAGATTTTTTACATCTTCTGAAGCTTCATCTTCCACTGTGATTGGTTGGTTGGTGCATGCAGTGCTGTATCGGAGAATCTTGCTTTTTTGATTGATTGTGTATGATGTTGTGAGAGACCTATTGCTTGCTGCTGAGGGGCTATAGGCAGAGTTTGTGTAAAGTGACGATCTAGTTCATTTCAGAATTATATACATATATGTATACATAATTAGGTTACTATTAAGTAACTACATATTTCTGTTTGCTTTTTCTTTTCATAAAATAAATCATAGAAATCGTTGAAATGGGAAGTGAACCAAGAGAAATTGCTAGAATATTTCTACGAAACCTATCTGAATCCTGCGAAAGAAATTTCCATATTTATTGATGTGAGTTTTAGGTGGTTAATTATTTTTTTTGTCATTGATTGGCCAGGAGTATATCTAGTGAAATTTTATTCATCGACAATGTCTGTAACACTGTACATGAATGCATAAGTTTTACACATTGAATATATAACATGTTCAGTAGATTAATTTGAATATATTACACTTAGCTAGAAGTAGACTGAAGGATTAGTGTTTTGTCTGATTTGGAACTCATCAGATGAATTTATCTGGATCCTAGGGTTCATTCTCCTACTTGGACCTAAACTCAATACTATTTAGCTATCAATACTTAAAGGCATTATCCAATAAGCTACTGAGTTTAGATATTCATTAACATGTGTAACAGACACGACAACACTAAAAAGGGATTGTCCTTGATTCAACTACAAGCCGCATACCAAATAGCCTAATCCTTGCAACATGATGTTAATTAAATCGAGGGAATCTTCTAAGAATTCCTGTATGACAGTATTAGCTGTTTAATTGAGTTACTGAAAATCAAAATGGAAAGTCACAAACGTTTCGTGTGCATAGGACAAAAATAACAATTTTTCGATTTTGTATTTAAAAATCCTGAAATTAGAATTAACAACAGTAATCTTTTCTGAAAATAATGACGACAGGATTAAGGTGGCTGATACAAATCACATTAAAAAATTAATCTATGGTCACCTCATAGGGAAATGCAAAATCAGTTGCATGATTATTTTTAAACATCATGTCCAAAATAAACACATATAATACTTAAATTCTGACAGGTATTTATCTCATGTTTCTTCTGCACACTGAGGCGTTGGTAGGGCGTTCGTTGTCTGAACCTCGTTGGTAGGTCTTCACTGTTTGGGTGAGTTCTAAGTAGTATTCACAGTTAGTGGTTAGAGAGTTTTAAAACTATTTCACTTCTTTCAATAGACGCTAGAATTTCTTCTTGAATCATGCTGTCTACGCTTGGTCTTTTCTACTACCGTTAAAACTGATGGTGCTTCCACCAGTCTACACTCTTGTCTCGATAATCTCAATTCACCAAGTTAATATTAGTTTGAAACTTGTACAGTAAGGAAATATGTAGCAATAAAAACGAAAATAATCTATGAAATATGAATATACTTAGTCTATAAACACACACATTGATTTTGTATCCTACCATCCACACTGGTTATCAACTGTTTTCTAGCACTGATCTTCTGATATTCAAATACTCTAATAATACAGTGCACTTTGATATCCTTACATTCTTCTCTCTAGTAGCATCTTCCAGGCTATGCTCCACTGCATACTATTTATAAGTCAACATGTGAGTGGCATTCAACACACTTAAATTGAAACCATTATATTGCCAGGTTCTATGTTAAAAAACACCTTAACTAAATGGTTGATAATTTAATGTGGCGATGCAATGGCGATGGAATAAAAAATAGAAACCTAATGTTTCAATCTTACTTTATGAGTTGTTTTATGAAATTTTACACTTTCACTATTGTAATACTTTAATTTTTACTCAGACTCAATGCCTCTTTATTTCTCTCTTTTATATCAGCTTAGGGATACAGAATCTGAATCGTTGGATATTACTAAAATAAACAATAAAAATCTTAATGCCAACTTAAATTCTTATCTAAAAGATGAGGATCTCATAAATACACCATGTGAATCTTCTAAACAATCACCAAGTGACCTAAGAACAATGCAAATTACCAGAAAAATAAAACGTGTTGAATCATTCAGGAGGAAAAGTAAAATGAACTAAGCGAATTGTGTTTTTTTTTACATAAATTTAAACAAAACACTCATGAACATTGATCAGTTAACCTTATTCATTGTTAAAATATTTCGTTGAAATTATTGAACACCTGGAA
Source organism: Schistosoma turkestanicum (assembly GCA_944470395.2). NCBI lineage: Eukaryota > Metazoa > Platyhelminthes > Trematoda > Strigeidida > Schistosomatidae > Schistosoma > Schistosoma turkestanicum. The sequence continues at coordinate 19,740,019 of OX103977.1, read as the reverse complement.
CTTGTTAGTTTTCATTATCTTTTACTAACAGTTAAACAAAATATTTCATCTGTAACTTTACACATAATTCTAAAAAAAAGCAATAATTAAAACGATACAGTAATCATTTTCCCGCCCACCGAAAAATAGAAATTTTTCTCAGCCATACTATGTTTATCAATATTGTCTAAACGTTTTTAGTTGGTTCAACTCAATAACTATGACTAAAAATAATTATTTCTTTATATCTATGAAAGTAAACATTACTTTTCGCTACTTAAATCTCTACCCAACTTGTTTGAACAGTGACAAATATGAAGATATAAAATCTAAAACTGTTCAGTTCTGCCATAACTGTTTCATAAAATATCGAGAATAATATGCCAAGTTTTTCCTGATCGTTAATTAGACTAAGAGTTTTCATTTCAAAAATAAAATCCGTAATAGATTTCAAAACGGAACGTCGCATTCATTTGTGACTTTCATCTAAACTTATCAAGTATTTGAACACCTCTCAGGATGACTCTGATTGTTCACTGGATAGTGATTGTCGTATTTATTTCGCGTTTTGAGATGAAATTACTCTATCGCTTAAGTTGCGACTAGGCCACAAAACTAAGTTGTTTATGCTTTAGCATTAAGTGGCTGAAGGTAGTCAACCTTTGGTTTCTCTTCGGAGTTAGTTAGTTAACGCTTGCTGATAGACCGTTACTCTAAACTTCATGAATTCTGAACATTCGTGCTAATTCAAAAGTAATTAGGAAAAATTTAGTTTTCTGACGTAATTTATTGGTATGACACAAAGTTCAATATCAAATATCTTTTTCATGCGCAAGTATAAACTTGTTGATTTCTTTGAGCTGGATTCTTGTTCTTTCAGTTGAAAAACACTTGTTTTGATTCTTACTAGATTCCAACAATTGAGTATTTATCAATCAGTAGATTTTCCATTCCTTTGTAGTGAGACAGTCAAGATACCAGATTGACTATGCTCACCACTAAATGTTCCATAATATCCCGCCGTCATTTAAAATCAAAATAAATCCATGATCCAAGGTTTTATTGAAGGAGACAGTAGGCATTACATCAGGAACAGCAAATAGAGAAAGATGGCAGCAGCGCGAAAAGAACGTTGTGCGCAAGAAGTCGTAGAACTGTTTTTGGTACAGTTAAACAAAACGAGAACAATAATGTTTATTTTTCACAAATCGTATTTTCTTCGTAGAAGCGTTCCACTACACCTTAAAGAGAAAAGGTTGAGTTTTAGTTGTGAAATAGATCATAAATAATTACACAGAGTTGATAGTAATTATTAGTAGCCACGACCAGATAGAGGGCTATTATTCACAAATTTCTCACTGCTCTGTTTTACTTAGCATTTGAGGTGAGCTTAGAAGTTCTAGTGGTTACTGCTTGTATGGATGAGCGTTCATTTGAATAAGTGTTCATCAAGACTTAATGACATTGAAATAGATTTTAGGAATTCTCGGTAAACGTTAGAGTTAATATTGAGTGTAATTTCGATGCAATGTTAATTATTAGGTTATCTCAGGCTTATCAGATCTAGCCTATTTCCCTAATAATTCTAATACCAAATATCATTGGCAATATGTTAGTAAAACCCCGATAAAGACATCTGATCAGTTTATTAATCTCATAAGCTTAATAAAGTACTGCAGAATGTTGTACTTGGTAGAATCCCACGAGAAAGAACAGAATAAACTTCTACTTCTGAATTGACGAAAAACTGATGATAGAGCCAGGAATAGGAACAAGATTAGCATTTTGATTTTATTAGCTCCAAAAAATGTTTTGAAAAAATTATTTTTGCTAGGTATTCAAAACAAGAAAAATATTTAATTACTAAAAGAACACTCCAACAATGGATGTCGTCTGAATGATAAACTACTTCAGCTACTAACTTCATAAACATATTGCGTCAAACCCAGTAGGTTATACATTAAGGTTTGTTGTCTACTCATCCCGCTGAGGTCTCAAACGCTTGTTTATATTCTTATTATTCAGTTGTGGGAATTTCTTCGATCAATGCTAGACAAGCATTAGACGGACAATTCCTTCTAGTACAGGACTCAGCAATACACATCCACCAACCCCGCGCACGGGAATCCAACCTAATACATTCGTTCTCGCGCGAAAACACTTAGCGTCAAGACAATTGAGTCAGCATCTAACTATATTAATGTATAACCTCAATCAATTCACGATATCACTTTAAATCATCCGTTGCCCCCAGGTGAACTCCACTGGTCTCACTAAAACTGAGAATTCGCTCATGAATCTAGTCATTATTGAGTATTTGACGATGGTCAATATAGGGTTGTGGACATCGTTAATTATATGCTTTATTCTACTTCGTTATCCGTCATACATTTTTGTGCACGAATGAGTTATTATTTAGTGATGATCAGAATGGATTATTGCTCAACAGAATTTTATTATATAGAGACTTGCTGACTAGGTTGCGGCCATTTTCCCGTTGACTTGAATTCTACTTGGTAAGGTATTCCTAAGGATCGATTGTGTCCTGACCAAATTTCAACATGACTGATCATTGTTGAACAAATAATTGAATGGAACTCACCACTCTATACCAACTTCATTGACTATGAGAATGTATTTGAAAGCGTGGACAGGAAAATACTATGAAGGCTGCCTGGACACTGAGAAGATAGTCAAAATCATACGGAATCCTCATGATGGATTCATCTGCAGAATCGTGCACGGAGGTCAGCTGACAGACTCATTCGAGGTGGAGACCGGTGTCGGGCTTACCCTCACCCTTTCTCTTTCTCTCGGTGATCGACTGGATTATGAAGACGTCAGCATCTGAAGTGAAGCACGGTATTCAATGGACAGATAGGACGTAACTGGACGATTTGGATTTCGCAGATGACCTTGCTCTTAGATCGCACACGCAACAATAAATACAACAGTAGACGACCCCGGTTTAGCAGCAGTATGTTTCAAAATACATAAAGGGAAAAGCAAGATTCTGCGATACAACATGCGCAGACCAAATCACTCTTTATCGAGATTCTTTTTGAGGACGTTAACACCTTTACTTATCTGCGCAGCATCATCGACAATCAAAGTGGATACGTTTCAGATGTTAATGTGTGGATCGCATTTCTACAATTTAATATCTGTAACTGGAACCAACTATCAGCCAACACCGAAATAAGGATTTTCAATTAACGTTGTGGCTTACCAGGTGTAGTGGGACCAATCGCGTTTTCTTCGTAAAAGTGGAGTTACTACATTATATATATACTATCTAAGACAAAGTAGGTCAAGAAGGGTGGAATACTGATGTCACAATATTCTACGATCGCATTACTGATGATTAAGTGACAACGAGGAGGGTACAAGAAGCATTGTGCTCTTGTGAACGGTAATTGGTATGAGATACAGAGTATGAACGAAACGTTGGCACGAGATCAAGGTTGAGTTAAGACAGAAATTTTATACCCAGTAGCTTGATTGTGCACATAATGTGAAGTTCCATTCAGCATACAAAATATATCCAAGGTAATCACTGCCACAAATGTATTCATCTCAATAAGTATGCTACGAAATCTAAGAAGTTCTGTCTGTTCATTTGACCGCAAAGTTTGTTTTGTATATCAGAAAGAAAATCTGAGTGAGGAGCTCAAAGCCCAGTACAGCATGAAGATTTCTATGGTCACCTTACAACTTGTGAGAGTCAACATAGATGTATTACACAACAGCAGAGAAGTTACATAACATCCACACTGATGTCGGTTGAACCTGACCAACAAGTGACGAAATAGGTGGCTGAATCCACGTTCATGGCTAGTTCAAACATACGTGACGAACCCATCTCGGACGGTTTGTTTGAAAACCTGCTACAGCGTCAGCTGATGAGACAAATTAGCAAATATTAGAAACATGTAATCCCTATTGTGTTTGAAACACTGATTATGCCCAATATGGCGGGCAACGAGTAGAGCTTGCTAAACACGAAACATCTCTAATGTGATTGGGTGCGAACGATAAGAGGTAGAGTCGCAAAATCATTATCAACATCTTTAAAGCCCTAATGGCACAGAGTATGGAATTAACCAAGTTGATGGAATCATTCTAGTGTTGCTTCAATAAAAGTGGAATAAAATAGATTATCAGATAATTTCCATGGATTCCTTTAAATACTAACGATGCTTGTTGTTAGCACTCAAATATCGGGACTGACTGATTATATGGATGGTACCACATGAATCAGATAATTCTTGACATTTAATAATAACTCCCCTAAATAAAATTAGCTCAGTGGCATTAAACTATGCAGACGACACAAAGATCTGGATATTTATCAGAATCGAAGACTATTCATTTGAGCTTGAAGAGGACTTTACGGCAATAGGTAAATGGGCAGTAGACAACGGGTTAGAAGTTAACAAGTCGAAATATCACGTCACGAATATAGTACTCCAAGTAATGTGACTAACTTAATTCTTCCATAGAGTCCGCGCCCGAATATCTCAGAGAACAACCTCGATCTTGTAATCACAGGGAACCTAGACATCAGTTTAAACCATATATGGGATGCAGCTAAGTGAATGAAACTCTTCGTTTTATGTGAAGACAACTCAGTTCTATTAACTGTAGATTGTCTTTAAGAAGTAAATAAAAGGAAAGCACTTGATTTACATGGCTAACAAATGCATAAATGACTACCAGAATGTTTGTAATTAGCGTCTTCTGGTGTCCAGGCTACTACCTGTCGGATACTAGCAAATATCTGGATCTGTAACAAAGTAGCAGAATGCAAGCAAACGGAAATCGACTGATAAAAATGAAGGATATTGAGTTATTGATTGTATTTGACATCCTGCACAGACCGAAAAATACTGGTGCACATAATGTTTCTTGACTTTGTGAAGGCCTTCGACACAGTAACTTACGCAAGCCTAATCGCTAAGGTCGCGGAAATGGGCCTCAATGAACCACTCCTATCGTGGCTCAGAAACTACCTTGAGAATATGAAGTTTCGAAACAAGGTAAATAGAGTGCACGCGAGTTGGCAAGTCTCAACGTCGAAAGGTTCTCAGGGCACCATCTTAGGTCCTATTCTCTTCCTGCTATTCATTAACGACCTGTTAGACGCAGTTAGCTCAGCAGCATTGATCTGCTCAGAGGAGGTCTGGAGGTCCATGAGAAGCGAAGAGAATTCAACTGAGTTCCAAAGGGACCTTAAGTCCATTGAGGAATAGGCAGCGAAAAACGGTTTAACACTGAACCAACCGAAATGCCACATCATGTACATTCTGACCCTTATGATGCAAACGATTCACATCTGCAATGGAAGTCCGCTCCCTAATGACTCCTCAGAGCGTCATCTCGGTTTAATAACCACTGGAAGCCTCCACACAAGCTCAAAGTACAAAGGTGGCGCAGCCAAGGCAAACGCGACCCTTTACATCATGCGAAGACAACATGCTGTTATGACTTCGGCATTATTCTTAACGCTCATTAAGACATATGAACGCCTACAACTTGATGTTCACAACGTCGTTGGAACGAAAAGAGTGATAGGGTCGAAAGACAAAACCTTTGAAGATGGACTCCAGCATTTGGGATTATTCCACCGGAGCAATAGGATAGACAATGTTAATCTGATTTCGGTAAAGAACATATTAAGGACGCCAAACCACCCTAAAGTAAACATTTTGTCGATGCAAAACCATCACTCCCCTCGAGGCAATCCTCGAAACTTTGCGCATAAAAAATGAACACTCAGGTACAGGGTAACTTGGAATGTTCTACTAATTAAGGAGACCACAGTCCTCTCGGTTTACACTCTTAAGAAGAGACTTGATAAACCTGTACTCACCTAAAAATTATCATCTCCTTCTATCAGTCTTGCCTGATCCATGTCTTGAGACCTGCTAGTTGTTATCACTGCCATAGTCTCAGATCAACTACATGATCAATCTCGATTATTATTTCTGTTTCTCCTCCTCTGCCTAAACTTTGATCCTCTCACACAATTTTCACTATCAATTAATAAAATAATTTGCCCATTCGTTTACATTGTTCTGACATCTTCTTCTTATTAGCATTAAAATTTTCTCCTTATTATTCTCCATATTGCAACAGACCGATCTCCGACCTGGTAATGTGATGGCTGCTGGTATCCGGAAACCCTAGTGGCCTAAAACAAACGTATTCATTCAAATCATGGGGGATACAAACTGATATACAACTGCCGAATGACTGAAATTAGTGCAGTCAAGTGGCTACTCTTTCATTCGTTGAACACTACCAAACACCTTGAACCGTACCAAAATAACAAGAATCGAGTGCCAAGAAACCAATTAGTTTACAGTAACTAGTGTAAAAAAGGCAATGAATATTGTATATTGAATTACCTGAGCGCACGCTTTGTCGGTGTTGTTACAGTTTAGTCAGCAAAAATGTTTTTTTTTTGTGTCTAGTAAATTAAAACTGATCCTCTGAATATATGTCCAGTTTCTTTTAATAAATTGCTCGCACCTCATTTCAGAGAACTTAAAATGAATCATTCTGAAATGTCTCAGCACTCAAAGGTCAGCAGTATGACAGTTAGTACATAGTGATTACTTCTAAACACCACTGACATATCAGATAATTTTCTAAATAAGCACTTTTTAATCCTCAGTTTGAAAAGATCTTTGGCAGTATGGTCCTAGAGTAGTTATCCTGCATTATTTTGCCTGGATAAACATGGTGTCGCCCATTCTACCCATATTGGGTTTATATTGAGCAGATGTTCGGGAGAAACCTAAGACCTGTAAAAAATTTGGTGCTTTTCTGCATTCCCTCAAGATCTGTATAAAATCCTAGTGGGGCTGTCCCAAAATTTATTAGTTTTGTTTAGAAATTTGAATTAGTATGCTGAACGGTATAATATTCGGTTTGTAGGCACATATCTTCAGAATTTTTGACCCATTTCACAGTTTTAGTTTGGTTCTTTATCTTTTGTTCCTTTGACATTTCCTAACAGTTCTGGTTAAACATACGTTTGTTTCCAGATGATGGTATTATGAACTTAGTTCCGTCCTTGGTGGTGCTGATTATTAAATAAAATGGAACAAGTTCGCCATGGACAAGAATCATGGGCTCAGTTTGACGATGATGACGACAGTTCTACGGTTAAAAAACCCCTATCAATTCCTACTTGTGCTTTTTACTGTAAGTCTTATCTAACACACAATAAATATTGCTGAATGACTTCGTAAGCTTTCTCCTATCCTTGGTATACTGTTTTTATAATATAAAATGATAGTTATCTTCTTTGTTGGAGCAAACCATTGAAGTTGCTACTGACGGCTTTTATTATTATAGTGACGTAATGAGGTTTTAGTATTTCACTTCAGATGATCATTCTTGTTTATCCAGTGAATTTAACTACATTATATCTCAACCTCATATTAATATTCTCTCTGACTAGTCGAACAAGGAGCAAATAGCTAAAATATCTGAACAATTAAAAGTGCATCGCTAAAATGAGTACGATCACCAAACTTCAATAAGACCGCGTTCTCTAAGCTAGATAGCTTAATTGTAAAGCTCATTATCCGTCAGTAAAATATCATCCACATAAAATTTAGATATAAGTCTGTTAATGATGTTAATAAATTTGAATAGCTGGCTTCTATCTGAAGTTTACACTGATGTTCAGAATGACAATAACAGCTTCACTAATTAAACCATTTAGCTCGAAAAACAACAGCTAAAACACCTTAATCTAGGAATTTTTACCACTATCTCAATATGAAAGAACTTGGCTACGCGACACTGCCAAAATCTATTGTCAGTGTATCAAGAATCAACTTGCCAGAAATCCCTTTGGCCTTTACTGCCGTTCAAAGTCTAAGTTTGCTGCAACAATAACTTTGTTAGCGCCATTTTATATAAAACCAATGCACACAGAACGGCCATCCACGCCACTCCACCAAAAGCTAACCTAAACCATCCTCAGAGGTGAAATCAGGTACAGGAACCAAAAACCGGACCATCCTACCACTTATAAAAGACATCGGAAATTGCAGCACGATTAGAAAATAAACCGACAGAATTTAGTCAATCAATACTAAACCAAAGAACGAAACGACTAAAGAAGAAAAACCAAACATCATCTACAAAATAAACTGATCAGACTGTGAAAAACGCTACCTCGGACAGTGGATGTCACCTTCAACTTTGTCTGCGTGAACATCAATTAGCAGTCAAACGTCATGACATCTTTTCTCGTATATCAATACATACGAACAACAGTGAATTTATACTGGACCGGAAAAATGTTAAAATACTGGATAGAGGGGATATAAAGAACAGTAGAGAAATTTTAGAAGCTTGGAACTCGGGTGAGTCATCAATCTACATACACATTCACGATAATCCAATATTATCAACCAATCAAGAAAGTCGTATACAAGCATAGGATCAACAACCATATCAAAGGAGGATAAAATCGAAATAACGAGACAGACAATTGCAGGTTAAATATCAATTGCATCCAATCAATATTGAGGTGGACAGGACAAATTCATAGTCATACGTGGAGTGGTTCAGCGCTAAGTCCATTGAGCCACATAAACTTGATTGTATCTGCTTTAATTGATAATAAAGTTTTCTCATTTCTTTGTAACTTTATTTGCAGCATTTTATATATTTAATTTATTTCTCTTCTTCCTTATTAGCCTATTTCCCTATAGATACATCATCTTTCACTAATCAAGAACAAACAATAAATTCACATCTTCCTAATTTTGGTTTGACTAATCAGCATTTAGTGTTTCCTTCTTCCTCTTCGAACCAATCGAATGAATTACCTATTGTAAAAAATCATACAGATCTAACATTATCACCAGTTGCTGCAACTCATCACCAGTCACCAAGATCAGTAAGTGAATGAAATGCATCATTACTTAGTTATTATTCATTTCGCAAGTTCTGTAATCATTGTATTCACATGCCTTTTATTATCCACAAAATATGTGATGAGTGGGAAGTTTGTTCTTAAACGATATCAAATCACTCTGACTAGGGGTCAAATAAGGGGTTAGCAGATCGATTTCGCTGAGCAATACAAAGCTTGACAAATATGACTTCAGTTGCTGTTCAGTGACTAGTTAGTTGTAAATACATCTTATTCTTAAAAAAGATAAGTCAAAGCCAAAGTATCAGTTGTAAGGTCTCAGATTGTGAAGCTGGTTAACGCCTGTTTAAACCACATAAGGAACATTAGTTCCTTCCACACTGAAAGTATTTGGTGTTATAGAGTACCTAACTATCATAAAACTTCAGTTCAGGATTTTCTCCAAGTTGCTTCCAAATGCCATGTTACGCCTGAAGATTGGCAAAGTCCATGGCGGCGGTGTCGCTAACGAAACCGAAAGTGCGAAATTCGAGGGTTTAACCCTTAAACCGAGTTAGTTGGTACGACATATGAACATAGGGGAGCTGGAAAGCTCTGATTTCAAACCATTTTTGTACATAGGCTACAGGATCCGGACGAAAAAATGGCATGTAAACCCATTCGTGGTCACTGGTTGTCATGGCAATGCATCTCCTTACGTCGTCCCGCTGCCTTGTGTATTAATACCTGCAAATCAAAGTCTCAAGGAGTCACCCTCTAAGAAAACCATCTTCTTTGATTTGGGAAACCGGGTAGTACGCTAGCCGATACACAAATTCATGGATTTGCGTTAAGCGTGTGTATTTTGTTGCACCTTTGTACGAATGTTGATGTGTTTAGATAAATAAACTTCGCACAAGCTATTTTTAATTTTGACCGAGCGTTAAACATTGAAATTCTAGTTTTCACTACGCATGATTGTTGTCCGATGTAGTCTTGCAATGATTCGTATAGTAATATTTTTATATTGAATGTCATAATTTTTAGAGGTCAATCTATCATGAGAATTTAAACAGTCATTCGGAAATTAATTCATCGCATTGTACAGAGATGCTATTTCCCAGTCATCAATTGAATAACTGGTCTAGTTTTAATCAACCAACTGTTCAGTCGAGAGAACAGTTGAATACTACTGATATTTCTCCGTTTGCTAACACCGCTACTACTACTCCTCCTGCTACTACTAAAACTACTACAAATTTCTCTCCGAACTTAAGCATGTCAAATAATTATACTGTAACAAATCAACATATTGGAGATCCATGGGCAATTACATCAGATCAGAAAGCCTATTATTTATCACAGTTTCTCAGATTACAACCAGATATTGGTTCAAAACTCAGTGGGATACAATCGAAAACATTCTTTGAGTTGTCAAAGTTGCCATCTTCAGAATTGTCAAAAATTTGGTAAGTATACTGTTGAACGTTTTCGTTCGTTTTTTATGCAATTCGAATAGAAACCAGTTGGTATGATTCATGGAGTGATTGAAAATTAGAAATGCAGCTCTACGGCGATATATTTAGTATTTTAGAGAAAGTTTTCCTACCTCCTTCAAAAAGTTAAACGCTCTAATGTAGTAATAGTGGCTGTTGACTTTAATGCGCAAGTAGGTGGACTAAGACACCCAGGTGGATTATATGGTATCGCGGCTCAAAAACCAATTCATGCCAACTGTCTGCTGCAACTATCCTCAGATAACCGCCTATTTCTGGCAAACACTAACTATAAGTATAGGGTAAAACATTTGTAGTATGTGTACTTTTATATTGAGCCCATATGGCTTTTCTCATCCTTTGGACAATTTAATTAATCCACTCCTCTATAGTTGATTTTCACACGTCTTTCGACGTTGCCAATTATTTACTTATAAGTGATGGTTTCTATTCGAGTCTTTGTGCCGTTTACTTCTCTTACTGCATGTCTGGCTTATTTTTGTCGGATTATAAATGCGCTTAGTCATTCTTCATTACATGAAGTTGGCTCTCACACACTCGAATAGAAACCACCACTTAGCAGTAAATAATTAGTAAGGTCGAAAGACGTGTGAATAACTGGAGAAGAACGGATCGATTATATTGTCTAAGCCCTGTGGCCTCTACATAATAATATACACACCACACGTCTTTTAACATGGCGACCCCCCAAAATCAACTCAACGCTGGATCCAGTTAGACAACATCTCTATCAGCCATCGAGGCTCGATAGAAGACTGCCGCTCATTTTGAAGCACATGTTTAGATTCAGGAGCAAGTAGAAAAACAGTTGAGCAGCCATCTAAATGATACCTGCCCCGAGGCAACTTGGAATGATATCCAAAAAGCTGTGGAAATAGCAGTGATATCTAACGGTAAGGTAGACCATAAGGTTAGTAAGAGTGAGTAGGTTTCTGTAGCATCTACTGAAATGATAGATACTCGGAAACTCATTCCATCTGGATATGAACGTGATAAGGAGCAGAGTCAGCTTAAGTGCAGTCTAGCCAGAAGCTTACGCATTGACCGTTAACAGTAGTGGGTAGCGAAGGCAAAACAGAAAGAAAAAAGGCGGCAACACGTAACAGTAGATACCTGTCCAAACTTATAAATGAAACTGTTATTAGAAATCCGACTGTAAGCGAGACTATCTCGGTAAAAGATGGGACTATTATTCATTCTCAGTCTAGGAGATTCGATCAACATGCAGATCATCTTATGGAACAGTTCAACTGGTCTGCAGCCACTTTTTGGTTACCTATGATCTTCAGTCGACCTTAATGGCAAGCTGACGTAAGTGGCACTGCCTATCATTGAAAAGAGCACTGAAGAATTACATTCCTTATACAGGTTGTCTACACGAACACAACCTCCAGAAAATCCACTTGTCGACTTAGGATATGCCTATGACAACAGTTCTATTCGGTGAAGACGCTAACAAAATTCAGAGTCTTCTGATCATCTTAAGCAACAATGCAAGCATGTTCAAAATGTCATTCTCCCTCCCAAAATGCAAAATGTCACTACAGGACTGGTTTGCATCGGCACCTGAACAAATGATAGTGAGTGAAGTAGTTGAGCGTGTCGACCGCTTCACTTATCTCGAGAGTCTCATTAGTGCTAATAGCCTGGTGATTGACGAAATCTTAGCACGGATACAGAAGGCTCGACCGGCTTTTGGCAACTTGTGTCACTTATGGCGTAGGCAAGATATCCGTCTGCTAACCAAAGGACGAGTATACCGCGCAGTAGTTCGCTCTGTCCTACTATATGGTTGCGAAACATGGTCAGTAAGAGTAGAAGATATTCGTAGGTTACTGGTTTTCTATCATAGGTGTCTTAAAAGCATTATCCGTGTATCGTGGGACAACCGAGTCAGCAATTCTGGTTTTAGGAAACGGGCGCTAGGCAAGGATGGTAAATCGATTGACTGTTCATCAATTGAGGTGGTTGGGGCATGTGTTACGTATGCCCAACCATTGACTACCTCGACGAGCGATGCTTTGTGGCGTAAGCTGGGTTAGGTTGAAAGAAAGCTAGTGGCGGTCAGACCAAAACATAAAAGAAATCCTTGAAGTCACTGACAAGTGGACTGAGCCATGTTGGTAGGTGTCGACTACCTGATTGGGGCCCGCGAGATGATAGTAATCGATGGTTAGAGACTTTGAATGACATGGCTCAAAATCGTTTGCGATGGTGCAGATGCATCCATAGACAGACAGATACGATGAAGAACTTCGTACGTACGTACATCAGTTCAGGTTGCCATACCGCATTAGCACAGAGGTGCAACTGTCAGTTCAAATCCCATAGTGGTAGAGATAGTAGAAGTATTAGCAGTAACGGAGAATATGATTGATCGAAGATATGATTCGAGAAGGATAATTCAGTGAGATAACTTTAGAAAGAGAACGATAGAGATGATGAGGAATTCAGAAGGTTAGAATTAGAGACAACACAAAGAGTGGATGCACCTGCGCCATTGCAAACGATTTTGAGCCATGTCGTTCAAGGTCTCTCAATTAATCAATCAATCGATAGCAACGTAGAACTTCGTAAGAAGGGATGGTCGTGGAGATAGGAGACTTATTAGGAGATGTAAAATGGATTTGGTTGTGACGGATCTTGTTTCGTATGATTTTACGGGTATGAGAGCGGATATTACTTTCCGGCTGCCCACACCGTGAAAGGGCTCTGTTTGTCAGAAGGGGCATCGGCCTCATCACTTCCAAAGGAACTTGGCTTTTATTATGAGATGTCATAACTCTTCTAAATAAAGACCTTCTCAACCCACCTCTTTTATCCGGGCTTGGGACTGGCAGTAGCCTTGGGAGGGGGGCTCCAGGCGTAGTTTATTCTATTGGTAATATGTATGTCTAAATTTTTATCAGTGTTCGTTGACATTTAGGCACCGTGTCTGGATTACTTTAACATGACCATTTTTAACAATGGAATTCGAAACACATTTTGTTCTGTTCTCCGTATTGGTCATATGGACGTTTTTTCATTGCATCTTTAATATTCACACTATAGTTTAAGTTCATATCCGTACAGTTGGATTAAATATGCTTCATTGTTTCATATTGTGTTGTTGCAAGTATGAGATAGTATTGCTATCAGTAAATACGATTGTAGAACAGTTCAGATACTTCAAAATTCTATATTTACTGATATATTATACATGAAATGTTAGAAATTTAACGTTCTTTTATTGAGATTTTGTTGTAAACGCTGCTATGTATAGCTATTCAGTCCTAGTGGCGTCCAATTCAAATATCCCAATACGACCCAAAATGCTATTTCCAAATCTCCTATCAGAACGTAACACCGTGGGATGGAATTGTTTATTGGGTCGAGAACAGAAGAGAGATAGGCAGGAGAACCGAAATTATTAAGTCTTTCAGATAGTGCGTATTTATACATTAAGGTCGACTAAGAAAGAGCATCAACGTCTGTGACATTGACAGTTTAGGACGACCAATAGAAAAGAACATTTGAATGACATTGACAGTCCAGATGACCAATAAGAGGCAACATTGAAGTATTTGACTTTGACAGTTAGAACGATCATAATTTTGACCAATAGAAATCGGCCAATAGGATTGTACTTCTAAAAATAGTATTCTTAAGATATTTGGTGAATATCCAAACAGGTTTTGAGTACAGTGTGCAATCCAATACAAATAATTTGTTTTAAATATTTATATTCCTAATGAATCCAAATATTTTACACTTTGTATATGTGTTTTGTCACCGGTAAACTGATTTTGTAATGTTACATAGTTGTAGACAATAATCAATTGTATGTTTTACTATCAAATGATATATACTTAACTACTTGGAGATTTCTACTTTCGAATAATTCTGACATTTGCTTAGGTATTCGTCAATCAAGTTAGAGTTATGTTTATGTTATTCTTTAAGGAATATTCGTTAGATAGGTAGTTAGTTATCTTTTGGTTCATATTATACGATTCTAGTGGTACACTTACTTTAAAATAAGTTGATTGAAGTTGAGAAATGTAAATCCAATTGGACGCCAAATCAAATTAAACGCTTATATTATCACAATACTTGAACATTCTGATTTTAGTTCTTGTGAGCAATCCATAGATGCTCACTATTATTACGCTGCAGCATATTAGAACGAAACCAATTGTCTTATGCTTCTTAGTCGTCAATAATTGTCTAATTAAAGTCGTTGATTCATGCTTGTTAAACTGGAAACGAACACAAATAGTCAAATAGGCATGCATACAGTTATATTTTATTATTTTAATGTTATATTCCTCTCTTGTATGTTCAATCTTTTTAATCACAGTCTTTTTAACATAGATCATGTTGTAACATAATTATTGTATTGTGAATCTGAACAATTCACAAGTACATAATGACAACTGCTATTTATTTCCAATTTTAATCTTCTTTTTTTTTCTTCAGGGAATTATCTGATTTTGATCATGATGGACAATTAACTTTAAGTGAATTTTGTATTGCAATGCATTTAGTTGTTTATCGATTAAATGGTATTCCAATACCTAATAAATTGCCTAAAGTTTTATTAGAATTAATTGAAACAAATTGGTTATCTACAAAATCATCATTTATATTATCATCAACAACAATAAAAACAACCACTACTACTACTACTACTGCTACAACTGCTACTACTAACACGACTACTACTACTACTATTAATGCGACTACGACGACTACTAACAGTAATTGTACATTGAATCTTATTAACCAATCAAATCATTATAACAATTCACTAAGATATGCATCCATAGATGTATCGAATTCATGTCGACATTTCGATCATAATAATAATAATAATAATCATCCTCATCATGATCTGTCATTATTTCCATCGTCTACATCATCATCAATTACAGCTACATCAATTTATCAAATGAAAACAATCACAACACCATCATCAATTCATATTAATACATTTCCAATTGAAACAAGTCAAACTACAAATTCTACAGAATTAAAACATCATCATCATCATCATCATCATGAACAGCAACAACAACAGCAATTACATCAGCAATTGCAAAGACGTTGGTCTATATCAAGTCAAAGTGATGTTAGCAGTTTGTTAGCATCGGAAGAAGGAATGATTTTATTCGAATCGAAATTAAGTACAAATCCACAAGTAAATAAGTTTATACATTGATTACACTATCTTATAGACATACATGTGTCATGTAGGCACTAATGTTATGTTGTGACAAGTCATTGAATCTGAATCCCCTATTTCGAATTTCTGTGTCTCTCTTGTTCACTCTTTAGCTTAGTGTCTCTAATTTGGGCAATCGATCACACACACACACACACATGACTGGAACTATTCATCTTGGATCGGTAGCTAGGTTCCTATTGGTTCCACTGTCTACCAGCTCATCTCCTTACCTCCAATCTTGTGTTTTGAGAGTAGCAACTACCTTTCGTTAAATGAAAACATATCATCAAAAACCATGTCACATCATTAAAATAAAAAATAACAGTTATCTATGAGTTAGCCAAAAAGTGGCCGTGACTGTTAGTAATAAACTGGCAATGTAATAGGATTAGGTAATTGGGTGATAATGGTTTATGGATTGATTGAAAGCTTTTGATAACGGAATATACATTCATAGTAATCTAGTTATATATATATATATATAAATGTCCCTTGGGATCTTTCTATTGATACGACACTTTGATATGCTTAAATGTTCAAATTTAAATTTTATCGATCTGTTTCTGCGGTCTCCTACCATAAGTTATACTAAATTTCTGCACACTGTTCCTGGACCCGTACAACGAACTATTCAATTTTTAACTCATTTAGATTCTGTCCTTATTTCAGAACACTAATGAATGAATTTTATTATGTTCGAATGAGAAGAGTCAATAAGATGGCTAAAAGCTCCAATTCACTCCTATCTTTTATTTCTTATTCTGTTTTTCATAACGAAACTGTGGGTATTCCATATTACTATTTCAAAAATATGGTCACTATGACCTCTACCTCACTGCTCCTAATCTAGGTTTCGTCCAAACAGTTTATTAAAACACAATGACTTATGCATTGTGTACTTTGAATGATAACTTCGTCAGGCTGTTAACTTTAGTTGCGGCGACTGTCAGCTAATACAATGTCTGATTCTTTAAAATGAGTGCTTCTTCAGTAAACCAAAAAGAACATTATTCCATGAATTCTGAATTCTGAGTTGTGGAAAGATCAAATCTTGTTTTTCACCTGGTACAGTATAATCTAGAATGGGATTTCCTACTCTCACAGTTGTCCTGTATACAGACAGTAGTGTCTAGCTACAAAGTCACAATTTTGAACTCCTTTCTACTTACTGCGGTTCGAACACTATCACTGGTCCTCACATTAAGGAAGTTTGGCTCAAATTCACCGGTTATATAAACATATCAGTCAGTCAGTCAGCTACAAGGTGGTAGAACATCGTACATATGTACATCAGTTCAAGTTGACATACTACATTAGCACAGAAAGATAGAATTGTCAATTCAAATGCCATATTGGTAGATGTAGTAGAAGTATTGGCGGTAATGCAGAAAATAAGTGTTCAAAGATATTATTCAAGAAGTATAATCCAGTGAATTAAATCTAGAAAGAGAAAAAGCGGGGGTCGTGAGAAATTCGGAAGAAAAATTCTAGAGAAGACAAAGAATAAATGCACCTGTGCTATTGCAAACAATTTTGAACCATATCATTCAAGGTCTCTAATGGTCGTTTACTATTGTCGCGCGGACCCCAACCAGGTTACCCTCCCTTTACGGTTTGCAGTATCACTTCACCCTCAGACCTTGTGTTGTTGCTTTTAGTCGTACCGTCCTCCAATCGACCTACTTGGCATAGTAGGACCTAAAGGAACATATGTTATGGCCAATATAGCTCGTTTCGGTCATCACTATAATAGGCAAGCCCAACCAACCACGTCATTGTAGCAGCTACGGTGGGACATATAAACATATATTTGGTAATGAAGTTACTATAACTTTAACACTTCATCCTCCTGCTCTCCTCCAAATAGAGGATAAAACAACTAAGTGAACTAACTCATACAGTAGTTACTTCAGCTAATGATACTAAATGGGCTTCGCGAACTGAATTCAGTAAAGTAGAGTTCGGTCATAGAACCTAACTGAGAGGTGAACACCTTAACCGACTAAACCACTAGTTTTATTAAGTTTCTCTCTTTTTCCACAAATATTTCTTTATCTTTAAGTTCGTTCCTTTCTGTTTCTTTTTTTTCACTTTCTTCTAGTTAAAACATCCTATCCCATTAAGAGCTGGAACATTACCATCAACTATTATTCCTGAGATGGTGAATTCAATGAGAACTTCATCTCAAGATGATTATTCTACTGTAGATTATCATAAAAATGAATTTTTACATACATATCAATTTCCATATGATAATAATAATAATAATAATGCATTTTGTACTACAACTCATAATCCAATAATTAAATCCACTCCTTGGTTGCCACCACCATTGACTACGATTCATTCATCTCCTATTTTATTCAATAATAGTCAACATTCCGATTCGATGGTGTCTCCATCGTTATTATCAGTCCTATCAAAAGCTCCACCTCCGCCACCACCACCTAGAGCTAATTTATTACTTGTCACTAGTATTGATGATGAGGATTGTGTGAATAATGATCATACTGGACAGAAATGTGATATTTCATCAATGAACATGAAAGAGGTTAGTTTTTTTTTTACACACATTATATATTAGGCTTATTTTTGAAATTAGCTTCGTTTATTTTTTGTGTCGGGATTCCAGAGTTCAAGCTAATGAAGCCTGTCGCCCAATTTAGCACAGGGTTTGAACAATAAGAGCTCCACTATGTAATTTAAAGCTGGGTTTCAGGAGACCAGGAATAACGTTTTGTGAGCTCAAACCGTTTGTACCAGCGGCACGAGGTGACAAACGATCGAAAGAAGGGTTGTTCGTGGAGATAGGAGGAGGTGTAGAATGGATTTGGTTGTGACGGATCTTGTTTCGTATGATTTTACGGGTATGAGAGCGGATATTACTTTTCGGCTGCCTAGACCGTGAAAGGGCTCTGTTTGTCAGAAGGGGAATCGGC
Source organism: Schistosoma turkestanicum (assembly GCA_944470395.2). Lineage (NCBI taxonomy): Eukaryota > Metazoa > Platyhelminthes > Trematoda > Strigeidida > Schistosomatidae > Schistosoma > Schistosoma turkestanicum. The sequence goes on along the minus strand of OX103977.1, from coordinate 19,721,497 downwards.
CTCATGACTTCCAAAGGAACTTGTCTTTCATCATGAGACGTTATAACTCCTAAATGAAGACCTTCTAACTCCCAGAGCAGAGTTTAAATAGTTTGAATGATTTCTTCTTGTTAGCGTTTTTCTAGCAAGTTAGTTTTTCGCGAGATGGGGTCGCCAACCCCAATCCCAACCCTTCTCCTTTATCCGGGCTTGGGATTGGCTGTAGCCCCGGAGGGTCTACAGGCTGAGTTTTCAGTTAGAAATATATTAATGTTTGAATAATAGTTATTATTATTTATTATCTTTGTCGATATGCCATGTTACCCTAGTGTAAGAGAATCGGTTGGATGGAAAATAATGACTATTAAATCAAAACATAATACTAATCCTTGAAGTTGTCAGGTATATTGGACTGAGTTAATTCGATAGATGAAGATTATCTGATTGAAATATCTATGCCATTATCATGATCCAGGGTGTTAGCTGACGTGTCTCAGAATTGGTTACTTACTTACTTTCGCCTGTTACACCCATTGGAGCATTGACCGCCGACCAGTATTCTTCAACCTACTCTGTCCTGGGCTTCTCTTTCCATTTCTTTCCAATTTTTGTTCATTCTTCGCATATCTTTCTCTATTTCTAAGCGTAATGTGTTCTTTGGCCTTCCTCTTTTCCTTCTACCTTGAGGGATTATCTTGTGACTCAATTGGGTGCTTTTCGCAGTGTGTGTCCTATCCACTTCCACCACTTCTTCCTGATTTCCTCCTACTCTGGAATTTGGTTTGTACTTTCTCACAGTAGGTTGTTGCTGATGGTGTCTGGCCAACGAATCCGAAATATTTTGCCCATGCCCAACCCTCCTCCTTTATCCGGGCTTGGGACCGGCTCCAGGCATAGTTATGTAGATATATTAGTTAATTACATATTGACTGTTACAGTTTCTTCGGAAATTTCCGGATTCTTTTTATTTTTATTATCCCACTACTGTCTTTGTCACTACCTCATGTTTCATTACTGGAAAAACAACATTTGTCTAAGGACTATACCTAATCAATTAATTTATCAGTCAATTCAAACGGTTTATGTACATTTTAACCAATTTACAATTACCAATGTCAAACTGATTAAATAAGTAAGCATTGCTCAGAGTATGTGTTGTTTGTTATTGAGAGAAAGTTCACATACTATCTCTCTCATTTGTTTGTCTATTCACAATTTGAAATGCGTCGTAGTTCAATAAAATACTCAGTCAGTTCGTCATAAGCTACATAGAATCTGACACACATGTGCATTTGTTGTTGTTGTTGTTATCATATTACACACATGACCCTTCAACACTTTTTACATTTTACTTATCATATCATATTCACCCACAAGATCTACATCATTGTTGATGACACATTATTTAACATATTAAAAATCCTCATTGCCTCAGTTGGAACAACACAGATTAATGTGACCAATATTATTTTCAAATTAAATAGTCAATTAGACTTGATTCTAAGATACATAAATATTTTTATATAAAACTATTAAGCCAATTAAGGACAATGATCACAACCAAGTAGATTACATAATTAAATATAATAGATAAAAGTACAAATCGATAGTAAGAAGATAGGTACGAATAATAAATGTTCTAAACAATTAGTGAACAATGGAAACCGGTCAAACTTGAATAAATAGTCTAAAATAAGGCTTACAAAACATTACTAATATTACGTAATGAGAAGTTTATAACTAATTGGATATTGAAGAGTGTAAACAGAAAAACGGTGACAAAATGACACGCATAGAGTGTAAAAAAGTCAGTAAAGTCGGTTATCAGGTCACGTTCGGTCAAAGAAGTGACAGGGGTATCACAAATTTCTCCTGAACACATAAACTACGTCTGTAGGTTAGGATCCCTCTAGTTTCAGCTCTATTTATGTGATGGCATACAATAGATTACTGGCAATAATTTCTCCATATGACTACTATCAACCAAATGCACCAACATAGACATGAGCACTGCCTTTGTTTAGACCTTTCTAAACCAAGCTCGGCGATGGGTCACTCATTTATTTTGTTAGTGGGACATAGATGGAATTAAAACATGACTACGTTGCTGCGCGCTGATTGGCTAATTTCCTATCCAATCAGCGCCTGATCGATTCTTGGAGAACAGGGTAGAAGATTCTCGTATTGTTAGCTGCGTGCTGATTGGCTAAATCTAATCCATTCGGTCACGTGAATTTCTATCCAGAAGCTTTCTCATGTAAATGCTATAAATAGACTAACGTTGTGTCTATTTTTGCCTTCGCCATCACCCTTGGCTTCTTATTTCCATTTAACCTTGCTATGTGGATTATAATCTTTTCCTGTTCAACCGTGTTTTTGATTCTTGGGGACTTGTCCAGTGTATTGTGGTCAGAGAATACTAAGCAATAGGATTTAGCTGGGAATTATCTAAGCAAGCGGTTACGCCCACTTTAGCTGTCTTCACAGGATCAGCTGAAGATGCAGATGCGCATTGAGAAGGTCACCTCAAACAACTTAATTGTTTGTTTAAGTAGATATCATTGGTTCTGTGATTATTATTGCATAGTTCATTTACCCAAATTTGACTGACTTCTTTTTCCTGAACTAGTGTACTAAAATTTCTATGATTCTTCACGTTACAACTAGTACACACCTGTTTGTTGGCTATTGAATTTTACTTTTTACCGACTATATGCTGTTGTTATTCAATCTATTTCAGTGTGACTATTGACACATTGTTTAATCCAGCTTAATTGTATAGCATATTTCCTTCAACAGACGTCTTAGTAGTGATTAGTTAGAACTCTAAATCAATTGTAAAATCACATTATAATGTACGAATTTGTTTATGTCTGCTAATTTAGCTAACTAAGATATTGATTGCATCATCATTACCAACTAACTTGTAAAGGACTATAAAGAGTAGTTTATTTGCTAGTTTAAAGTACGTTTAACAGTGATTTACATTCAATTCCTATTGATAGGTTACTAGTGTCTAACCATAGATGCTTACAAAGTGTATTGCTCGTGTTTATTTTTACGATTACTGAATTATATAGTTAGGATTCCCCGATTGATAAAGTTTACAATCACTTCAAGTAGTTGGGACATGTATTCTATATGTTCAATCATTATCTACGCTGATATGTGATATCATTTTAGTATTAGAGTAGATTGAAAGATAGCTAAGCAATACAGAACAATTAGATTAAGTCATATATATAAGTGGAGATGCCTTGGAGGACGTTAACACGTTTACATATCTGGGCAGCATCATCGACAACCAAGGTGGATCGGATGCAGATGTGAGGGCACGGATTGGCAAAGCAAGGGCTGCATTTCTACAATTGAAAAATATCTGGAACTCCAAACAACTTTCAACCAAAACCAAAATCAGGATATTCAATACAAATGTCAAGACAGTTCTACTGTATGGAGCGGAAACATGGAGAACTACGAAATTAATCATCCAGAGGATACAAGTGTTTATTAACAGCTGTCTACGCAAAATACTTCGGATTCGTTGGCCAGACACGATCAGCAACAACGAACTGTGTGAGAGAACAAACCAGATTCCAGTGGAGGAGGAGATCAGGAAGAAGCGGTGGAAGTTGTTAGGACACACATTGCGGAAAGCACCTAACTGCGTCACGAGACAAGCCCTCACATGGAACCCTCAAGGCAAAAGGAAAAGAGGAAGGCCAAAGAATACATTACGCCGAGAAATAGAGAAAGATATGAGAAGAATGAACAAACATTGGACAGAACTGGAGAGAGAAGCCCAGGACAGAGTTGGTTGGAGAAAACTGGTTGGCGGCCTATGCTCCATTGGGGGTAACAGGCATAAGTAAGTAAGTAAGTAATATATCTAAGTGTAGACTATCTGTTTGCGATCCACATGATCAATCGTTGAAGAGATGTGAATTGATATGGCTTAGAATCAATTGGAACTTTTTCGCTTTGTCTTCCTATGAATCCTGAGTTTCATACTTATTTTGGTTGTCTTATCATCTGAAGCTAATTTTTGTTCTACTATTATTATTGATGCTGTTGCTAATTCTATTAGTATACCATCAATTTGGTCTTGACAATATCATCCCATTGTATATTGTTATGATGCATCCACTCCAATCAATGCCATATAATTCTACATTGTTTATGATTGGCTGACTGACTGATTGACCAGTGCCACAAATTATCATCACTTAATTATTTCTTTCATTGTTATTTTTCTATGTGTGTAAAGGAACTTGTTCCATCGGTTGCAACGAAATTCAACATGACGGAAATGAAGTAAGATTCTTCTCTTAGTTTATCTGAATTTTCATGATATTTTAATAATTACTATCACTTAAATTATGCTTTCGATATATGCAATATTACACTACGATAATACAAAAAGAGTAAGATATGTTTTATACCTTTAAGCTAGCTAGTTACGCTCGATCGAGAACTGCAATGTACACTAAACAATATGTTGTTCAAAATAATTACAAATAGAGTAAAAATTAATGAGCATGATAGGATTGTGGATGAGATTGCGCAAGACCGTGGATTGATCAAAGTTAGACATGAACACCGTTAGGTACCGGTTCAGTGGTCCAGAGGTTTGACCAAAGGTCCTGGGTTCGAATCTTGCGAGTTGCGGGAGTCGTGGATGAGTATTGTTGATAAGTATAATACCAGTGTAGTGAACGATAACACAGGTGGGGCAACCGGATTGTATTTAACGAAAATTACAGAGTTACTCAGTAAAATCGTAAATCGTTAATTTGCAAAATATCAATTCATCATATCGAACTGGACTGTTCCTGTTGCAAAACATCAATCCATTGTCACTATTCATGCGTTTCATACAAATTCCATTGTGTTCTAACTCTTCCTTTCTTGATCTTTCCCCATCTACTGCTGCCAGACATTACGTCGAGACTCACGTCATATACTATTTATAATTAGCTCGCACCACACTAGGACGAAACGGCTGTCCAATGCTCCCAGGTTTCTAATGATAGCCTAACATTGATCGATTCATGTTTTTCTCTCTAGAGAGAATACTCATATCTGAGTATTTATGATTTTAGAAATTAATAATCAGAAAGAAATCATAAATCAATTAATCAATATGCTGTTTACGCATGTTCCGTGGTTAATAAGAATTTCACTGTCAGTAGCCGCACATCAACTTTCACACGGGTGTACAAAGCATCTAGGAATGTGAAATTAAATCGTCTATAAAAATTATTCTTTCAATTGCACAAATATTGGAAATTGAAAATTGGGTGTTTGTGTGTGTGTGTGCTACAAACTCACTAACACTTGTCTTATATTTGCATTTCTCTCAAACTTACAAATCTTATCCTCAATTTTGATTGGTTCATCTTAACCAATCTCAAAAAAACAGCTTAAATGTGAATTCTGTTTGTCAACATTGATTGACTCATCTCCATAATTAAATACTTTCACCAAATTGATCTAAATATCATTGTTAGGATGTCATCAAATATCCTAAAGAAATTATTTTTTGAGTCTAATTCTATTGGTCAATATTTAAGGTCGTCCTATAAAAACAATCAAGTTCACATACTTTTTTAAATGTTCTTTCCTATAAGTGTTAGTATTCACAGTCGATCTAACTGTATAAATATGCATTGTCTGCAAACTTTTATGCTTGTCTTCTTCTGCGAGTGCTTGTAGAATACACTTTCTACTACTCCATTTCAAGACTTTTTTTTTGATACCGTTGGTAGAGGAGGTTTGGGACGTTCGAATTAGATGATAGAGTAGCGTATCGTATCGTATCGTAGAACAAAACACCACCACAATCTTTTATTTATTTTTTATTTTTTTTTAATTTCACATAGGTTAACCGAATCTCAACAACCATTGAACAACAACAACAACGACAATGATGATTGTACAAATAATGTAATAGATCAATTAAAAATTCAATGTAATTCAATTAGTGAAATGAATGAACAATTAACTGTAACATTGATCAAATTACAAAAAGATAGAATAGCGTTGAAAATATTTCTAGAACGTTTAATGCCATTGAAAACAATTTAAGTTGACTTTTTATATTATTATTTGAATAATTATTCATTTGAATAAATAATTAAACAAACAAACAAAAAGAAATCATGATGAAAATTATCCAAAAAAAAAAGAAAATTTATAATTATGATTATATTTACAAATCATTCATTCACTCACTCACTCACTCGCACTCATATCTACACTGCTACCAATGTGATAACATGCATATATATATATATATATATATATATATATATATATATATATATATTTATGATGATAATGTGTCAATGTTCATTTAACAATCAACTTCAAAGTGCCTCAAATGGATTGCATTCATGGTTTTGCTCGTATATAATAAATAGATTATGTAATGAATAGTATAATTCTTTTTTTTTGTCCAAAAATGAGAATAGGTTTTCATCGCCCATTGGTTTGCCATAAACAACATACATACTGGTATGTATATATGCTGCATAAACAAGAGTATGATATGTATGATATGTTGTAATTGAATTATAATAATACCTATCAAGATGTTAATATATATATATATATGCATATATTTTTTAAAGCATTTCTATCTCTATTACTTTGTGTTTTATTTCATGATTGTTCTTGTCACTACTATTGCTTACACGTTGAATGAATCAGCCCGCGTTTTAAAGATCATCCATCACCTTAATGTATCTTGTCGCTTGGTTTTTTTTTTAATTTCTGAATGGTATGTTTGTATGTATGATTTTCTCTTGAACATGGTCGATGCTTTTCTCACATTTTTAGTCTTATTGTTTGTATTGTTTTGTTATTGCTTGGCATTGTGCTGTTTGTTTTTTTTTTTTTTACTTTATTTTTGTGAAATCAATAAAACGAACAAGTCTTTATCTCTGTTCCAATGTTTCTATCATGTGGCAACAACACATCATATTGCCGAATTCAATGTTGTATTATGACTAACCGACTGATTGTTCTCTTTTTTTTTATTGTGTGTGTGTGGATACACTCATCAATTAAGTGATTTTTGTGTGATCTTTTGTTTCGATTATTTATTTATGAGAAGAAAATTATTATCTGTTGTAACCTTTCATTTCATATTCTTGATGAATTTTTCTGCAATTGATATTTTACACTGTGTGGTCGTCCAATACCGACCATAGCTGTTACTTTGTTGTGGTTGTCGAACTTGCCTATCGTGATGATCCGACCGAGCTATATTGAATGGGATATATGTTTCTTTAGGTCCTGCGATGCCAGGCGGGTCGATTGGAGAACGCCGAAACTAAAAAGCAGCTACTCAAGTTCTGAGGGCGAAGTCGTATTGCTGACTGTAGAGAGGTATGACAGCAGTAAAGGTGTTTCCGTCGGACAACCAGCATCCGCAGCTGTCGTCCAATACCGATATATAAACTACGTTTTACTGGAATCCAAATTTCTAAGTGAGTAAAAAGAATTAGTTAAGAATCGGCAAATCGAATTCAAATGTACTTAACTCATTGATTATATATATGTGTTAAACCTAGACGAATAGCATAGATGGTTTTAGCTAACGACCTTCCTCTCTCACCTACCATTTCGCCTCACAGGCATATAGTTTGTCCAGGTTCACCCAGGATATATATAATCGTAATTACGATTGTGAAGATTTTCACTGATAAAAAGTTTGTTCGTTTCTGTCATGTTTATTTGTTTAAATCATTTTGGAGTTCGTAATTTGCATAAATTGTAATTCTATGTGTTCAACCATCACGTAATACAATTCCGATAAACGTTGCAGAAAGTTAGAGGCGATTAACCAGACATGTAATGATTATGATACGTGCCATCGCTTACATTGTGCATCAGCTTATGTCTGTGATCGATATCACGGGACCGATCTACGTTAGACACCAACCAAAAACTATAGAACACTTGACAGCTATTTCATTTGGGTATTATGGGACTCCTCGGAAGTGAGCATCTACGACCCCACAAGTGCCGAACCTAGTACTTCTTAGAATTTTCGCAACTGGAGTCCAAACGTGTCGGCTATAAAATAGTTATCAACCACAGGGTGTCGTGGAGCGAAAGAAGTTAGATGAAAACATTGGATTCCGGATCAATGGTCTATGGGATTAATATTTTGCCTACACGATCTACGATTTTTGAATCGATCTCCGCCGGTAGGTTCGCGGGTGAGTACCACTGAGCAGTAGTCATATACTGGAACGACACAACAGTTTCGTGTCCCCGAGTTTTCCATGCATGTTTAACATTGGTCGGTTCGTAAAATCAATAGCTCTCAAGTGTCTTCAGCAATCTCGTAAATGAAAAATATGTGACAATTTATAATAAACAAAAGTAATGTAATTATCTATATATTTTTTAAAATCATCATGTTCAAAAAAAAGCAAATATAACTAGAAGAGAACAGGATAGAAAAATGGATGTTTTATTTCGAATTAGAAAAAAAAAGCCAAACGTTCAATAATACGTCGAAAAATCATTTTAAAAATTATACGGGAGATTGAGATAGAATCATCGTTGTACTGAAATATGCTCCTAATGTAGTTGTTGTTGGTGTTTCTGATCCGACACAATTGCAGTGATTGAATAACAAGAGCATGTATACATATACATATATATATATATATATTACAGTTTAAGCGATTGATGTCATGTACAAAATATGTGGTATTTTAATGACAATGATATATGAAGTTGGATAATCAACCTTGATCTAAACCTCTAACAGCTAATGCACCAGCCCATTGTTCTGAACCACAAGCTTTTCTCAGTCGTAACATGACTTTATTGTCTTGTATCTATTAGAAATAAAAATAAATTCGGAAGAGTTATCATGTATCATATCAAATATCAAACAAATTGGCAATAATATTAGAAAAAATATTCCAGGATACTTTAAGTTTTCAAACAATGAGAAAATATTGGGACAAAGTGAAGGATTTGAAAATCTATATGACTAGTGGCGATGATAAAACAAAAGCTTTGTATATAGAAGGCAAGAGTGAGTCATATTAATGTAGGTCACCCTTGATACTAGTGTAATATTTATCTGAACATAAAGGGTTTAGCGTGGAATGTTATGGTCAGAATGTTCGCGCTCCGCTTCTTTGGGAAGAAACTGTCGCACAACTTTTATGTTTGATCCTCAATGTCTCTACGACATCACTCACACGTAGTGAGAAGTAATTCAGAAGGCATAAAGAAGATAACTATTTAATAAGTTTGATCATTAGGAAAGGCTTAATTCAGTAGCTTGTTTATCATTCACAAATCTCGCTCTGCACTGTTCCATATTGTGCATTATATGACAGCGCTGGAATTGAATAGAAGAGATAGTAGGGCTGTGGTGTGAGCTACTTATAAGTAGTATATGACGTGAGTAAAAACGTAATGTCTGGCAGCGGAAGATGGGGAGAGATCAAGAAAGGAAGAGTTAGAAGAACACAATGGAATTTGTATGAAACGCATGAATAGCGACAATGGATTGATGTTTTGCAACAGGAACAGTCCAGTTCGATAGGATGAACTGATATTTTGGAAATTATTGATTTACGATATGGTTTTCCAATTTTACTGAGTAACTCTTTAATTTTCGTTAAATACAATTCGGTTGCCCCACCTGTGTTCTCTTTCACTACTTGGTGACCGATTGATTCCTCCGATTCACCATGAATAACTATCAATTCACGCTCATGAGATAACATGTTAAAGACTGCGCAACTCGGTCAACTGCCATGCTAATGAATACCAATAACTACTGTGTTATGCTCGTCAATTGATATGCTTGAAACTACTGCGAGTTCACGTTAGTCGATAAACGAGAACAAGACAATGAACCAGTGACACAGTAGGTTACTCTGATCCTTTGCCCCAACTAAATGAAGAGAAAAGTCTTGATATGGCGTAGAAAGTGTATTCTACAAACACCCGACAAGAACCATGAATTCACGCACACAAATCGCGTTTATTTATACATCATAGAAACGTCCTTGGGACAGTCACAAAATTAGCATACTAAAATAACACATGAACCAATCACAGCCAAGTATTTCCCTGGTGGGAAATGTGATCTCAGGATCAACTGATCAGCTCATGAATAAAATCCAAAATTTTAGACATTTATCAAGTGAGTCCTGGGGATCTAACGTCCCTAACATACTAGGAAACCTATTGTAGTTTCCTACCATATTCATGATATGTAATTTATTCTTGGTTATGAGCGAGAAATCGTAAAACCAGTAGCTGAGAAACTTAACAAGTATCATTACAGTGGCGGAAGAAATCATTAAGAGGCGCTAGACGTAGGTAGGAAACACATTCTGGAAATCACTCAAATGCGTCACAAGACAAGCCTTCGCCCGGGATCTTCGAGGCCAAAGGGAAGACCAAAGAACACATTATGCTAAGCATTGGAGACAGATATACGAAAAGAAAAGATAGAACTGGAAAAGAAGGAACAGGACAGAGTGGGTTGGAGAATGCTGATCGGCGGCTTAATGCTCTATTTGGGATAATAGATGGAAGTAAGTTAGGATTCATGAGATTCTCATCCTATAACTGCCTTCTGGGCTTCTTTGGATAAGATCTGTGTAACTCCAAGTATGTGAGACATTTGTTCTTCACAGCCGGAGTACAACAGCATTTCCCTGTATATATCAATATACATACATGCTAGATATTGCACATTAACTGTACAACTGGAAGGTGATGTATGCTCTATAAACTCATTGATACATATCCTATAATCCGAGAAATCTTTGCTATAAAATTAAAACATATATAGTAATGACTAAAAAAAGCGTATTATGATCAGATTATTACATTACTAAAAAAGTCAAGAAAAAAAACACACACTTTCTACGTTTCCATCCATGAATAACAACTCACTTTAAACGTGCACAATGTTGGCGTAATTTTCGATGGAAATCGACGTACACAATATTCATAAGTACAATTAGGATTGGTTAATTCGCATACAGCAGTGAGCGAACTAAATCAATAAATAATGCAGGTAAATTATAGGAAATAATAATAAAGAAAGAAGAAAAAAAATCTCATTGGTAAAACAATGTTACAATTCATTGTTAAAATAATATACGACAGCAGCAGTGAACACTTGAACGTTTTTGTGCATGTAACATTTTCAGCTATACGTTTGATAACAAAGTCTAAAAGTATAACTTAATTAGGCATATCAACTAGTGTTTTGTTCTAGAGGAATAAAGCTTTGAATATACGACTTAAAAGTAGTACAAATCAAAATTCTATAAACTGTTAATACAGTGAAAGTATAGTGTACGGGCAATCATGAGTCGGCCAATCAGAATTAAGATAATGCCTCATGTATTTTTGGGCGCAAAATTTAAAGTGAACTGATTGTATTGTTTCTGTGGTAAGTTATTGATTTATGAAGTGGAGTTAATGACAGTAGAGACTGTATACCTCTGGACAGATGATTATAACGTTAAAGTGTTACAGATAAGAGAGCAGTTGTCACTTTTGGGTTGACTAAACTGTATAATTTTTTCTTGAAATACTGACAAAAGAGACTAGGTGAGAAATAGTTTTGATGGTATGAAAGCGACACTACATGATTTGAAGGGCAAGTACTTGATCCCAGTTACATAAAAAGTTTCTGTATGCAGTTTTAGTCGAACCAGCTGCGTACTTGCAAGCCTCCTCTGTTATGAAAATACTGGTTATCTGAGCGAAATAGGGTACTGTCACTGCGCCCTTGGACAATTGGCAGAACAAATTTACCTTCGGACTGTAAATGATTGCTTCTATTCTTACCACTCTCCAGCTAACCTACTTGATATGGCTAGGTCAAAATGATCGACAATTCTAGTCGATAGTTTGATTGGAGCATGACGATATGTAAGCCCGAATACCAAATCAATGTAGTAGCTACGGTAAGGATAATGGCATAATCCAATATCACAGTACCAGGCGTTACTACTGCAAAGTTATTTAGGGAGTAGTCTTTTTTAAGACCGGAGTAGTCACAATGATTAATTACCAAGTAGTAACCATTATCTAAACTCCGCCTGGAGCCCTTCTAGTGTCCCAAGCCCGGATAAAGGAGAAGGGTTGGGAAAGAGGTTAGCGACCTTATCCTGTAGAAATCCAACTAGCTAATAAAACGCCAACCAGAAAAATAATCCACTGGTCGATGGCCTATGCTCCTTTAGAAATAACACACGTGATGAACAAAAAAGTAAAAGTAACAACTATCTCTAAGTTATCGTTTATTTACTACTAGTGCAATTAATTACATAACCCAAGTAACAAGCAAACTGCTATTAGTTTAAGTGATACATACATGAGCGCACGGTATTTTGGTATTCAATGTCATTGAAACGATTAATGCGAAAATATGGATTTAAGTTTTATTTTAAAAGTAAAAAAAGGCATTTGCTTTTCACGCTTCATCTTTCCTATGAAGCTGGAATGTAAAAATAATACGAAATTTGTTTATATTAGGCCATTTCAATTCTATTTTGTCATGTGATATACGTTTGCAACTTTCACTAATACCATCTTTGAACTCAAAATACTTATCAATATATATCACTAGTCAGTCAGATGCAACGTAGAACTTTGTACATAAGTACATCAGTTCATGTTGCCATACCACATCAGCACAGAGATGTAATCGTCAATTCAAATCCAATAGTAGGAGAGGTAGTAAAGGTATTAGAAGTAGTCGGAGAGGTTAGAATGAGAAGATACTATTCAAGAAGTATGATTCAATGAGAAAAGTTTAGAGAGTCGAAACTAGAGGGGTTGAAGAATCCAGAAGATTAGCATTTGAGAGAACACAAAGAATAAATGCACCGGCGCCATTGCGAACGATTTTGAGCCATGTCATTCAAGGTCTCTAACCATCGATTATTATCATCTCGCGGACCCGAACCAGGAATATACATCAACATCAAGTGTATGTATTCGGTTACGAGCCTAATTGGTTCAACTGAACGCTAGCGATACTATCATCAGGTTACTCAAATGAAAGTACGTAGACTGGAGTTCGAACATCACCTACAATAGTTTTTTTTAATAAATAAAGCAATTGCTCCACAATCATCAGCATCATTATGATCATGGTGAAAATAATAATTATTATCATGACATCCTGTTAGAGGGACACAAATTGGATTAAAGCATGATTGTGTTATTGCATACTGCATTCCTATCCGATTAGCGCTAGTCGATACTGAGAGAACATTCTAAAATCTATTCATGGTAAGAAAAGTATAAATATACTAATGTCCTTTTCCTTTGTAACTTCTATCTTCCATTTAACGTTGTTATTGGAATATATATATCTATTTTCCTGTTCAACCATGTTGTGATTTTGGGAGATCGTCTCAAGTGAATTGATGTCCGATAATACTAAACATTAGGAATAGCTAGATTGTCATAAGTGAGAGAGAATTATAACATATTCATAATAAAAACACAAGATAGATAAGTTCATACACGTTAACATAAAACCAAATATGAGCTAACTTACTATTCACTAAGCTCCACTTTTAATAATCCATTGCCTAATTGTCGACGAATACTTGCAGATGTTGTACTGTGAGAATCACTATGAAAATTCCCTGAACAACCAGGTTTAATAAGTCCACAAAATCCTCGACCAGGTGCCTGTAAACCTCGCATTATCATTGTAACTTGTACATCATTGGCATTTATTTCACTAGCTTCAATGTGTGGTTGTTTAGCCTTGGAAAACAGCAAATCAAACAATAAAACGACAAACTGTCAGTCAGATAAGAACGAGGCACAGATGCATAAATACATGCACAATCTAGGATTTGGTTCAATAAAATGGAAGTCAGGAACCAACTGAGTCGGGCAATGAAAAGTATGAAATCTCAGTGTGAAGTATAAGATATGCGGGAAGAGACCAAATGAATATATCCATGTCAATCAGAGAGAGAGAGATAATTTCTTTTATTTATTTTTAATTAAAGTATTCAACCACAGATAGTAATTATCAAAAGTAGTATAAAAAATAGGCGAATAGGAATAACAAACACTCGGGTGGAGGCTCTTGGTGTTCCAATTTCAGAAATTTCAATGTCATTTTCAATTTTATCACCACCTCCTACAACATTATGTAGGCATAAGCTTTCATTTCATTCTACAACTATCATATTAGTTCATTCTGACGCATTTGTTAGTAATCGGTAGTGGGTATGAATCCAAGGAAAAAAAACACTGACAAACAATCATGAACAAAGTCATCAGGAAACAATCATATAACATTTGTCAAATAACTGGTAAACTCACTCCTACATAAAGTAGTGATAAGCTAGAGTGATACTGTCAAGAACGACAATGAAACCACTACAGGTTATTAAACCGTTCAATTTAGAGAATGGTGGAGAAAACTTGTAGCTCAGGTGGATGATTGTGGTGGTGTTTCGTTCTCTGAGCTCAGAGAATGAAACACCACCACAAATTAGAGAATACAAGACTGTCAAATAAAATGTGTGAGTAATTTGAACCCCTCATCCAATCAACGAAAATTTTTATTGTGAATAAACAAAACACAAATCTAAGTAGAGGAAACACCTGCATCCATGAACATGGATAGATCAAAATAAAACTACACTAAATAAAAAAGACCAATAATAAATTGAAACATTGAATCAGTTACAAAAGTTATAATATGCTACTAGTTTCAACCTATCGTGTTTATTAATGACAATAACAACTTACACTGAAAACATCTAGAGAAGATTAAATATTTCACATACACAACAAAAAGTAATCCATTCACATGTTAAGATTAAATAATTTATCATAATTCATGTGGTTAAAATACGAATTAATTTCAATACAGTCTGTTAACACAAAGTAAGAAGTTGGTGCTACACAACTTTAAGTAACATTTATGGATATAAAACTTAATAGATGAAATCAATACAAAGTAACTAAACTGAGAATAAATAAATTAGAATTCAATTGGCGAAACTTGTTCAATCAAAGAAAAATGGTCACTTCCTTAAACATTCTAAATTATTTCTTAGTTTAACGATTCATGGAGCAAGTGATCAATGTGGAATACGAAATAGTTATAAAAGAATAATTGCTTAGTAATCTTAAAAAAAGCAAGACATTATTCAGTTGTAAGGATTAGGAAGTGAACGTCCTGAATTCAACCGTTGCGCTACAATCTAGTCCACCTGAACAAGAAGAACCTGCGATTAAATGACTCAATTACAGTAATCCACACAAGATGGATGAATACTAAAAGATTACTGATTGAAAATTAGGTCTTGAAAATAATTCGAACTCTTACAAATGATGATGGTATGTGTGGTGCTGTGGTGCGAACTACTTATAAGTAGTATATAACGTGAGTATCAACGTGAAGTCTGGTAGCATAATATGGGGGGAAGATCAAGAAAGGAAGAGTTAGAAAACAATGGAATTTGTATGAAACGCATGAATAGTGACAATGGATTGATGTTTCGCAACAGGAACAGTCCAGTTCCATAGGATGAACTGATCTTTTGCAAATGAACAATTTACGATATGGTTTTCCGATTTTACTGAGTAACTCTGTAATTTTCGTTAAATACAATTCGGTTGCCCCACCTGTGTTCTCATTCACTACATAAGTATCATACCAACTGAATAAGTTAGCAGACATCTAAGTGGTGTCAGTGGTTAAGTACCTTGAAGTAAAATGTACTGGGTTTATATAGAATCTCAGTGGATGATCGATAATCTGAGAACCAAACGTATTGAGTTCTATCTCTTGGTGGGGAGTCATATGTATAGACTAGTAAAGACAGTAAAATGACTATAAAAAATACACTATCATTTGTAATAGTGCTCAAATCGATGTCAAAACATAATGAAAATGTTTACAATTAATTATTAAGTCGATTAACAACAATCAGGTGATTGGATAATGATCAAACTAGTGGCCTAATTTAATTTATATATATATCAACAATGAATCTATAGAGTATGAACAAATGTACTCAATGTATGTAAGATATTGAATTTTGTTTAATTTACGTTTTTACAATTGAATCAGTTACATTATAAACAATGTCAAGTTTTTCGCAATGTTAAAATAAGCAATATTTTAAGTCAATAAAATGACTACATACAACACTTGTACCATTTGGTCATCAATGAGAAATAAAATATGTACAACAAAGTTGTAACCGGCAGGTCATTAGTTTTTTGGTTTTTTTCTCAAATCTGATCTATTTCAATCGTGATTAAACAATCGCTCTAGTGATTTAACATAATCCATATTCTATCTATTTGTTAAACATGTATAAGCAAATAAGCAGGCTCTACAAAACGTTTTTTTCCTAACAGTTCGATAGTGTGTGTAGCGGTCAAAATTTCGGATATGTGTTTGGTCCTATTTACGGTTCAAATAGTTGTTATATTATGTGATCGGTAAGAATTTTATTTTCAAAAGCTATGTATTTGCCCAGTGTTCATCATGTTAAGGTGGTCACAAAATTTACACATTTACAAGATGCCAGACTTATTGCATGAGCCATGTACTCCAAGTGTAATAAACTAGTACTATTAACCGGTTGTTCAAAAACTGACTAAGAGGTGAAGCTGCACGCTACGAAACCTTAAATATAGTAGACAACAAAAAAAGTGAGAAAAAACTTCAATATCCAAGCTACCGTTTAACATATATGCAGTTTGGGATATTAAAAGCGGGTATAAAACTCTTTCGTCTTTCACCAACAGATTCTCATCAAATAGAAATTCAAAAATACCAATGACTTCATTCAACTTATTGACAGCATCGAAAATCACCAAATAAAAACAACTACAAACAACTGAGGAGTATGCAGGTGTGCAGGTGTGTGTGTGTGTGTGTGAAACAGACAACTTCAGCAACGCAACCATAGAACAAGATTAGAATTAAAAAGTGGAAATCAAAAAGTCATGTAAAATTTGTTTCTAGAAAACCAAATAATTTATTTTATTTCTCAAAAAAATTATATATATATATATACATACATTATTATTATTGAATATATATTGTGTAAGTGTACAATAGTAAGTTTCACACACACACACACACACACACTTACAGACACACAAACAACGTTGATTCAATCTTGTGAGTGTTTTCCTTCTGTCTGACAACATACTTGACAGACATACTTGTCTGTCAGTATATAGTTCAATTAGGTAGGAAGCGAATCAATGATCCACTGCCGACCAAAATCACTGCAACTCTCAATGTATGATAGATAATACAGGTCATACATATTCTCTCTGTTTTTCCTTCATTTGTTAGTGAACGCACGCGCGCGCACGCACGCACGCACACGCACACACACATTTAATATTCAATAGAATTTTATGTAATGAATTCTAGAGAGATTTTTAAATCCTGGTACATTTGTTTCAATCAGATTTGGATGTACACGAAGTTGATAATCTAGTTGAATGGGTATTGTTTTCTGATGATTGTTAGTATACAATGAATTATTATTATTATTATTATTATTATTATTGTCATTATTGATCAATGATATTTCATCATTAGGAAGAATACCAGTTGATAATAGTAAACTCCATGGTTGTTGTGAATGATTGACAAGATTCGATGATAAAAATAAACCGCATGGTTTAATTCTTCCACTAGATTTTTTATCTTCTTCATCACAATAATGATAGACATGTGTAAGCATCTTATTATCATTATCATTATTCAATGTTACATTATGTTGATAAACATCCATTGAACCATTGATTTGAAGTAGGCCAATATACATGCCACTTGATGATTTTGAATAATTATTATTATATGTAAGAATTTGCACAATCTAAGGTATAAAAAATAAAGAAATTCAAATTGAAGTGAAACTGTGATTCACACAATGCTAAATACATTTATTTTTAATGATGATTCAAGTTGTTTATCACTACAGTCAGTCAGTTATCAGCAATGTAGAACTTGTGAGGGACGTTAGATCCTCAGAACTCGCCTCTGTTAAATAACTTAATTTGGATTTTACAATTCCGAGTGTAGGCTGATCCGTTGACCTTGAAGTCGCATTTCACACCAGGAAAATCCTTGGCTGTGATTGGTTGCTGTGTATTTTAGTGTGCTATTTTTGTGACTGTCGCAAGGACGTTTCTATGATGAATAAATAAAAACGCGATTTGTGTGCTTGAATGCATTGAGCTTGCTTTATAAGCTATATCAAGACTTTTGGTAAGTCATCGGATCAGGGCAGCCTACCTGGAAGCTGGTTCATTGTCTCGTTTATCAATTAAGGTGAACCCGTAATAGTTTCGAGCATACCTAGTGACGAACCTAACAAGAAATTGGGGGATACATGTGCATCAGCTCAAACTATATATCAGCATATGAGATGAAATTATCAACACAAATATCAGAGTAGCGCAAAATTAGTAAGTAATAGTAACAATGCATTACGGGGTTGTGAAAATTGTTAAGTTACACACTGAAATCATGTTGAACCTCCATTAGAAACCTGAAAGCACTGGATGGCCGTTTCGTCCTAATATGAGACTCTTATAAATTATCAGAGAATTATTTGAAAGAAATGTACATCTTATTTTCGTTAAGGTTGAGGTTAACTAAGCTCAAAAAAATCATATATAACGCAATTTCATACTTGACTGATAACATATTACATCAAAAGACGAAAAGGTTGAAAATTCAACTCAACAACTAGTCAAGAAAGAGTGTATACTTTACGTATCTTCGACTTAATTAGAGACCAAGTAATGATTATTTAAGTCTCAAACAAAACACATAAACTTTAAAAAATTAATTAGGTCAGCAATCCACTGGTCCTTTATTTTTATAATTTCTGCTAATTCTTGATATACTATAGAGCGAGGATCACCCTAAAGTGTAACTTTTTTATTAGTCATGAGAAAACTGAACAATTTATCACTGGTGAGCTAGCTTGTACATGCATATTGCTGTTCGGTTCCAGACTACAATCGAACAAATGTTTACTGAGTGCAACCTGGACTACAATAGTTTACCGAATGAAATCATTGTGTAATGTAAACTAACCTAACACAGAAAATTTGGATAAAAATCGAAAATTATTAAACACACATACTTGTTTACATTGATGTGAGGATAAGTGGGAATTTTTACTTGATTGTGTAGCGTCTACATGGGACAGTTCCATGTTAGGATTACGAATATCGTAAACCAATAAATGACCTTCATACGTTCCAACTAGCAAATGATTTGGTGAAAACCAATTGATTGCCCTTTAAATAGAAATAATGATACATTTATAGACTTAGACCATATATAATTATAAACGGCTTAGGAAGAGTATTATTATTATTTAGTAATTGTCTGAATTATCTCGTTGTTAATACTCATGAATGAAATTTTCTTAGTCTCTGTTGGTATACTTGCATCCATTGCGGATTGCTTCGATAGAGTCATTTTGTCATAAGTCTTTATAGGATAAATAGATACCGGTTAACGGTTAAATCCAGGACGCTGGTTCCGTCTTACCTTCAGACTCATCAACAAGATACACCTGCATTTTAATGTTCATATCCACCATGAGACTCGAGCCTAGGGCGTTCACATTCGGCTCTACCTAGAAGTTGTCGATTCAACTACTGAGACCAGACAGTCACTAATTTGTTGAACAAGTTTAATTTTTATCTAATTATTATAAAGGATCCTGTTGCTGATATTTGAAACTAAAATTTGATTAGCCTCTGTTGAAGATTTTCAATGGTTGTTTAGCCAAAATCAATCAGTGATTGGAAACTTCGGTCATGAGAGAGAGTTAATGTTTTCATTGGAATTTGAACTTATATCAAAACATCTGTTGAAGACGTTAGATCCACAGAATTCACTTGAAAAAGGTCCTAATTTTGTAATTTATTTATGAAATTTAGCATTTCTATGTTTTCATGAAGCGCTTAACCCAAAAGCCTCGTACTGCATGTGGTAATTAACTTCAGTTGTTAGGACAGTTGGAATGAAGATCCGACGTTTACTGGGATATGTTATATAACACCAGCTGACGTGTTACAAAATTTCTTGCACGTTTATCGAACAAAACTAAATGAGATATTATTGGAGCAAAAGTCCCCAGCTGAAATCTTGATGGGAAAAAGATTGAAAACGATCCACAGCCCGATGCATCCGAGTAATGCACGGAGACGTTTTCCTTTGAACTCGTAGGAAACTGCGTTGTGTTTTTTCATCGCTCTCACCAATTTATTGTGGCGTTGGACTATCTTCCTCTTCTAAATTTCGTGTATCTCCGCCTTGATGACCGCTACTATAGACTACATGAGTCACTGCCAAAATTTCTTTATTATTCAAAATATTTAATGATCGATACAAATATCGGGTTTCGTTCAAATATGTATAGTCGATAGTGCCATTGAATTATTGAAACTGTGAATCGATAAAGCTAGTCAAATAACTATATGTGCAGGTGGTAAGCAATGCCCAAGTGTACATGCGCATACAAGCTCAACAATGATAAAAGTATAAAATCTATGTGAGGTGCTACAGTCAATAAGAAATCTTCCAATATGAACTAGCTAGAAATCTATATATATATATATATATATATATATATATATATATATCAATTACTTTCAAAATAATATATTCTATCTCCATACTTACACACCATTAAAAAGTAAAATAAAGTGAACAAAAAAAAAGATAATATACATCAATAATACTTACGTCGGTAAATCATTACAATGATTATGATTATTCTGAGTGACAGTTGAACAATTATTTGATTGAATCACAATTGGATTAGTTATATCATTGACACGTATATCCCATAAACAAATTTTACGTTTCAAATCTAATGGATTTAAAGTTGATAATAAAATATTTTCAGAATTATTTTGAATTGTCGTGCTAGTATTATTATTATTATTACAACTAGTAGTGGATTGTAAACACATATCTGGATAAAAAGCAGAACCATTAACAGGCCATGTTGTAGAATTGATAATCCATGATTTAATAGGCATTAAAGATTGACAATCCCATAACTAATTTAAAGTAAATCAAAAAACAACAAACAAAATTAGAGTATTTCCATATTAAATAAAGGATAAGATTAAGGCAGAAAACAAATAACGTTACATTTAATAAATTAACATAGAGTAAGTAAAATAAATACTCGTATGATTTCTTACTATAATCAATCAGTTACAAGGTAGAACTTCGTCAGTAATTACATCAGTTCAGCTGGTCATACTGCATTAGCACAGAGACGCAACTGTCAGTTCAAACCTCATAGTATACTAGAGATAGTAGAAGTATAAGCGGTAATCGAGAAGATTATAAAGTTTGAAGATATTATTCAACAAGTATAATCCAGTGAGATAAATTTAGAAAGAGAAAGATAGAGGTGATGAGGAATTCTGATGATCAGAATTTCATAGAACACAAAGAGTGGATGCACTTGCGCTATTGCAAACGATTCTTGAGCCATATCGTTCAAGGTCTCTAATCATCGGTTACTATCGTCTCGCAGACCGCAACCAGGTAAGCCTACATCTACCAACATGACTCGGTCCATTTGTCATGTCCTATGCTTACGAATTGACTAGATTTGTGAATAAATTCTCAGAGTTCTAATGAGAAGCCATGACTAATGGAGTTCAACTATGTCGAGTGTGAGACAATTAATTACCGACGAAAGACAATGGATGATGGTCGAGTTATATCGAGGTACCGGCTCATTGGTCAATAGGTTGAGTGTCAATACTCAAGACCAAAGGTCCTGAGTTACATTCCTAAATAATATATATATATATAGCACAGCTTTAAACTGATATTAAATTTATGTTCTCTGTTAATCACATTGAGATTGATGTGTAGTTGCATGATTGAAATAATCTATTTCACAATAAATTTATTTGAGAAAAAAAGCTTGTAAAATTCAAACAATATAACATTGACACTTTACTTTTCTTAAAAGTAAAGTTGCATGTGCATGCATAAAATGCCTACCACTTACTACGAACAATAATATATATTGGATTCATTTCTTTTTATTTGTGTACAAGAGGACTGATTTTGGTTGTGTGTGTGTGTGTGTGTGTGCATGACCTAAGTAAGATATTACACGTAGTGAAAACAATCAAACATTTGACTCATTCATGAATAAAGAGAGAGAGACACACACAAGATAGACAGACAGACAGAGAAAAGAACTACAGCACTATTGATACTTTTAATTGCTCTATTTCATTCTCTCTTTGTGTTTTGGTTATTTTGAATATTGTGAGATTTACACCTTTTTTTTTGTTTAACCCGTATTATTTCAGTAGAAAAATAAACATGAAAAACTTTATCGAGAAACACAATCAATAACACTCACAATAGCCTAAGAAAAGAGACAGTTCAAATCATGAACAAACCCACAGCAGCATAGAACAAACACTACTAACAAATGTTTGATCAGTTTTTGTGAGCTTACAGTTGAGGTCAAAAAAGTTGTCTTTCTAAAACTTCAATAGTAGTGAATTGGTTGGAAAGAATTGACTTCAGATTAAAATGTTATTATTAAACAAGTATTTAGTGATTACACATTTGAAATCATTAATCAATCATCATTGTTAGACCACCATTAGAAACCTGGAAGCACTGGACGGCCGTTTCGTCCTAGTATGGGACTCCTCAGCAGTGCGCATCCACGACTCCTGCTCCTCGCAGGATTCGAACCCGGGACCTTTGGCATTGTAGGCGAACGCCTTACCATCGGACCACTGGGCCGGCATCCAACGGTGTTAATGTCTAACTCTGATTGATCTAGGGATTTTGCGCGACCTCACCCATTTGTCTTTGGTAGTTACTGCCTACACCCGACAGGGTTGAACTCCACTGGTCACGTCTTCTCAACTAGAACTCCGAGAATTAGACTGATCCTCTTTGAATTAAGTAGACTGTCGAATGTGGACAAATTCTCATTGTATGTTATTGTTACATTCGTGTCTAATAATTTACATATATGTCCCAAAGCACATGTGTATTGGAAGAACAGAAAGCAGTATTATAATGTCTGCTGTACCTTTTAGCATAATTCACAAAAGTGTACATTAAAAAGAATAGCATGTATGCAGCACGCCGACTGCTTATCGTTTTATTTGATTGATAGTGAACACTGTTGACTTCTTTATCCATTTGAATAATATGCACTTGGTAAATTTCATTCTGCAAGAGTTACTGTATTCATAAATATATGTTATGTAATCATTCTGTGATAACAACTGTAAGCGCTTACTTCTTATCTAGTTTGTTACTAAGTAAGTCAACTTTTATTTTGTGTTCTTAGTAGTACATGGATCATAAGAGTAATCGGTTATTTCACTTCTGTATTAATATCAATATAATCAATTGATAAATACTCTCATTATGAAATGTATAAGTATGCCTTATGATTGTTTGGTATGTGTTTTTGATCTTCTCACTGGATTTCATCCATGAGAACACTTCTGATATAGAGTGAGGTGAAGTATATATATATATACACTGAAAAATACTATTTATGTTTAAGTAGTAAATAAGATGATAAGCAGAAGTTACATAATAAAATGAATTCTTAATATACTTTGATATGTTTATTGTTTATGTTGTAGTTAAATTTGTTAATGTAAAATTTCATGAGCTTTCTACTACTACTACTAACTACTAACTACTACCAAATGAAATAATTTCACATGATAGAATAACCTACACCTAGATAACTATAGAAAACTAGTGTCATGGACCATTGATTTATTTCGATTGGAAGTGTTTCGATGAATTTACACCTGTTAACAAAATTAATCAAATTTAAAATGGCGATAATTCAAGTCACTATAACAGCTATCTTATATTTTATTTTATTTTTTTCTTTTTATGGGTATGATGGCGAATGTAACTTCCCGGCTGCTCAGACCTTGAAAAGCTTCTGATTGTCAGATGGGCATAGGCCTCATGACTTCCGAAGGAACTCGGCTTACATCATGAAACGTTATAATGTCTAAATGAAGACTTTCTAACTCCCAGAGTAGAGTTTATATGCAGTGAATTAATTTTTTTGTTAGCGTTTTTTTTGGCAAGTAGGTTTTTCCCGGTATGGGGTCGCCAGTCCACATCTCAACCATCCTCCTTTACCAGGGCTTGGGAAAGGCAGTAGCCCCGAAAGATCTACAGGAGGAGTTTTATGTTTATTTCATTAAATTCTACTTCTTGAATAATATTTTCTAATCCTAATCTCTCCGATTACTGCCTTTACTATCATGGGATTTGAATTGACAATTTCATCTATGTGTGGTAACGTGGTATGGCAACATGAATCGATGTACTCACGTATGATGTTCTATGTTGTAACTGATTGACTTATATTTTATTTAAAAATTAAGTGAAACTTGTTAATATTAAGTTATTTATCTACTAAAACTGATAAACATGTAATGACAAAAGGATAAGGGTTATTGATACTTATAAAAATGAAAGAACTAACTGTATATGTATTGATTCACATGATGCTAGAGGGCTTTCGTTTACTTTATCCTTGAGAACTACTATGAACTCTAAATTATAGCCCAAACTCTTATTCTTAACTCCAATCTCTGCGTTTTTAAATGATAAATCATTCATTCATAGATGTTAGAATAAAAGAAATGTACAGTACTAGGTAACTCCGACAGTAGAATCTTTGCAGCTACTGCCGGTCCCAATCACGGATAAAGAAGGAGGGTTGGGCATGGGGTTGGCGACCCTATCCAACCAAAAAACTAACTTGCCAAAAAACGCTAACCAGAAAAAATAATTCAAAACCCCTCTACTATTGACTTTCTTAACTTTTATCAATGAATCATACTTCTTGAACAATATATTCTCATCCTAACCTCTCCGATTACTTCTAATTCCCTTACTACCTCTTCTACTATTGGATTTGAATTGACGATTACTTCTCTGTGCTGATGTGGTATGGCAACATGAACTGATGTACTTATGTACAAAGTTCTACGTTGCATCTGACTGACTTCATGGAAAGTAAAAGAACTAAAACTCATATTAGGAAATGGTAACAGAATAGACTAAAAGGGGATAGAGGCAAGTAAAAACGGATAAAAAAGTGTAAATTAAATTTATGTTTAGATAAACTTAAGATCCCAAGGCAGTCAAAATAGTAAGTCTCTTCTACGAAGATCCGTATGTAATAACAACATGAGATTCAGTCAGTCAGTCAGATGCAACGTAGAACTTTGTACATAAGTACATCAGTTCATGTTGCCATACCACATCAGCACAGAGAAGTAATCGTCAATTCAAATCCAATAGTAGAAGAGGTAGTAAGGGAATTAGAAATAATCGGAGAGGTTAGGATTAGAAGATACTATTCAAGAAGTATGATTCAGTGAGAAAAGTTTAAAGAGTCGAAACTAGAGGTGTTGAAGAATCCAGAAGATTAGGATTTGAGAGGACACAAAGAATAAATGCACCGGCGCCATTGCGAACGATTTTGAGCCATGTCATTCAAGGTCTCTAACCATCGATTATTATCATCTCGCGGACCCCAACCAGGTAGTCGACAATTACCGACATGGCTCAGTCCACTAGTCAATGACTTCACGGATTTCTGCCGTGTTTTGGTTTGGCCGCTCCTAGCTTTCTTCCAACCTATTCCTACACTACAAAACAAGGCTCGACGAGGCAGTCGGTGGTTAGGCATACGCAACACATGTCCCAACCACCTCAACTGGTGAAGTTTCACCACTTCATCTATTGATCTGCCATTCTTACGTAGCACCCGATTCCTAATAACAGCGTTGCTCACTCGGGTGTCCCACGATATACGAGCAATGCTTCGAAGACACCTATGATCGAAAACCAGTAACCTACGAATATCTTCTACTCTCACTGGCCATGTTTCACAGCCATATAGTAAGATGGAGCGAACTACTGCACAGTACACTCATCCTTTAGTCAGCAAACGGATATCTCGCCTACGCCATAAGTGACGCAGGTTGGCGAAAGCCAATCGAACCTTCTGTATCCGTGCTGAGATTTCGTCAGTCACCAGGCCATCGGCACTGATGAGACCCCCAAGATAAGTGAAGCGGTCTACATGTTCGACTACTTCACTCCCTATCACCAGTCCAGGTGCCGATGCGACCCAATCTTGAAACAACATTTTGCATTTCGAGGTTGAGAACCGCATCCCGAACATGCTTGCATTGTTGCTTAGGGTAGTCAGAAGACTCTGCATTTTGTCAGCGTCTTCACCAAGTAGGACAATGTCATCGGCATATTCTAAGTCAATAAGCGAGCCACCTGGTAGAAAAACTGCTCCTGAAAATTCAGACGAGGATAAGGTTATGTCTAGGAGCATGTCTATGATAAAATTTAACAAGAATGGAGAAAGTGGACATCCCTAATGGACACCACTTGAAGTGAGGAATTCCGGTAACAGTTCGCCATAAGCTCTCACTCAACCAGTGGTGTTTGAGTAAAGAGCTTGTATAAGGTTAATGTACTTCTTTGGTACACCTTTCAATGACAGACACTGCCACAGAACCTCACGATCTACAGAGTCAAATGCCGCTTTTAGGTCCAGGAAAACAACTATTGTAGGACGTCTAAATGTGTGTCTATGTTCCAGGACCTGTCTTAGTGTGAAGATGTGGTCTATACAACCACGTCCAGGTCGGAAACCACACTGGGTTTCTCGAGTTTGCTCTTCACGAGTTTTCGTTATGCGTTGAAGCATTACTGAGGCCAATATTTTCGATAATATATTAGTTAGACTTATTCCCCTGTGATTGTCACAAGAAGACTTCTGTCCTTTCTTATAGATTGGGACAATCAAGGATTGAGACCAGTCGGATAGGATTACGTCCAGTTCCCATATTCTACCTAAGATCTCAGTCAACCTAGCTGCTAATACTGCACCACCATCCTTAAATATCTTTGGGGTCAGTCAATCAGGACCTGCAGCTCGCCCTCGCTTCAGATTTCCTAACGCTTTCTCAACTTCATTAAGACTAGGGGGACTTAGGTCGATTTGCCATTCAGGATGACTGGAGATCGTGGGTAACCGAAGAGTGGCTCGTGGCCAGTTGAACTGATCCCTAAAGTGTTCTGCCCATCGATCCAGTCTCCTGGATTGAGAATAAATAATAGTCCCGTCATTTTCCGAGATAGTCTCACTCACATTCGGGTTCTTAATACCGGTTTCTTTAATAAGGCGGAAAAGTTGTCTAGTGTTGCCTATCGCCGCTGCCTTTTCCATCGCTTTTGCTTTCGCCACCCACCACTGTTCGCGGTCGTTACGCAGACTTTTTATAAGTCTGCGCCTAAGCTGACTACGCTCTTCATCATGCTCAGAGTCAGGTGGGATGCGTTTTCGAGCATCCATCAGTTCGGTGGATGCGACTGAAATCCACGGCTTCATCCTAGCCTCATGGTTTACCTTACTAGCAGATATCACTGCTGTTTCCACAGCCTTTTTGATATCATACCAACCTGCTTCTGGATGGGAATCGCTTGCATGGTTGCTTAACTCTCTTTCTAGTTGCTCCTGAAATATATTTTTCGCCTTATTATCATTAAGTAAAACCCTGAGAGGCTTTCTTACGGTGTCTTTCCTACGTCCAGTAAGCCTTAAACAGATACGAGCTCGCACTAGAGCATGATCTGAATCCAAACATGTGCTCCAGAACGAGCGACAGTCTTCTATCGAACCCCTCCATCGGTGGCTGATGGCGATGTGATCTAGTTGAGTCCAACGTTGAGACGACTTCGGGGGTCGCCAGGTCAACAGATGCTTTTCCTTATGCCTAAAGTTAGTGTTCGCTAAGAATAGGCGGTTATCTGAGCATAGTTGCAACAGACGGTCGCCATTGTCTGTTCTCTCAGTCGCTACACCATAACATCCACCTAGGTGTCTTTCATTTTCACTCAGTCTACCTACTTGAGCATTAAAGTCACCAGCCATTATTACTATATCAGAGTGCCTAGCTTTTTGGAGGAGGTCCGAAAGCTTTCTGTAAAACTCATCTTTAACCTCGTCTGGACTGCAGTCAGTGGGGGCATAGGCAGATATGACGAAGAGGCAACGGCGAGTGTCCCTATCCTTACGAGTCCTTACTGTCCCGTTTAGTCGGACAGCGCACAAACGACTATCTACTGGGATCCAGTCTAGGAGAGATAATTCTGCCCTAGGACTCAACGCTATGCCTACACCAGCAAGACCCCTGGAAGCAGCATCAGGGCTACCGGATACCCGAAGAGTAAATCGAGCTGCTTCTTCGTTTTGACAAGGTGGAATCAGGTTAATGACTTTACTAGGATCCTGTATGCGCGTTTCCGAGACGCAGCATACATCGATGGCACGAGTTTCTAAAGTCCTAGCTAATGATGCCTGTTGCCCTATTTGACACAATGTCCGTACATTAAAAGCTCCAATATGTAGTCTAGAACGGGGTTTCAAGAGACCAGGAACGACGTTTCGTGATCTCGCTTCGTCTGCATTAGCGGTGCAGTGAGAAAAGGGAGTGTGAGTACAGTTAGTCGTAGAGATAAGAGAGACATGAGGGGGTGTAGGAAGGATTTGATTTTGACCAATTTGGTCTCGCGTGCTGTTACGGGTATGAGGGCGGTTGTCACTTCCCGGCTGCCCACACCGTGGAAGGTTGTTTCTTGAGGGACCTGAAAAGGAAGAAGGATTAGTGTTGGTGCGTGACCGCAGAGCCCAAGGGACAACTGCTTGAGGCCGGTCACGCACGGTCTTTTTATGAAAGGTTTTTTGAGGATTAGCTCCGCTCTTTTTAAAAGCCCTTAGTGGGCACCCTTACCCAAGGAGACGGAAATCCGTGAGTTAGGGGGAGTGTGACATTTTTAGGGCCGACCTTTTCTAACCCTTCCTTCCTTGTGAGAAGGCAGCATCGCTGCAGATGCTGGTTGTCCGAGGGAAACACCTTACTGCTGTCACACCCCTCTGCAGTCAGCAGTACGACTTCGCCCTCAGACCTTGGGTAGCTGCTTTTAGTCACATCGTTCTCCAATCGACCTGCCTGGCATGGTAGAACCTTGAGGAACATATGTTCCAGCCAGTATAGCTCGGTTGGGTCATCACGATAGGCAAGCCCGACCACCACGTCAAGGTAGCAGCTGTACAATGAAAAAAATTACAGACCAACAATAAAGTGTAACTATATATAGCTTCAAATGATTTAAAGACTCGTTTGTTGCCAAACTACTTTCATAGAGTAGATTTCATTTATGACAAGGCAACTGTCGACAACAACAATAACTAAAGTTGGCAAAGTAAGTTGTCATTCGAATGTAGAGAAAGACTCATAAGATCACTACCAACTGAATGTTAGTACTGATCACAACGAAAATGGTTCAGAAGGACAATTAGAGCTTCACAATTAAATTATCTAGCTCGGAGAACATAACTCTATCAAAAAATCATTTGTCTGAGAAACACATCTATATGATTTCATAGAACATAACGGAATAATTTATACAGCTGATAAAGATTTTTTAAAGAAAACAATATATGCATCCACTTACTTTTACACATCCAGATATATCTAAAGTCATGAGATGGGAATTCGTATATCCTGAGATTTGAGTGGCTAACACTTTCTCTAATGGCCAATCATGATATGTAGCAGAATTGATTGTTAATGGCTATTGTAAATTAGACGGCAATTTAAAGTATAGAAAAATTACGATTAAAAGATAACTAATAATGGGAATTTTAATTATTTTGCAATAAAAATTATACAATAAGAGTGTTCAGAAGTAATTCTTCATCTACGTTTTCTCTCATCAGGTACAAAAGTTTTAATCAGTAATTAACTAGTTTGATGTCAGTGTCAACTACTAAACATGAACTGATAAAAACTTTAGATTCACTAAAATTTTACATAGAGTGATAGTCATAAGCACTGATTACTCCTCACTATTTTTTCTAAACATATGAAAGAGATAAGAGGTTTTCCTTTGACATCTTATTATTCGATTGGCATAGGTTCTTTAATCTTATGCCCCAACCTCTCCTCAAATGACGGGTTGTTGATTGATGAAGTTTAATTGGCTCTTGGTAACTTACAGTTTTTGTAAAGTACGTGAGACAATCGTTTCAGTGTGCAATTTAGAGTAAACATAGTCACAGTTAGATCTGTATTAGGTTTCGACTATCTAACCTTTTCTCACTGAATCATACTTCTTGTATAATATCTTCTTATCCTAACTTCTTCGATTACTTCCAATACCTTTACTACCTACTCTACTATTGGATTTGAATAGACAATTACATCTCTGTGCTGATGTGGTATGGCAACATGAACTGATGTACTTATGTACAAAGTTCTACGTTGCATGTGACTGACTGACTGAATGTCATGTTGTTATTACATACGGATCTTCGTAGAAGAGACTTACTATTTTGACTGCCTTGGGATCTTAAGTTTATCTAAACATAAATTTAATTTACACTTTTTTATCCGTTTTTACTTGCCTCTATCCCCATTTAGTCTATTCTGTTACCATTTCCTAATATGAGTTTTAGTTCTTTTACTTTCCATGAAGTGCAATAAATCGAAGCAATACAGATATTTTTGACCCAGTATGTTTTGCTAGTCTTGCATTTTCGATGCCTAATACTACAGAAGAGTCAAGTTTAGTTATTTTCATGATTAATTAACTCGGACCTGCAGCATAATTTTCAAACAAGTTAAAGGTCCCCTCGGCAAAAACATCTCACTATTTACCCACATTGTACAATGTATTTATATATCTACCTTGTTTTATTAGTATATATTTTACTTCATTAAATTGGATTTTGAACTGAATTAACTCACTCTTCGAGTAATTGTTTATGAACTGCGTTATGTGTGAGTGCTAATGACACTAGAACCTGGGACTTTGTAGCTAAAAATTGGATGTCTAGACCATTAAGCCATCGCCACACTTTGCTTAAAAGTCAGATAAGGAAAGTAAAAATTTTAATATGATATAAATAAATATACAAAGTTATCACAAAGATGGACACCTGCAATTGTGGTTGATAAGAAGTCGAATTTACTGGCGTCTTGCGTAATGTAACCAACTGAACAGAACCATCGTTTAAACCAACTACAACGGCATCATTTAATTCGCTGTAACTTAAATTCAAGGGTGATATTGATGTAACAGATGAGTCAAAAGTGGTTTCTGTAACAACTCGCTGAGAGATGTCATCAACTACAGTGAATTCATTTTCATATGCAGTGGAACCAAAATAATTTTCGCGAGAGTTATTCAGGTTGTAAATAGCCAAATACCCACCCCATATATCCCCTACAGTAAGCACAAAATACAAGTACAGTATGTTAGCATTAATTATCATTGTTTAAAAGTAAAATTAACTGTTCTCATATTCAGTTTAAGTACTGTCCAATATACTCATCTTTTAAGATTTTGTGTCTACAAAACAGCTTACATCTTAACGTGTCGGCTTATATAGCTTTACAAGTATACATTAATATAGACACAAAACTATGAATTTAATGTCCTGCTGCTGCAAACACACATCTAGACATTTTCTTCGTGTTGGAAACATTCAGCGTTTTAATAAGCCAACAATGAAGACCATTTATGTGACTGTAGCTGTAGTAAAATTTTTTATTAACTGTGGAGTTCGGATAGATCTCCTTATTTTTTGAAATAATTCACTTTTTAATACCTTGAAGGAATAAAAATTGCAACAGATCAATGAGTTCCACTTCTATAGGCTCTAAGCCCATTATAATAGGAGACAATATTGCGTTAACTTTTATTTTCACCTGGAAAGGTTATTCAGTATGTTTTCATTCATGCAGTTCGTACAAAAACGAATACTCGTAATCTAGCAAAGTGATTTCTAATGATTAATTGGGAGCTTCCTAGGCTATCAAGAAGTCTGACAGGATTGCCATACATTTTATCAAAGGTGTAGCAACATACTATTTTAAAAAGCAACGACTAAACAGTTCACTTTCCTTACAAATGATTTTCATTGAAATCGAAAGAGAACTGGGTCTGCAGTCAGTAAAGCAGCAAGAACTGATCAAGATGATATTGCGTTATTCAAAGCGCCGAAAGTCTGCTGGTCGATTAATGAGCGTTTATCATGTAACCAATGAAAACTCGTATATATTTCTCTGGAGAAAATTAATCAGCAATTTGATTGCAGAAAAATTCTCAGGTATATTTGATGCTCAAAAACAAAGAGAAATTTTGTGAACAAAAATACCATTGACTCTAATTTCTTCATAGTTTCCTCAAGTTTACCCTTATTTATCAGATATGTTAAGCTAACGCATTAACTTGCATGCCGGCTTCTCAGTTGAAATCGACAATTGTCACATAGGATCAACTTGAGAAATTCGACAGTAACATGCAACTGTGTTACTCCCAATTTATATTGAGAAAGTGGTTTGCAGAATAAACTAATTACTATGTATATTATCCTTACACATAAAAAGATACCATTTCTAACCTGATACAGATGAAGACCCAATGAATAAAGTTCGATCATGTACTTCTAGTGCAGAAACCACAGACAAATATGTGGCATGTGAGGAACCATAACTTACACCACCTTCGAGATTTAATTCGTGCATAGTAGCGTAGGGATATATGGGTACCGCCGTGGTTAACCTTCAAGTGCAATTGTCAAATGGTACAATATCCAATATATTTTTCACAAGCTAGTATAAACCAGTTGATTTCTTCGCGCTGAATTCCTGCTCTTTCGGTACAGTTCCAGGTGTTTGCTAGTGTGTAACTAAATAGTAGTCTCGCTATTCGACTGTATAATTCTAGTCAGTTGTTTGTGAGTTTGTATGTCTCGGGATTTGAACGAAAACGTTTGTTTCAGGACAGTAGTTTGCTGGATAGCAGCAGCTATCACATTACCAGGCCGGAGATCAGTTAGCTGCAATGTGGAGAATAATAAGGATAAAATTCTAATGCTAATATGAATAAGATTCCAGAACTAAGTAAATTAATAGATAATTTAATTTATTAAGCGGTAATGAAGATTGTTATGGATGAATAAAGTGTGAGAAAGGGGGAGGAAACAGAGATAATAGGTGAGATAGATTAAGTAAGTGATCTGAGTCGATGGCAGTGGTAATAACTAGCAGGTCTCGAGACATGCATCAAGCACAGCTTGTCCTCGAGGGAGATGACAATCGGCCACTCAATTCAGGTTGGCTGCTTGTTTTACGTGCACCATATCCGCTCCAACGCTAAGTACCTCACTGACACAGGTGCCCAAGTTTCTGTCATACCACTCGGAAGCAGCATGTCCCAACCTACAATGATTCGATTACGCGCTGCGAATGGCTCTGTCATTCCTACCTATGGTACACAAAAGCTAACGATTAACCTGAGCAACCGATGGCAGTATCTGTGGATGTTCATCATTTCTGATGTTCCCACAGCTATACTCGTTATTGATTTCATACAGCACTATGAATCGCTAGTCAGTTCACGTAGTCTGCAGCTAATCGATATTTCGTCGAACAGAAAATGTATGGGCTTCCGAGATCAAACAAATGCGTACCGTATAATAGGTTTATTTCATTCGCGTGATGACATTTGCCACGCTTTACTCGAAACATTCCCCCAGCTAACTAAACCACTAGAGGAGACTCCACCGGTGACTGATTACCTGATACATCATATCACGATCTCGCCGACTGGCACCAGACAAATTAGCTTTCGCTAAACGCGAGTTCGACAATTTACTAGCTACAATTATTATTCGTCCTTCTCACAGTCCCTGGGCCTCACCACTCCACATGGTTCGCAAAAAGGATGGGATAAGTTGACAACCATGTGGCGACTACCTAGCATTAAACATAGTAACACGTTTCGATAGCTATCCCATCCCCCACATACACGACATCACGGCATCTCTTGAGGGCACCATTATCTATTCTAAGATTGATCTGGTACAAGCACACATCAGATCCAAGTCGCTCTTGAGCATATTGGGAAAACTGCTATCACGACCTTTTTCGGTCTGTTTGAGTTCCGACGAGTGCCATTTGGATTACGGAATGCTGTTCAAACTTTTCAAAGGTTTATCGATAGCATAGTACGAGACTTTGATTTTGTTCATGTCTGTATTGATGACCTACTAATCGCATCATCAGGCGTAGATGAGCTCTATCAACATCTTACACTCTTATTCCAATGTCTCTCGGATAATGGAATAATAATCAACCCAGATAAGTGTGAACTCAACAAGGCCGAAATAGAGTTCGTGGGTCATGTTATTAAGCATGAGGGTATCCTACCTTGTGAAGATAAAGTACGTGCAATCATGAAGTACACTGCACTATCTTCACTCAAGGAACTGAAGGCTTTTCTCGATTTCGTCAACTTCTACCGACGTTTCATCCCTTAAGTGGCAGAGCAGTTACGACGACTAACCGACTTACTTCGCGGTAATCCACGCACACCAGAATTGAACGATACCACGCGTACTGCATTTTCAGAGATCAAAAAAGCTTCAGCTCAAGTCACGCTCCTCGCCTATCCTGACCCATCAGCCACGATTAGTAAAGCGGTTGATGTATCAGATTTTGCTATAGTAGCCGTTATGAAACAGAACATCTCTGGGAGCTGGCAACCTCTCGAATTTTTCTCACGACGCCTTACTCCCACTAAGACGAGATATAGCGCTTTTGGTCGCGAACTGTTAGCAGCCTACTGTGCCATCAAACATTTCCGGTACTCAGTAGAAGGTCGTAGTTTTATCCTTTTACCGACCATAACCCTCTAACGTATGCTCATGATACCAAGCCTGACTGCTACCCACCAAAAGGGTGCAGACATTTGCACTATATCTCTCATTTCACTACAGATCTTCGCCATATTAGAGGCGAGTCGAACTATGTTGCCGATGCTCTCTCACGTATTCAAGTGAATGCAGTTACTTTACCGGTGCTCGATCTGCCTGCTATGGCCGCCACCCAAGCAAATGATCATTGTAGGACCATTGCAACCATCGCACTGGTATGATCATTTTACAAGATGGCCCGAAGCTATTCCCATCACTTCTATTACGGCGGAAACAGTGGCTCACAGCTTAGTAGAACGATTGATATCTCTGTACGGCTGTCCCTCGACAGTCACAACCAACCGAGGATGTTAGTTCGAGTCCGAACTATTCTCTTCGCCAACCCATCTGCTTGATACGGAGCACATACGCACTACCGCATCTAGATAATCAACACTGATCGTCTCAAGCCGGCACACGTTTATGATAGTGCCCCACCTAATAACTTAGGGCTCAATGCCAGACCTATCAAACCTACTAGGGAAGATACCTACATATAATTTAGACCCCAGGCTAGACACACCAGAGACCTAATTCTAACCTCCCAGTCAAGTGTCATCTGCACTGTTTACGGACAGAACTTTGGTCTCTAGTCCATCGCAGCAGGCCACGCCGACCTTGACTTCGGATGAGATTGCAGTCTCACGAGGTACGTACGAGACTTCCGTCTCACTTTCCGGTCGCTGCGTTCGCTCACCTGTACTCCTTCGCGACTAACTCCTCAAACAGCTACGGAAACGGTATAGGACTGTAAACCATACAACATGCGTGCTACTCCCTTTAATTTTTCTTCGATAATTTTATACTGGGAGCACACCGCCGACCATCACCTAGTTGGTATCGTCGACTGCAGTTAATCTTAGTGAAAGCTGGCCTGTATGCAGTTTTATCGATATATAGGGAATTGGATATTACAAACCTCTTGGTCGACACAATTATTTATGGATTAGGCAGATTTCAAAGAAAACTTGGATCTTGGTGCCATACGCTTTCATCGACTTGGCTGATGAGCATCTCAGCATTTTTGCTACTGCAAGATTGTGAGGAAAGTCCCAACTTTGATTCCTGACCTTAACAATAGACTCTAAGTTTAAATTTCTTAGACTAATTTGTAGCTTTCTTTAACATTCAACAAGTGGACAAATTTTCAAGGTCACTCTGGAATTGCTAGAATGTCGCTCGTCTTGCCATCTCTGAAAACGCCCTCAATTTAAACTGTACATTGACTGACGGGATGTTATTTTACTTAAGACAAACAAACATCAGGAATCTATCACACTGCTTGTAAAACAATCTGTGGAGGCCAGTGTCTCCCTAGTTTCATGCCGGTCGTTAGCCGAAGCGTTATTAGACTTCGTATGCTGCTGGTCCAGAAAACCATTACTAAACAGCAACTCCCGGTTTATAAATCAGAAGAGGAATACATAATGTTGAATACGTTTATTCGGCACACCTCAATTAGACCAGCAGACCGCATGCACGCAAAGATAAGACCAATATGCGAGTGCTGAAACCCAAGCGAGCGATTGGCGAATGAATTAATAAGATCAAAATGTACACATACATACATGGGAAAATAGAGGAGTCATCGAAATATTTAAGAGATTAACATGAATATGCGCGTAGGTGATAAGCAATGCTCAGTCATACCAGCTCATGCAAACCAGACAATTATAAAAGCCAATGGAACATATAAGTTATCGCTGTACAAATGGCCTGGTTCAATAAATTAATCAAAAGCTTTAACCAAATTAAGTATGAACAATCTGAAATGTATGCAGTGGCACTACAAATCAATTATCGTCCTAGCTTCAACTACGAAGAAAATCTAGTTGACAAATAAATGGGAAGAGTTGAACAACTAATTCAATTATTTTACCTACGATACAGACAAACGATTGAAAGTCTATGTTAAAAATATTTCCTTTTTCCAGACCAAAAGTTTTAGGAGTATTACCAAGTTTATCAGAGAAATTTACACAACCCTGTGTTATGCATTACACAGGCTGATAACTCATACTGTAAAAATTATAGTCTATAATTAAAGTAATAACAAACCAATAATCAACACGTGAGTAAATTATTATACAAATATGTAATAAACGTCAAACGAAATCATATTGCAATGAATTGGTTTGTGGATCAGTGCTCCCTGGATGAAGTTTAACCTCATAATGGTTGCATTTGATATTATGCTCAAACCAAGTTACTGCAATAATCTTCACGTAATAGTGATTTGTTGTACTACTGAAGTTTTCAGTAAAACCATTTATTTATCATCATCAATCTTCAGCTTTTTCTGTCACGTCAAGAATCAGACATCAATATTTGAAACTGATGAAAACGTTTCAAATGCTGTAACGTTGTCTGAGTACCTTCATCCAATCAACCTTTTGTGAAATTTCAGCTTCGATTATACAAAAGTACAATAATACATATACTTACCCACATTATAGTTGAATACCGTTTCATTTATTTTATTTTAATTATCCATGAGATTCCCATCCTATCAGTGCCTTTTGTGCATGTTTGGACAGCATCAGTGCAACTCCTTATGTATGTGAAGCGTTTTCCTCTTCATGACCAGAGTATAACAGCAGTTCCCCTGAAGCTAGTCTCATTGTCCTACCTGTGTCCAATGCGTTTCACTGAGGCCGAGCACCTCGAGGTGTATCGTTTCATTTCTGCCGCAACTTGAAATAGTCTTCCAGTATCCCACAATGTACGAACGTTCCATGTACCTAAAAAAATGGTTGCTCTGGTTGTCAGAAGAGGCATCAGCCCCGTGACTTCCGAGGGGAACTCGGCTTTCATCACGAGACGTCATAATTCTTCCTCCAACTCCCGGGCAGAGTTAAAATGGTTTGAATTATTTTTTCGTGTTAGCGTTTTTTTGGCAAGTGAGATTTCAACGGAATGGGTCGCCAACACTCCTCCTTTATCCGGGCTTGGGACCGGCAGTAGCCCCTAAGGTTCTACTGGCGGAGTTACTATTTAGTTACACACTAGCAAACACCTGGAACTGTACCGAAAGAGCAGGAATTCAGCGCGAAGAAATCAACTGGTTTATACTAGCTTGTGAAAATTATATTGGATATTGTACCATTTGACAATTGCACTTGAAGGTTAACCACGGCGGTACCCATATATCCCTACGCTACTGTGCACGAATTAAATCTCGAAGGTGGTGTAAGTTATGGTTCCTCACATGCCACATATTTGTCTGTGGTTTCTGCACTAGAAGTACATGATCGAACTTTATTCATTGGGTCTTCATCTGTATCAGGTTAGAAATGGTATCTTTTTATGTCTAAGGATAATATACATAGTAATTAGTTTATTCTGCAAACTGAGAAGCCGGCATGCAAGTTAATGCGTTAGCTTAACATATCTGATAAATAAGGGTAAACTTAAGGAAACTATGAAGAAATTAGAGTCAATGGTATTTTTGTTCACAAAATTTCATTTTGTTTTTGAGCATCAAATATACCTGAGAATTTTTCTGCAGTCAAATTGCTGATTAATTTTCTCCAGAGAAATATATACGAGTTTTCATTGGTTACATGATAAACGCTTATTAATCGACCAGCAGACTTTCGGCGCTTTGAATAACGCAATATCATCTTGATCAGTTCTTGCTGCTTTACTGACAGCAGACCCAGTTCTCCTTTGATTTCAATTAAAATCATTTGTAAGGAAAGTGAACTGTTTAGTCGTTGCTTTTTAAAATAGTATGTTGCTACACCTTTGATAAAATGTATGGCAATCCTGTCAGACTTCTTGATAGCCTAGGAAGCTCCCAATTAATCATTAGAAATCACTTTGCTAGATTACGAGTATTCGTTTTTGTACGAACTGCATGAATGAAAACATACTGAATAACCTTTCCAGGTGAAAATAAAAGTTAACGCAATATTGTCTCCTATTATAGTGGGCTTAGAGCCTATAAAAGTGGAACTCATTGATCTGTTGCAATTTTTATTCCTTCAAGGTATTAAAAAGTGGATTATTTCAAAAAATAAGGAGATCTATCCGAACTCCACAGTTAATAAAAAATTTTACTACAGCTACAGTCACATAAATGGTCTTCATTGTTGGCTTATTAAAACGCTGAATGTTTCCAACACGAAGAAAATGTCTAGATGTGTGTTTGCAGCAGCAGGACATTAAATTCATAGTTTTGTGTCTATATTAATGTATACTTGTAAAGCTATATAAGCCGACACGTTAAGATGTAAGCTGTTTTGTAGACACAAAATCTTAAAAGGTGAGTATATTGGACAGTACTTAAACTGAATATGAGAACAGTTAATTTTACTTTTAAACAATGATAATTAATGCTAACATACTGTACTTGTATTTTGTGCTCACTGTAGGGGATATATGGGGTGGGTATTTGGCTATTTACAACCTGAATAACTCTCGCGAAAATTATTTTGGTTCGACTGCATATGAAAATGAATTCACTGTAGTTGATGACATCTCTCAGCGATTTGTTACAGAAACCACTTTTGACTCATCTGTTACATCAATATCACCCTTGAATTTAAGTTACAGCGAATTAAATGATGCCGTTGTAGTTGGTTTAAACGATGGTTCTGTTCAGTTGGTTACATTACGCAAGACGCCAGTAAATTCGACTTCTTATCAACCACAATTGCAGGTGTCCATCTTTGTGATAACTTTGTATATTTATTTATATCATATTAAAATTTTTACTTTCCTTATCTGACTTTTAAGCAAAGTGTGGCGATGGCTTAATGGTCTAGACATCCAATTTTTAGCTACAAAGTCCCAGGTTCTAGTGTCATTAGCACTCACACATAACGCAGTTCATAAACAATTACTCGAAGAATGAGTTAATTCAGTTCAAAATCCAATTTAATGAAGTAAAATATATACTAATAAAACAAAGTAGATATATAAATACATTGTACAATGTGAGTAAATAGTGAGATGTTTTTGCCGAGGGGACCTTTAACTTGTTTGAAAATTATGCTGCAGGTCCGAGTTAATTAATCATGAAAATAACTAAACTTGACTCTTCTGTAGTATTAGGCATCGAAAATGCAAGACTAGCAAAACATACTGGGTCAAAAATATCTGTATTGCTTCGATTTATTGCACTTCATGGAAAGTAAAAGAACTAAAACTCATATTAGGAAATGGTAACAGAATAGACTAAAAGGGGATAGAGGCAAGTAAAAACGGATAAAAAAGTGTAAATTAAATTTATGTTTAGATAAACTTAAGATCCCAAGGCAGTCAAAATAGTAAGTCTCTTCTACGAAGATCCGTATGTAATAACAACATGACATTCAGTCAGTCAGTCAGATGCAACGTAGAACTTTGTACATAAGTACATCAGTTCATGTTGCCACACCACATCAGCATAGAGACATTATTGTCAATTCAAATCCAATAGTAGTAGAGGTAGATAAGGTATCAGAAGTAATCGGAGAGCTTAGGATTAGAAGATATTATACAA
Source organism: Schistosoma turkestanicum (assembly GCA_944470395.2). Lineage (NCBI taxonomy): Eukaryota > Metazoa > Platyhelminthes > Trematoda > Strigeidida > Schistosomatidae > Schistosoma > Schistosoma turkestanicum. The sequence goes on along the minus strand of OX103977.1, from coordinate 19,681,081 downwards.
GAAGTATGATTCAGTGAGAAAAGTTTAGAAAGTCAAAACTAGAGGTGTTGAAAAATCCAGAAGATTAGGATTTGAGAGAACACAGAGAATAAATGCACCGGCGCCATTGCGAACGATTTTGAGTCATGTCATTCAAGGTCTCTAACGATCGATTATTATCATCTCGCGGACACCAACCAGGTAGTCAACAATTATCGACATGGCTAAGTCCACTCATCAATGACTTCATGGATTTCTGCCATGTTTTGGTTTGGCCGCCCCTAACTCTCTTCCAACCTACTCCTACACTACAAAACAAAGCTCGACGAGGCTGTCGGTGGTTCGGCATACGCAACACATGTCCCAACCACCTCAACTGATGAAGTTTCACCACTTCATCTATTGATCTGCCATTCTTACGTAGCACCCGATTCCTAATAACAGCGTTGCTCACTCGGGTGTCCCACGATATACGAGCAATGCTTCGAAGACATCTATGATCGAAAACCAGTAACCTACGAATATCTTCTACTCTCACTGGCCATGTTTCACAGCCATAAAGTAAGACGGAGCGAACTACTTCGCAGTACACTCGTCCTTTAGTCAGAAAACGGATATCTCGCCTACGCCATAAGTGACGCAGGTTGGCGAAAGCCAATCAAACCTTCCGGATCCGAACATGCTTGCATTGTTGCTTAGGGTAGACAGAAGACTCTGCATTTTTTCAGCGTCTTCACCATGTAGGACTATGTCATCGGCATATTCTAAGTCAATAAGCGAGCCACCAGGTAAAAGGTCTACTCCTGAAAATTCAGACGAGGATAAGGTTATTTCTAGGAGCATGTCTATGATAAAATTAAACAAAAATGAAGAGAGTGGACATCCCTGATAGACACCACTTGAAGTGAGGAATTCCGGTGACAGTTCGCCATAAGCTCTCACTCGACCAGTGGTATTCGAGTAGAGAGCTTGTATGAGGTTAATGCACTTCTTTGGTACACCTTTCAATGACAGACACTGCCACAGAACCTCACGATCCACCGAGTCAAATGCCGCCTTAAGGTCCAGGAAAACAACTATTGTAGGACGTCTAAATGTGTGTCTATGTTCCAGGACCTGTCTTAGTGTGAAGATGTGGTCTATACAACCACGTCCAGGTCGGAAACCAGACTGCTATTCTCGAGTTTGCTCTTCACGAGCTTTCGTTAAGCGTTGAAGTATTACCGAGGCCAATATTTTAGATACTATATTAGTTAGACTTATTCCCCTGTGATTGTCACAAGAAGACTTCTGTCGTTTCTAATAGATTGGGACAATCAGTGATTGAGACCAGTCGGATGGGAGTACGTCCAGTTCCCATATTGTACCTAAGATCTCAGTCAACCTAGCTGCTAAAACTGGACCACCATCCTTAAATATCTCAGGGGACCTGCAGCTCGCCCTCGCTTCAGATTTCCCAATGCTTTTTCAACTTCATTAAGACTTGGGGGGACTTAGCTCGATTTGCCATTCAGGATGACTGGAGATCGTGGGTAACCGAAGAGTGGCTCGTGGCCAGTTGAACTGATCCCTAAAGTGTTCTGCCCATCGATCCAGTCTCCTGGATTGAGAATAAATAATAGTCCCACCATTTTCCGAGATAGTCTCACTTACACTAGGATTTCTAATACCAGTTTCCTTGATAAGTCGGAAAAGTTGTCTACTGTTGCTGATCGCCGCTGCCTTTTCCATCGCCTTCTCTACCCACCACTGTTCTCGATCTTTGCGTAGGCTTTTTGTCAGCCTACGTCTAAGCTGACTCCGCTCCTCATCGCCCTCAGAGCCAGGCGGGATGAGTTTTCGAGCATCCATCAGTTCCGTAGATGCTATTGAGATCCACGGCTTCATCCTAGCCTTATGGTTTACCTTACTATAAGATATCACTGCTGTTTCCACAGCCTTTTTGATATCATACCAACCTAATTCTGGATGGGAATCGCTTACATGGTTGCTTAACTCTCTTTCTAGTTGCTCCTGAAATATATTCTTCGCCCTATTATCATTAAGTGAAACCCTAAGACGCTTCCTTACGGTGTCTTTCCTACGCCCTGTAAGCCTCAAACAAATACGAGCTCGCACTAGGGCATGAGCTGAATCTAAACATGTGACCCAGAACGAGCGACAGTCTTCTATCGAACCCCTCCATCGGTGGCTGATGGCGATGCGATCTAGTTGAGTCGACTTCGGGGGTCGCCAGGTCAACAGATGCTTTTCCTTATGCCTAAAGTTAGTGTTTGCTAAGAATAGGCGGTTGTCTGAGCATACTTGCAACAGACGGTCACTATTGTCTGTTCTCTGAGCCGCGACACCATAACATCCACCTAGGCGTCTTTCATGTTCACTCAGTCTACCTACTTGAGCATTAAAGTCACCAGCCATTATTACTACATCAGAGTGCCTACTTTTTGGAGGAGGTCCGAGAGCTTTCTGTAAAACTCATCTTTAACCTCGTCTGAACTGCAGTTAGTGGGGGCATAGGCAGATACGATGAAGAGGCAACGGCGATTGTCTCTATCCTTCCGTGTCCTTACTGTCCCGTTTAGTCGGACAGCACAGAAGCGACTATCTACTGGGATCCAGTCAAGGAGAGATTGTTCAGCTCTACGACTCAATGCTATTCCTACGCCAGCAAGACCCCTGGAAGCAGCATCAGGGCTACCGGATACACGAAGAGTAAATCGATATGCTTCTTTATTTTGACAAGGTGAAATCAGATTAATAGTTGTACTAGGATCCTGCATGCGCGTTTCCGAGACGCAGCATACATCGATGGCACGAGTTTCTAAAGTCCTAGCTAATGATGCCTGTTGCCCTATTTGACACAATGTCCGTACATTAAAAGCTCCAACATGTAGTCTAGAACGGGGTTTCAAGAGACCAGGAACGACGTTTCGTGAACTCGCATCGTTTGCATTAGCGGTGCAGTCAGATAAGTGAATGTGAGTAGAGTTCGTTGTGGAGCGAAGAGAGGTGTGTGTGGGTGCAGGAACAATTTGATTTCGACCGATTTGGTCTCTCGTGCTGTTACGGGTATGAGGGCGGTTATCACTTCCCGGCTGCCCACACCGTGGAAAGTTGTTTCTTGAGGGACCTGAAAAGGATGATAGATTAGTGTTGGTCTTGGAGACCTGGGAGCGTGACCGCAAAGTCCAAGGGACAACTGCTTGAGGCCGGTCACGCACGGATTTTTTATGAAAGGTTTTTTGAGGATTAGCTCCGCTCTTTTAGAGCCCTTAGTGGGCACCCTTACCCAAGGAGACGGAAATCCGTGAGGTAGGGTGAGGTGTGACATTTTTAGGGTCGACCTTTTCTAACCCTTCCTTCCTTGTGAGAAGGCAGCATCGCTGCAGATGCTGGTTGTCCGAGGGAAACACCTTACTGCTGTCACACCCCTCTGCAGTCAGCAGTACGACTTCGCCCTCAGACCTTGGGTAGCTGCTTTTAGTCTCATCGTTCTTCAATCGACCTGCCTGGCATGGTAGAACCTTCAGGAACATATGTTCCAGCCAGTATAGCTCGGTTGGGTCATCACGATAGGCAAGCCTGACCACCACGTCAAGGTAGCAGCTACGGTCGGGACAACATGACATTGTTTATTATCCAGTGACTAATTATTTATTAAATCATCAAATTCATGTGCTTGAATTTCAACCACACTGTAAATCTGGAGGTAAGTGATAATACTCAGTTGCCTGAAACGAAGTAGCTATAGCAGACTAGTAATTGATAAGAAGTTGGTACGGCTGCATCACCATGACTAATTTTCGGTCAACAACTGTTTATTGCAGTTATCTTACTGATCCTGACCAAAAGTCTGATTTTACTATACAGTTGGTGGAATAATATCGTATCTCCTTCTAATCATTGCCAATACTTTTCAAAATAATAAAAGCAGGTAGTAAATAAATACACCTAACACTTTCGAGTAACCGTGGTTTAAAAGAGTCTTCTACGTCACCTAATTTTGTTTGGGTACTAACTAACGTCAGAATCGCCCCTTCACTGGATCCACTTTTCGAAAACTAGACAACCACGCGTGTATAGCCACTAAAAGAGAAGTCCTACCCGTTCTTTCTTTTGTCAGGAGTGTTTAAAAAATTGAGGAGACGAAAAGCCGATGTTCAACGCACAAACCAGGTGTATGGGTACTGAGATTCCTCTTGGGAGGTAGAAAATCATTGTTCTAAGCCAATAGTGGACAGGGGTTCCAGGATCCTGAAGGAACAAGTAGCGTATGAACCTGTTGTAGGTCACTGGCTACGATGGGACTGAATCTTTTAACGTTGCTACACTGCCGTGTTGATTAGACCCTTGGGTTAAAGGATCAGGGCGTGGTTCCCTAAGAAAACCACTTGTTTCGGTTTCGGAACCAGGGAAATATCCCAGCCGGCCTTCGAAATCAGTGATTTTTATGATGCATAAACATTAGGTCAGTCAGTTAGCGACAACGTTGAACTTCACACCTATTTACGTTCATCAGTTCAAGTTGCCATACCACATTAGCACAGAAAGATCGAATTGTCAATCCAAATCCCAACATTAAAGTGCCCGTTCCTACCAATAGTTATGCGTTTAAATAAAAATATTAAAAAGGTTCAGCATCATATATTATCTACTTTTATCACCTGTTTAACACCAGTAACCTAATACAGATCTAACTGTGGCTATGTTTACTCTAAATTGCACACTGAGACGATTGTCTCACGTACTTTACAAAAACTGTAAGTTACCAAGAGCCAATTAAACTTCATCAATCAACAACCCGTCATTTGAGGAGAGGTTGGGGCATAAGATTAAAGAACCTATGCCAATCGAATAATAAGATGTCAAAGGAAAACCTCTTATCTCTTTCATATGTTTAGAAAAAATAGTGAGGAGTAATCAGTGCTTATGACTATCACTCTATGTAAAATTTTAGTGAATCTAAAGTTTTTATCAGTTCATGTTTAGTAGTTGACACTGACATCAAACTAGTTAATTACTGATTAAAACTTTTGTACCTGATGAGAGAAAACGTAGATGAAGAATTACTTCTGAACACTCTTATTGTATAATTTTTATTGCAAAATAATTAAAATTCCCATTATTAGTTATCTTTTAATCGTAATTTTTCTATACTTTAAATTGCCGTCTAATTTACAATAGCCATTAACAATCAATTCTGCTACATATCATGATTGGCCATTAGAGAAAGTGTTAGCCACTCAAATCTCAGGATATACGAATTCCCATCTCATGACTTTAGATATATCTGGATGTGTAAAAGTAAGTGGATGCATATATTGTTTTCTTTAAAAAATCTTTATCAGCTGTATAAATTATTCCGTTATGTTCTATGAAATCATATAGATGTGTTTCTCAGACAAATGATTTTTTGATAGAGTTATGTTCTCCGAGCTAGATAATTTAATTGTGAAGCTCTAATTGTCCTTCTGAACCATTTTCGTTGTGATCAGTACTAACATTCAGTTGGTAGTGATCTTATGAGTCTTTCTCTACATTCGAATGACAACTTACTTTGCCAACTTTAGTTATTGTTGTTGTCGACAGTTGCCTTGTCATAAATGAAATCTACTCTATGAAAGTAGTTTGGCAACAAACGAGTCTTTAAATCATTTGAAGCTATATATAGTCACACTTTATTGTTGGTCTGTAATTTTTTTCATTGTATCTCCAATCTTATTGTTATTAGTCTGTCATAATTTCCAAAACAAATAGGAAGGTGGTAATATATAAGTCTGTCATGGTTACTGTTTTTATCGCTAAAATTGTGTTGTGTTTCATCCTAACAATTATAGATATCAATAATCGATTCCACCTAACATTGATTAGTCACTGAGTAGTGTAAGTAACGTCGTGTTTATCTTATCCCTATTATGCTGACCGGAACTTATCGATAGAGTTGTAATGTGATTCAGTACCACGTAATCAGAGACGGTCGTTAGGGCCTTCTTCCGATTGATATGTTAGATGGCTGCAGATAATTAACAAGAAACCTTGGAGCTTAAGTTTCGTGCTAGTTGGCACTCATCAGGAAGACGTACTTGTAACCTTGAGGAGACTGATGCTATTTGAAGTCGTGACTAACATCCTGTAAGACTGAGTTGTTTACAAATAATTGGTCACTGAGTAGTGAGCAATATCATGCTTGTTTAGTTCTTTCGGTATTCATAAATTACACTACCCTGTTTATTGATTACTTTCAAATACCTAGTACTGTACTTACTTACTTACGCCTGTTACCCCCAATGGAACATAGGCCGCCCACCAGTTTTCTGCAACCAACTCTGTCCTGGGCTTCCCTTTCTAGTTCTTTCCAGTTTTTTTTCATTCTTCTCATGTCTTTCTCTATTTCTCGGCGTGATGTGTTCCTTGGCCTTCCTCACTTCTTTCGACCCTGAAGGTTCCATGTGAGGGCTTGTCTTGTGACCGACCGTAGCTGCTACCTTGACGTGGTGGTCAGGCTTGCCTATCGTGATGACCCAACCGAGCTATACTGGCTGGAACATATGTTCCTGAAGGTTCTACCATGCCAGGCAGGTCGATTGAAGAACGATGAGACTAAAAGCAGCTACCCAAGGTCTGAGGGCGAAGTCGTACTGCTGACTGCAGAGGGGTGTGACAGCAGTAAGGTGTTTCCCTCGGACAACCAGCATCTGCAGCGATGCTGCCTTCTCACAAGGAAGGAAGGGTTAGAAAAGGTCGACCCTAAAAATGTCACACCTCACCCTACCTCACGGATTTCCGTCTCCTTGGGTAAGGGTGCCCACTAAGGGCTCTAAAAGAGCGGAGCTAATCCTCAAAAAACCTTTCATAAAAAATCCGTGCGTGACCGGCCTCAAGCAGTTGTCCCTTGGACTTTGCGGTCACGCTCCCAGGTCTCCAAGACCAACACTAATCTATCATCCTTTTCAGGTCCCTCAAGAAACAACTTTCCACGGTGTGGGCAGCCGGGAAGTGATAACCGCCCTCATACCCGTAACAGCACGAGAGACCAAATCGGTCGAAATCAAATTGTTCCTGCACCCACACACACCTCTCTTCGCTCCACAACGAACTCTACTCACATTCACTTATCTGACTGCACCGCTAATGCAAACGATGCGAGTTCACGAAACGTCGTTCCTGGTCTCTTGAAACCCCGTTCTAGACTACATGTTGGAGCTTTTAATGTACGGACATTGTGTCAAATAGGGCAACAGGCATCATTAGCTAGGACTTTAGAAACTCGTGCCATCGATGTATGCTGCGTCTCGGAAACGCGCATGCAGGATCCTAGTACAACTATTAATCTGATTTCACCTTGTCAAAATAAAGAAGCATATCGATTTACTCTTCGTGTATCCGGTAGCCCTGATGCTGCTTCCAGGGGTCTTGCTGGCGTAGGAATAGCATTGAGTCGTAGAGCTGAACAATCTCTCCTTGACTGGATCCCAGTAGATAGTCGCTTCTGTGCTGTCCGACTAAACGGGACAGTAAGGACACGGAAGGATAGAGACAATCGCCGTTGCCTCTTCATCGTATCTGCCTATGCCCCCACTAACTGCAGTTCAGACGAGGTTAAAGATGAGTTTTACAGAAAGCTCTCGGACCTCCTCCAAAAAGTAGGCACTCTGATGTAGTAATAATGGCTGGTGACTTTAATGCTCAAGTAGGTAGACTGAGTGAACATGAAAGACGCCTAGGTGGATGTTATGGTGTCGCGGCTCAGAGAACAGACAATAGTGACCGTCTGTTGCAAGTATGCTCAGACAACCGCCTATTCTTAGCAAACACTAACTTTAGGCATAAGGAAAAGCATCTGTTGACCTGGCGACCCCCGAAGTCGTCTCAACGTTGGACTCAACTAGATCGCATCGCCATCAGCCACCGATGGAGGGGTTCGATAGAAGACTGTCGCTCGTTCTGGGTCACATGTTTAGATTCAGCTCATGCCCTAGTGCGAGCTCGTATTTGTTTGAGGCTTACAGGGCGTAGGAAAGACACCGTAAGGAAGCGTCTTAGGGTTTCACTTAATGATAATAGGGCGAAGAATATATTTCAGGAGCAACTAGAAAGAGAGTTAAGCAACCATGTAAGCGATTCCCATTCGGAGTCAGGTTGGTATGATATCAAAAAGGCTGTGGAAACAGCAGTGATATCTTCTAGTAAGGTAAACCATAAGGCTAGGATGAAGCCGTGGATCTCAATAGCATCTACCGAACTGATGGATGCTCGAAAACTCATCCCGCCTGGCTCTGAGGGCGATGAGGAGCGGAGTCAGCTTAGACGTAGGCTGACAAAAAGCCTACGCAATGATCGAGAACAGTGGTGGGTAGAGAAGGCGATGGAAAAGGCAGCGGCGATCAGCAACAGTAGACAACTTTTCCGACTTATCAAGGAAACTGGTATTAGAAATCCTAGTGTAAGTGAGACTATCTCGGAAAATGGTGGGACTATTATTTATTCTCAATCCAGGAGACTGGATCGATGGGCAGAACACTTTAGGGATCAGTTCAACTGGCCACGAGCCACTCTTCGGTTACCCACGATCTCCAGTCATCCTGAATGGCAAATCGAGCTAAGTCCCCCCAAGTCTTAATGAAGTTGAAAAAGCATTGGGAAATCTGAAGCGAGGGCGAGCTGCAGGTCCCCTGAGATATTTAAGGATGGTGGTCCAGTTTTAGCAGCTAGGTTGACTGAGATCTTAGGTACAATATGGGAACTGGACGTACTCCCATCCGACTGGTCTCAATCACTGATTGTCCCAATCTATTAGAAACGACAGAAGTCTTCTTGTGACAATCACAGGGGAATAAGTCTAACTAATATAGTATCTAAAATATTGGCCTCGGTAATACTTCAACGCTTAACGAAAGCTCGTGAAGAGCAAACTCGAGAATAGCAGTCTGGTTTCCGACCTGGACGTGGTTGTATAGACCACATCTTCACACTAAGACAGGTCCTGGAACATAGACACACATTTAGACGTCCTACAATAGTTGTTTTCCTAGACCTTAAGGCGGCATTTGACTCGGTGGATCGTGAGGTTCTGTGGCAGTGTCTGTCATTGAAAGGTGTACCAAAGAAGTGCATTAACCTCATACAAGCTCTCTACTCGAATACCACTGGTCGAGTGAGAGCTTATGGCGAACTGTCACCGGAATTCCTCACTTCAAGTGGTGTCTATCAGGGATGTCCACTCTCTTCATTTTTGTTTAATTTTATCATAGACATGCTCCTAGAAATAACCTTATCCTCGTCTGAATTTTCAGGAGTAGACCTTTTACCTGGTGGCTCGCTTATTGACTTAGAATATGCCGATGACATAGTCCTACATGGTGAAGACGCTGAAAAAATGCAGAGTCTTCTGTCTACCCTAAGCAACAATGCAAGCATGTTCGGATCCGGAAGGTTTGATTGGCTTTCGCCAACCTGCGTCACTTATGGCGTAGGCGAGATATCCGTTTTCTGACTAAAGGACGAGTGTACTGCGAAGTAGTTCGCTCCGTCTTACTTTATGGCTGTGAAACATGGCCAGTGAGAGTAGAAGATATTCGTAGGTTACTGGTTTTCGATCATAGATGTCTTCGAAGCATTGCTCGTATATCGTGGGACACCCGAGTGAGCAACGCTGTTATTAGGAATCGGGTGCTACGTAAGAATGGCAGATCAATAGATGAAGTGGTGAAACCTCATCAGTTGAAGTGGTTGGGACATGTGTTGCGTATGCCGAACCACCGACAGCCTCGTCGAGCTTTGTTTTGTAGTGTAGGAGTAGGTTGGAAGAGAGTTAGGGGCGGCCAAACCAAAACATGGCAGAAATCCATGAAGTCATTGATGAGTGGACTTAGCCATGTCGATAATTGTTGACTACCTGGTTGGTGTCCGCGAGATGATAATAATCGATCGTTAGAGACCTTGAATGACATGACTCAAAATCGTTCGCAATGGCGCCGGTGCATTTATTCTCTGTGTTCTCTCAAATCCTAATCTTCTGGATTTTTCAACACCTCTAGTTTTGACTTTCTAAACTTTTCTCACTGAATCATACTTCTTGTATAATATCTTCTTATCCTAACCTCTTCGATTACTTCCAATACCTTATCTACCTCTACTACTATTGGATTTGAATTGACAATAATGTCTCTATGCTGATGTGGTGTGGCAACATGAACTGATGTACTTACGTATGAAGTTCTACGTTGCATCTGACTGACTGACTGAATGTCATGTTGTTATTAGATACGGATCTTCGTAGAAGAGACTTACTATTTTGACTGCCTTGGGATCTTAAGTTTATCTAAACATAAATTTAATTTACACTTTTTTATCCGTTTTTACTTGCCTCTATCCCCATTTAGTCTATTCTGTTACCATTTCCTAATATGAGTTTTAGTTCTTTTACTTTCCATGAAGTGCAATAAATCGAAGCAATACAGATATTTTTGACCCAGTATGTTTTGCTAGTCTTGCATTTTCGATGCCTAATACTACAGAAGAGTCAAGTTTAGTTATTTTCATGATTAATTAACTCGGACCTGCAGCATAATTTTCAAACAAGTTAAAGGTCCCCTCGGCAAAAACATCTCACTATTTACTCACATTGTACAATGTATTTATATATCTACTTTGTTTTATTAGTATATATTTTACTTCATTAAATTGGATTTTGAACTGAATTAACTCATTCTTCGAGTAATTGTTTATGAACTGCGTTATGTGTGAGTGCTAATGACACTAGAACCTGGGACTTTGTAGCTAAAAATTGGATGTCTAGACCATTAAGCCATCGCCACACTTTGCTTAAAAGTCAGATAAGGAAAGTAAAAATTTTAATATGATATAAATAAATATACAAAGTTATCACAAAGATGGACACCTGCAATTGTGGTTGATAAGAAGTCGAATTTACTGGCGTCTTGCGTAATGTAACCAACTGAACAGAACCATCGTTTAAACCAACTACAACGGCATCATTTAATTCGCTGTAACTTAAATTCAAGGGTGATATTGATGTAACAGATGAGTCAAAAGTGGTTTCTGTAACAAATCGCTGAGAGATGTCATCAACTACAGTGAATTCCTTTTCATATGCAGTGGAACCAAAATAATTTTCGCGAGAGTTATTCAGGTTGTAAATAGCCAAATACCCACCCCATATATCCCCTACAGTGAGCACAAAATACAAGTACAGTATGTTAGCATTAATTATCATTGTTTAAAAGTAAAATTAACTGTTCTCATATTCAGTTTAAGTACTGTCCAATATACTCACCTTTTAAGATTTTGTGTCTACAAAACAGCTTACATCTTAACGTGTCGGCTTATATAGCTTTACAAGTATACATTAATATAGACACAAAACTATGAATTTAATGTCCTGCTGCTGCAAACACACATCTAGACATTTTCTTCGTGTTGGAAACATTCAGCGTTTTAATAAGCCAACAATGAAGACCATTTATGTGACTGTAGCTGTAGTAAAATTTTTTATTAACTGTGGAGTTCGGATAGATCTCCTTATTTTTTGAAATAATCCACTTTTTAATACCTTGAAGGAATAAAAATTGCAACAGATCAATGAGTTCCACTTTTATAGGCTCTAAGCCCACTATAATAGGAGACAATATTGCGTTAACTTTTATTTTCACCTGGAAAGGTTATTCAGTATGTTTTCATTCATGCAGTTCGTACAAAAACGAATACTCGTAATCTAGCAAAGTGATTTCTAATGATTAATTGGGAGCTTCCTAGGCTATCAAGAAGTCTGACAGGATTGCCATACATTTTATCAAAGGTGTAGCAACATACTATTTTAAAAAGCAACGACTAAACAGTTCACTTTCCTTACAAATGATTTTAATTGAAATCAAAGGAGAACTGGGTCTGCTGTCAGTAAAGCAGCAAGAACTGATCAAGATGATATTGCGTTATTCAAAGCGCCGAAAGTCTGCTGGTCGATTAATAAGCGTTTATCATGTAACCAATGAAAACTCGTATATATTTCTCTGGAGAAAATTAATCAGCAATTTGACTGCAGAAAAATTCTCAGGTATATTTGATGCTCAAAAACAAAATGAAATTTTGTGAACAAAAATACCATTGACTCTAATTTCTTCATAGTTTCCTTAAGTTTACCCTTATTTATCAGATATGTTAAGCTAACGCATTAACTTGCATGCCGGCTTCTCAGTTGAAATCGACAATTGTCACATAGGATCAACTTGAGAAATTCGACAGTAACATGCAACTGTGTTACTCCCAATTTATATTGAGAAAGTGGTTTGCAGAATAAACTAATTACTATGTATATTATCCTTACACATAAAAAGATACCATTTCTAACCTGATACAGATGAAGACCCAATGAATAAAGTTCGATCATGTACTTCTAGTGCAGAAACCACAGACAAATATGTGGCATGTGAGGAACCATAACTTACACCACCTTCGAGATTTAATTCGTGCACAGTAGCGTAGGGATATATGGGTACCGCCGTGGTTAACCTTCAAGTGCAATTGTCAAATGGTACAATATCCAATATAATTTTCACAAGCTAGTATAAACCAGTTGATTTCTTCGCGCTGAATTCCTGCTCTTTCGGTACAGTTCCAGGTGTTTGCTAGTGTGTAACTAAATAGTAACTCCGCCAGTAGAACCTTAGGGGCTACTGCCGGTCCCAAGCCCGGATAAAGGAGGAGTGTTGGCGACCCCATTCCGTTGAAATCTCACTTGCCAAAAAAACGCTAACCAGAAAAAATAATTCAAACCATTTTAACTCTGCCCTGGGAGTTGGAGGAAGAATTATGACGTCTCGTGATGAAAGCCGAGTTCCCTCGGAAGTCACGGGGCTGATGCCTCTTCTGACAACCAGAGCAACCATTTTTTTAGGTACATGGAACGTTCGTACATTGTGGGAGACTGGAAGACTATTTCAAGTTGCGGCAGAAATGAAACGATACAACCTCGAGGTGCTCGGCATCAGTGAAACGCATTGGACACAGGTAGGACAACTGAGACTAGCTTCAGGGGAACTGCTGTTATACTCTGGTCATGAAGAGGAAAACGCTTCACATACATAAGGAGTTGCATTGATGCTGTCCAAACATGCACAAAAGGCACTGATAGGATGGGAATCTCATGGACCCAGGATCATTAAAGCATCCTTCAAAACGAAGAAAGAGGACATTACAATGAACATCATCCAATGTTATGCACCTACCAATGAATACAATGACGACGTTAAAGATCAGTTCTACGAAAGGCTGCAGTCAATCGTCGATAAATGTTCACCAAAGGATTTGACGATTCTTATGGGAGACCTGAATGTCAAGGTTGGAATGGACAACACTGGATATGAAGACATCATGGGACGACATGGACTGGGAGAAAGGAACGAAAACGGTGAGAGATTTGCAAACCTATGTGCCTTCAACAAACTGGTCATCGGTGGCACAATATTCCCGCACAAACGCATACACAAAGCTACATGGATTTCACCGGATCACACTACTCAAAACCAAATTGACCATATCTGTATCAACAAAAAGTTCAGAAGGACCATGGAGGATGTGAGAACCAAGAGAGGAGCTGATATAGCTTCAGATCACCATTTGCTGATCGCCAAAATGAGATTGAAGCTGAAGAAGCACTGGACAACGGGGCAGACAACATCACACAAGTTTAATACAGCCTTTCTTCGGGATACCGTAAAACTCAACGAATTCAAGATAGCCCTCACCAATAGGTTCCAGGCCTTTCAGGATCTACTCAATGGAGAGGAAGCAACATTGGAGAACAATTGGAAAGGGATTAAGGAGGCAATCACTTCAACATGTCAGGAGGTCCTTGGTCGCAAGAAGCACCATCACAAGGAATGGATCTCTGTTGATACTCTTGCAAAAATTGAAGAAAGGAGGAACAAGAAGGCAGCAGTGAATGTCAGCCGAACAAGAGCAGAGAAAGTTAAGGCGCAAGCCGAGTATACAGAAGCAAACAGGGAAGTGAAGAAGAGCATCAGAGCTGACAAACGAAAATATGTGGAAGATCTAGCAATGACGGCGGAAAAGGCTGCAAGAGAAGGAAACATGAGACAATTGTACGAAACAACAAAGAAGCTCGCCGGGGACTATCGTAAACCAGAACGACCAGTGAAAAGCAAGGAAGGGAAAATAATCAGCAACACTGAACAACAGCGAAATAGGTGGGTGGAGCACTTTAAGGAACTATTGAATCGACCAGCTCCACTGAACACACCAAACATCGAAGCAGCATCCAAGGACCTCCCAATTAATATTGGCGCACCTACGATTGAGGAGATCAGTATAGCCATCAGACAAATCAAGAGCGGCAAAGCAGCAGGACCAGACAACATTCCAGCAGAGGCAATGAAAGCAGATGTGGAAGCAACTGCGAAAATATTTCACATTCTCTTTAAGAAGATTTGGGATGAGGAACAAGTACCATCAGATTGGAAAGAAGCGTGGATAGGAAAACACTGTGGAGGCTTCTTCGACACTACGGTGTGCCTGAGAAAATAGTCAACATCATACGGAATTCTTATGATGGACTCAACTGCAAAATCGTGCATAGAGGTCAGCTGACAGACTCTTTTGAGGTGAAGACCGGTGTGAGGCAAGGTTGCTTACTCTCACCCTTTCTCTTTCTCCTGGTCATCGACTGGATTATGAAGACGTCAACATCTGGAGGGAAGCACGGTATCAACTGGACAGTTAGGACGCAGCTGAACGATCTGGACTTCGCAGATGACCTGGCTCTTCTATCGCACACTCAACAACAAATGCAAGAGAAGACGACCAGTGTAGCAGCAGCCTCTGCAGCAGTAGGTCTCAACATACATAAAGGAAAAAGCAAAATTCTCCGATGCAACACAACATGCACCAACCGAATCACGCTTGATGGAGATACCTTGGAGGACGTTAACACCTTTACATATCTTGGCAGCATCATCGACGAGAAAGGTGGATCGGACGCAGATGTGAGGACGCGGATTGGCAAAGCGAGGGCTGCATTTCTACAGTTGAAAAATATCTGGAACTCCAAACAACTTTCAAACAAAACCAAAATCAGGATTTTCAATACAAATGTGAAGACAGATCTAATGTATGGAGCGGAAACATGGAGAACTACCAAAGCCATCATTCAGAAGATACAAGTGTTTATTAACAGCTGTCTACGCAAAATACTTCGTATTCGTTGGCCAGATACCATCAGCAACAACGAACTGTGGGAGAGAACTAGTCAGATTCCAGTGGAGGAGGAAATCAGGAAGAAGCGGTGGAAGTGGATAGGACATACACTACGAAAAGCACCCAACTGCGTCACTAGACAAGCCCTCACATGGAACCCTCAAGGCAAAAGGAAAAGAGGAAGGCCAAAGAATACATTACGCCGAGAAATAGAGAAAGATATGAGAGGAATGAACAAACATTGGACAGAACTGGAGAGGGAAGCCCAGGACAGAGTTGGTTGGAGAAAACTGGTGGGCGGCCTATGCTCCATTGGGGGTAACAGGCGAAAGTAAGTAAGTAAGTAAGTAACTAAATAGTAGTCTCGCCATTCGACTGTATAATTCTAGTCAGTTGTTTGTGAGTTTGTATGTCTCGGGATTTGCTGGATAGCAGCAGCTATCACATTACCAGGCCGGAGATCAGTTAGCTGCAATGTGGAGAATAATAAGGATAAAATTCTAATGCTAATATGAATAAGATTCCAGAACTAAGTAAATTAATAGATAATTTAATTTATTAAGCGGTAATGAAGATTGTTATGGATGAATAAAGTGTGAGAAAGGGGGAGGAAACAGAGATAATAGGTGGGATAGATTAAGTAAGTGATCTGAGTAGATGGCAGTGATAATAACTAGCAGGTCTCGAGACATGCATCAAGCACAGCTTGTCCTCGAGGGAGATGACAATCGGTATGCGAGTACGTGATTACCAAGTCTCTTCTTGAAGACGTCCACTGAGGGGGTTGTGGTCACCTCGGCTGGGATGGCATTCCAGTTTGCGACGACTCGCAATGAGTAAAAAAGTGCACGAACCTGTAATGAAACTATTTTATGAAGAAAACATAATTGCTGACATACAAATGGTTATTTTGGGGCAGAGATTTGGAGGTTTGTGTTTCTTACACAACTGAAGTCATCAATCAAACATTGTGAGAACAGAATTAGAAACCTGGAAGCATCCAACACCGGCCCAGTGGTCCGATGGTTAGGCGTTCGCGCACAAAACCGAAGGTCCCATGTTCGAATCCTGTGAGGAGCAGGAGTCGTAGATGCGCACTGCTGATGAGTCCCGTAGCAGGACGAAACGGCCGCGACTTTTAATTAACAAATATCGTTATTCTATAACGCGGGTATTCTTGGTTTCGGTTCGTTTAGGAGTTTTCACTTGGCAGTCGCATCCCAACAGCTACACTGGTGAGCTACAATTTAGAATACGCAATAATTTTGGACAAATCTATAACGTACAAGTCAAATTCGGTGAGAACGTCATTTTCCTATCCATTTTTCATAACATTCGATCTTTTGCCTAAATTTTTACGCTTATATATATAATAAACTAGCAACAGCGAATTAATAATAAATTTCGATCGATAGCTCCAAAAGTGACGACATTATGACAGACTCGAAGAGACAGGTCATTAATTTTCGACCTGTTGCTTTTATTCCCCATGATCCAGAGGTCTGGTTTGCGGCACTGGCTGTTCAGATCGAGATCCACCGCATTACAAGCCAGCGGCAAACGTATGCCAATGCCCTGAAATCCCTACCTGGGGATCATATATCCGCTGTCTGTGAGGTGGTCCTCAATTCCGATCTCAATTTCCAAGATGTTTCCAATGTACCTGAACCCCATGTTCCACGAGCACTCTCACCATCAACAAAGGCTACACGTACTCGCCCCCAGTGGGCTTCTTCAAAGCCACGTCAACAGGCGGTTTCGGAAGCGATTAACGGTTAGTGCTGGTTCCACCGAACTTTTCGGTCCCACACCCGTCATTGTCCAGCTCCCTGTTCATACAAGGCGGCAAACTTCCAGGCCGACGAGTAAACGCAGCCGTTCTCTCCGGCCACTCAATTCAGGTTGGCTGCTTGTTTTACGTGCACCATATCCGCTCCAACGCTAAGTACCTCACTGACACAGGTGCCCAAGTTTCTGTCATACCACTCGGAAGCAGCATGTCCCAACCTACAATGATTCGATTACGCGCTGCGAATGGCTCTGTCATTCCTACCTATGGTACACAAAAGCTAACGATTAACCTGAGCAACCGATGGCAGTATCTGTGGATGTTCATCATTTCTGATGTTCCCACAGCTATACTGGCATTGATTTCATACAGCACTATGAATCGCTAGTCAGTTCACGTAGTCTGCAGCTAATCGATATTTCGTCGAACAGAAAATGAAGCTACAATATTATTTTGAATAATACAATATGAACTAAAAATCTCCTTTTCCCAAATTGAAACACACACCACACACACACACACACCAAAAAAAAATGACAAACATAAATATTTCCAATGGATAATTTATTCAAAATATCATACAAGAAAGTGTTTATAACTTACCAGATCCACTGGATATATGAATGTACAAAACGAAAATGTTCAAATAAAACAGGACAGTTAATTTCATTTTTTTTCTTTTTTGGTACAGACCATTTACTTATTCTATTCTGAATTTATACAATTTGTGAACATTGATAATAATTGGTCAGTGAGTGTAGTTTAATGCAAAAGCAATTAAAAATGAAATAATCAAATCAAAATGGATTGTAATGCAGCGCGCGTAAGGTGGACATATCCAACGGAAATTATATACATTGTTCCATCTTTTTTAAATTAAAACAATTTGACTGCAGAATTATATAACAGAACTCTGATAAGGGAAATTGGTTGAAACTTATTTAAGATTGACTTTAGAAGTATTTTTGAAATAAGCACTTTTAAAACAACAACCAAAGAAGAAGAAGAAGAAGAAGTCCGATCGGTTAGGCAGCATAGAATCTTGCTCAGTACATGTAATGTATCAAAATAACGCTGTAAATTGTGTTCCAAATTGGTCAATGTTTGGTCAATGTACCAAATTTGCATTACGGGGTTGTGAAGATTGTTAAGTTATACATTTTCGAAACCATGAATCGATCAATGTTAGACCAACATTAGAAACCTGGAAGCACTGGACGGCCATTTCGTCCTCGTATGGGACTCCTCAGCAGTGCGCATCCACGACTCATGCACCCCGCAGGATTCGAACCTTCGGTATTTTAGGCGAATGCCTAACCATCGGACCACTGAGCCGGTATCTAACGGTGTTAATGTCTAACTTGATCAATTCACAGAGTTGCGCAACCTCATACACAGTCTTCGGTGAGCACTGCTTCACACCCGAACAGGTTGAACTTCACTGGTCACGTCTTCCCACTTGAACCCGGAGAAGACTCCTCACTGAGCTAGTCACTCACTAGTGAGCACAGGTAATAATTGCATTACGGGGTTGTGAAGATTGTTAAGTCTCACATTTTTGAAACTATGAATCGATCAATGTTAGACCATCATCATTAGAAACCTGGAAGCACTGAAAGACGGCCGTTTCGTCCTGGTATGGGACTCCTCAGCGTTCGCCTGTAATACCGTAGGTCCCGGGTTCGAATCCTGCGCGAGGTGCAGGAGTCCTGGATGCGCACTGCCACTGATGAATAGTCCCATACCAGGACGAAACGTCCCTCAAAACAATGCTTCCAGGTTTCTAATAATGGTGGTCTACTAAAATTGATCGATTCATAGTTTCTAATTCGTTACAAGTGTGTTTACAGTTTATCAAAATATAGTTTAAATCTGTGTCCCTTACTAAACAAAGAAAAGATTTCTCAGTTACATTACATTCGTCATACTTACCCCATCCAACCACCCAGCCACCCACCCGTCGTTAGAGTGAGTATACGCTAATCACCATACTTCAAACCAACTTCTATCCTCTCTTGTTCAGCAGCTTTTCAAATTGTTCTATGTAGGTTTTTAACACCTTTGTGTCTGAATTTTACCAAACATATGTATAAATATAAAGAGAGCTAAAAATAACATTATTACTAAACAAATACACAGTTCACATTGAGATGGCTTGCAGATGTGAGGTGATTTTTATCACAGATTGATGACTGTTAACTTATTAGGTCAGCTGTAATATAATTAAATGGTTGTGTGAATGTGAGCTTAATACCATACAATTTAAATTCGACACTTTCGTAAATTACACAGCATTTTTGTAGAAATACTCCACACACATAAACACACTCTAACACAAACATCGATATTGCGTACAAATGAAACTACACAGTCTAATTATGAAGGTATGGATTAACTTCACATGCAAATAATAGACGATAGCACAATTCAAGAGGCTCATCTGACTGTATATATTTTATACTTACTTCTAATGGAATTTTGAATTCAGCGATTCTCGATGAGCGCTGTTTGCTAGCACATGTCAAACAAATTCACTGGTTCTCAGATTCAGTCGGACAGTGATTCTCCATACAGGATCACGCATAAATGACAATTTCTTCTTCGGGTTTGAGATATTCCAGTAGATTAGTTATTCCGAAATAATATGAAATACAAAACTTTCCGTCAATCTAAAACATCATACAATGAATTTTCCTAATCACACAAATAGATAGAGTGAGCTAGAATTAGCATTGTTACTAAACAAATGCACAGTTCACATTGAGATGGCTTGCAGATGTGAGGTGATATTTATCACAGATTGATGACTGTTAACTTATTAGGTCAGCTGTAATATAATTAAAAGGTTGTGTGAATGTGAGCTTAATACCAAACAATTTAAATTTGACACTTTCGTAAATTACACAGCATTTTTGTAGAAATACTCCACACACATAAACACACTCTAACACAAACATCGATATTGCGTACAAATGAAACTACACAGTCTAATAATGAAGGTATGGTGATGAATGAGTTTGGTCAGTACATTCTTGTTGAGAGTGAGATCTGTTTTGGAAGACGTGTCTCCAGAACACATCCAGCCACATTTCTCAGTATTCGGTTCTAGGTTCCATTGCTTACATCAGAAATTTACAGTATTGAGTTCATGCTGGATTGTGCGCAACAAATTTCCTAAAACAGAGGTACGTTTTACCGGAGTGGAAACAACTGTATATGCTCTTGATGTAGATTATGAAAGGCAGTGGACCCAAAACACTGCCCTGCACAACACCACTGGTAATTTCTTGAGGTGTAGATGCATTAGATTTGAATTTGATAATCTGGTATCTATTCGTGAGGAACGACCTAATCCATTGCAACAGGTGGTCAGTAATCCCGACGGACTGAATTCTGTTGATTAAGAAATTGTGAGATAACTTATCAAAAGCCTTTTTTATATCAAAATACAATACACGATTACTAGTTGTTTTTCCTCGCCTTGTTGTGAGGGGTCAATGTTAACTTCTTGATCTTTTGTCCATTACAAGTGATATAACTGTGGTGATAATAATCAACCTGTAGTTTTGGATGAGGCTTTCGGTCCAGATTTATGTACTGGGACATAATGAATCAACTTCCACGATTCAGGGTACGTACCAAACTCTAGGGATAATGTAAAAATTTTTAGAGAAAGCTCCTTAAGGTTCGATCCTGCCATTTTAAAAATTATGGAAGGTATCTCATCTGCACATCAGTTGCCATTGGGTTCGAGGGATTTAATGGCGGCTTGAATATTGCTAAGATCAAATTTGATGGTACAGAGATTATTCTTACAGCTATAGTTGATGTTAGTATCAGGGTAAAGAGATGTATATCCGCCTGTCACTAAATAGTTCACAACTAACAGCTTCGTCATAATAACTCTGTCCATCATGTAGTGTAGGATGAATTTTGAGTCTGAGTCCTTTTTCATGCGTTTGTTAATCAAACGACAGAGGTTTTGGTACCTACACGCAGCAGAGAGATCATCATTTTTTTCCATTTGCTTACGCACTTCATGTAGGTTTTTAACACCTTTGTGTCTGAATTTTACCAAACATATGTATAAATATAGAGAGAGCTAAAAATAACATTATTACTAAACAAATACACAGTTCACATTGAGATGGCTTGCAGATGTGAGGTGATTTTTATCACAGATTGATGACTGTAACTTATTAGGTCAGCTGTAATATAATTAAAAAGTTGTGTGAATGCGCGCTTAATACCATACAATTTTAGTTTCAACACATTTGTAAATTACTCTGCATTATCAAAGAAATTCTCCACACACACACACACACACTAACACAAACATCGATATTGCGTACAAATGAAACTACACAGTCTAATAATGAAGGTATGGTGATGAATGAACAGGAAACAGCTAGCTAGCTTATTATCATCATTGAAATAATTATGACTATTTGATGATTTCATAAAGAGTAGTAATTTGAATTTCTGAAAATCTGCGATCTAATGCTGCGTGTTCAATAGACAGATAACCGAGACAAATCGTCACAAAATTGAATGGTAAACAACAACAAAGCGGAACATTTTTTTTCACATAATCAAGTCATGAAATGTGCGTGAAACTATCAATCACATGCAATTTTCAGTCAAGTTGATTGTTTTTGATAGTATTCTCCACTACATGATTTCACAGAATACTTACACCCTCCTTCTCTGCTTCATGCACACCTTTCGAAGCACTCTAGTAGGTCTCACGATGAATCCCCTTCATTGAACGTAACACGACTTTGGCAAGTTCACAGGTATCATGATTTCAGTGGTACTAAAATTATTCTGCCTTGTTTCCTTCTATTATTTAGCCTTGTGTTATGGTCTCTCGGTTAGTTATGTAATCGCTTTGAATAGATGACTTATTTTATGTCAGGAACGAGGAACAATGTCAGTTCATCCGAGTAATAACTTATGTCGATACTCTTTTATTTCGCTTGAATATCCGGTGGATCCATGTTACTTGTACCTGTACCCCTTTTTAGCTTGATGGTATAATTTACAACAAACGAGCTCAGGTGTAAATGAAGTAGGTAAAAATTCCTACACTTCAACAATTTGTTTTGCCTTGACAAATCATACCGTATATTGAGATAGTGCATTGATTACTCAATCTTGAAAGTATCTGTAAAGAATTTTCCCATTTCTAAATGTCACAAATCTACTGAACGGGATCACCTTTGATGTTTTACACAGATCTAATTGTCGTTCACATAGCGCACCACATGAAATTAGGTAGAATTTCCAGATAAAATCCTGAATTATCCTAGAATAAATAGCCAGTTCTGTGAACAACAACGAACTTCGTAACTGTTGTCAAAAAAAAAAAAAATTGGGCATTTCAGTGAACTGTCAAATGTTGACGACTATTGATGGTAATTTTTTTCTTTAAAGTTTACCTGGTAAAGCCACGCAAAGAAGAGTTGTGAACTGAGTAATAAACAGAGGCGAATTCATCACAATATTGCGTATTAGTCCGATGATCAGTTTGTCAGATTACAGCGAAATTAGATAAATGGCAATGATTCAAATCTGTATTCTGAATACCCGTGGTATGAATGTGATATCGGAAAGTTTGACGAACTGAAATGAGGCTTGATTTCAAGGTAGACAAAGATTTCATAATATATATGTAAACACACTCAATAGAAAAGTGAATTTCCAAATTTTCAAAACAAAAAAAAATAAATGCAGAAAATAATAACGAAACTAGATGCCAAATTAATGTTAGAATATTGAAAGCCACAAGTAAATTGTAAAAAAAATTGTTGAAATTTTACTCTACACAAACTGATGAGACAAATAAATTGCATAGCATATCATGAATTTCAATTGTCATTCTTTAAACTTATTTCACTGGTTTGAACCTTGCGTATCTTAGACCCCTAACCCTTTCCATTAACAATAAACCTGCTATAATATCCAATACTCTAGATTCTAACCTAACAGTTTCATCTCTCTATGTCAGTATGATAAAGTAACTTGAAATAAGGATCTACGAATGTACCATTTTCTATGCTGTAAGCGACTAACTGTTTAATAACAATGTCCAAATAGAACCAACCATTGAATGTAATGTGAAACATTTAACATATAATTTAAGGATTGTACGCTGAACAGCAATCGAAATATTAGAGAAATAAATTATATACACAGAAATTCACTAAATTACAATACAAATTATCATCGACATAGTGGGTAGTGGACAAAGCAGTGAAACACATTGAGTCACAAAATTTAGTAGGCAAAGAATGATATTTTGATAGTTCAACACGGACATTGAACATTTACAAACTAAGAGTTATACTGCGCAGCAGTTAGTTCAGTTTCAATGTAAAGCTGTGAAACGAGTCTTTTTGAAAGTCGATGGCATGTATTTATAGGCGGCAAGTGTTTATTCATAGTTATTTTCAAAGCATTGATCCCTTATGCAAAACTACCGATTGAACAATGCCGACATTAAACAACAATTGTCGAGACGGTTGACTACGTAAAGAATCTTCAGTTGCTAAAATGAGTTGTTGATGACTAATCACTAGTTAACTTGAACGGTGATGTTGGATGGCGTAAAAGTCGGTCAGGAGAAAGCCAGAGGCGGTCTAACCAAGATATCAAACCAATTAACGAAGTCGGTGACCGTTGGGCTGAGCCATTTGGGTAGGTTCAAACTGATTATGTAAGATTCACGCAATTACCGTGAATGATGGTTGAATGTGTTGGATGAGATGATCCACAACATTCTTTGTATACTATCCTTTCGTCACATAGTATAAATATCTAATCTTTTCTGCTACTTCTGAAACTGCTGAAATTTTTACTCTATTGGGATTTGCTTAGATAATTTCCTCTCTCTATGCATATATCGTATGGCAAATTGAACCGATACATAGATATGGAAGTTTCTACGCTGTATGTGACTGATCGACTATTGTGAGCAAGTAATCAGGAATAAATTCATGCATTCTGGGTTTTATAATTCGGATGATTTCTTCCAACTTACTTTAGGTGATAAACAGGCATAAACAGCAATACTGTCTAAGTATTTCAATGTATTTCATAGTTTTCAACTCATTTCAACGGATTGTTATGTTATGCTTTATTTAATATTACCGAAAATTTCAAAACAGTTTGAAATTCCTATCACTTTTAAAGTTTAATTCTTCAACTCCATGAATATGAGTTTTATTTATTCGAATAGTTTATCTTATAGATATAGGCAAAAATTTGATTGCCAAAAAGAAACTACAAGTTGAATGATATGCTCATATAGGATTCCATTGCCATTCACAAGCCATGTATCCTAAACGTCTTCCAAAAAAAAATGCCTACATCAATGCATTCAAAAACCATCCCAAACTCTTTCGAGGTGAAGACCGGTGTCAGACAAGGTAGCTAACTCTCACCAACTCTCTTTCTCCTGGTGATCGACTGGATTATGAAGATGTCGACATCAGAAGGGAAGCACGGTATTCAGTGGACAGCTAGGACGCAGCTGAACGATCTGGACTTCGCAGATGACTTGGCTCTTCTATAGCACACTCAACAACAAATGCAAGAGAAGACAAACAGTATGGCAGCAGCCTCTGCAGCAGTAGGTCTCAACATACATAAAGGAAAAAGCGAAATTCTCCGATACAACACAACATGCACCAACCAAATCACTCTTGATGGAGATGCCTTGGAGGACATTAACACCTTTACATATCTGGGCAGCATCATCGACAACCAAGGTGGATCCGATGCAGATGTGAGGGCGCGGATTGGCAAAGTAAGGGCTGCATTTCTACAGTTGAAAAATATCTGGAACTCCAAACAACTTTCAACAAAAATCAAAATCAGGATTTTCAATACAAATGTCAAGACAGTTCCACTGTATGGAGCGGAAACTCGCAGAACTACGACAGCCATCATTCAGAAGATACAAGTGTTTGTTAACAGTTTTCTACGCAAAATACTTCGAATCCGTTAGCCAAACACCATTAGCAACAACGTACTGTGGAAGAGAGTAAACCAAATTCCAGCAGAGGAGGAAATCAGGAAGAAGCGGTGGAAGTGGGTAATACACACACTACGAAAAGCACCTAACTGTGTCACAAGACAAGCCCTCACTTGGAACCCTCAAGGCAAAAGGAAAAGAGGAACGCCAAGGAACACATTACGCCGAGAACTAGAGAAAGATGAGAAGAATGAACAAAAATTGGACAGCACTGGAAAGGGAAGCCCAGGACAGAGTTGGTTGGAGAAAACTGGTAGGCGGCCTATGCTCCATTCGAGGTAACAGGCGTAACTAATTAAGTAAGTAATTTCAGGAATATTTGCTTGCTGATTCCCTTGAGACAGAGTATAAAACTGATCATTGGGATCAGCCAAAGGAGAATATTTAGCTTAGGAAATATTGAATAAAAAGCAACATAGAAAATTTAATTTTCCTCAGCAAAATATATTGGTGAATACCATGCAGTTTGGGGAGTAATCAAGTCACAGAATGAATAACAACTTACAGCTTTCACCCAGTATTCTCCAACCTACTCTATCCTGGGTTTCCCTTTCCTATTCTATCCAATGTTTGTTCATTCTTTTCATGTCTGCTTCCATTTCGCAGCTTAGTATGTTCCTTAGCCTTCCTCTTTTTCTTTAACCTTCAGGGTTCTAAGTGAGGGCTTGTCTTGTGATGCAGTCGGGTGCTTTCCGCAATGTGTGTCCTATCCACTTTCAGAGTTTCTTCCTCCGCTGGAATCTGGCTTGTTCGATTTCCCATTTGAGGTTGTTACTAATAACGTCTGGCCAACGAAGAAATTTACCGTAGACAACTGCTAATAAACACTCGTATCTTCTGGATGATCATTGTGGTAGTTCTCCAAGTTTCCGCTCCCTACAGTAGAACTATTCTGACATTTGAATTGAAAATTCTGATGAAAGTTGTTTTGATTTCCATAAGTTCTTCAGTTGTAAACATACTGTCTTTGCTTTTCCGATCCGCGCCTTCATATCTGCATCAGATTCACCGCGCTCGTCAACGATGCTGCCCAGATATGTAAAGGTTTGTACATCCTCCTGAGCTTCTCCGTCAACTGCGATTCGGATGATGTATGTTGTGTTGGATCGAAGAATCTTGCTTTACCTATTGTGCATGTTGGGACGTACTGCTACAGAGGCTGCGGCTACATTGGTCGTCTTCTCTGGTATTTACTGCTGCACGTGGTATATAACAAACAGATCATCTGCGAAGTTCAAATCATCTAGCTGCATCCCGTCTGTTCACTATATCCCATGCTTCTCTCCAGATGTTGACATTTTCACAATCCAGTCGACCACCAGGAGAAAGAGAAAAGGAGAGTAAGCAACCACGACTAGTACAAGACTTCAATTTTGACGAGTTTGTGAACTGTCCTACATGCACACTTCTGCCGTGTAGTACATCGTCATATGAATTCCGTATGATACCGACTATCTTTACAGGTATGTCATGGTGTTGAAAAAGCCTCTGTTGTATAATCCTATTCGCACTTTCCAGTGCTTCTACAAAGTCAGTAAAGTTGGTGAACAGTAGTGAATTCCATTCAATTGTCTGTTCCACAATAATCTGCAATGTTTCAATTTGGTCGGTTTAACAACAGGCTGCAGTAGACGTTTACTGGTATCGAGAGCAGAATAAAGCTTCTGTAGTGCTCACACTTGCTGAGACCAACTTTCTTTGGTATCTTGATCAAGTGTCCTTATTTTCAGTCCGTTGGGACTTATTCTTCATCCTTATTGAAGACTTATTGAAGAGAATGTGGAGTATCTTTGCAGCTACTGCTATATCTGATTACTGTGCTTCAGCTGGTCTTGCTGTTTTACCGTTCACATTTAGTATACTACAAAACCCGAAGGTTTCCATGTGACGATAAGTTAGTTAGTCATATGAATTAATATCAATAATACTGAAATGAAAATTGTGTAGAATAATAAAATTACCATATTTAAACCTTGATTGATTTGTGAAAGAAACGGTGAAATTTTATGCAATTTGACAAAAGATGTGGGAGATTTAAAACAGATAAGTATCGAATGATTTTTTTCATCTGAATTTCAAGATAAAATGAATCAGTTTTCATAACTGACTTGAAATTGCTACATTCAATAACTTAGTTATTTATCAAAGATTACTACTTAGTATCCTCAATAATATTCCATATCATCAATTTATTTGAGTCATTATTTCCAATCTTAATGATAGGTGTTGGTCGTGCTAACAAGCTGTTCTCTGTTTCAAATATTTTCATGATCCATACATAGACAGAAAAATCGAATATGTCCATTTGTCCCGATCCGACAGTCAGCACAAAGTAGAACTTCGACTGAACATCAGTTGAAGTAGCCATACAGAATTGGAAAAAAGATGGAATCGTCGGTTCAAATCTAACTGTGATAGAGGTAATAGAAGTATTATTGCGGTTATGGAGAAGATTGAGAACCCGAAGTTATATTTCGAAAAGTATATTCCAGTGAAATAAATTTAAAAAGAGAAAGATAAAGTAGATGAGGAGTGCATAAGGTTAAAATTTGAGAGAATACAAAGAGAGTGGATTCTCCTCCAATCGATTTTGAGCAAAGTCTTTAACCAGGTAGCCTACATCTACCAACATGACTCAGTCTACTTGTCAGTGACTTCATGGATTTCTGCCATGTTTTGGTTTGGCTGTTCATAGCTCTCTTTCAACCTACCCCTACACCAAAAAACATAGCTCGTCGAGGCAGTCCATGGTCGGGCATTCGTAAAACGCCCCAAATATCTCAAATGATGAAGATGCTGCAATTCATCAATCGATTTGCCATGCTTACCTAGTATCCTTTTTTTAACAACAACATTGCTTACTCGGTGGTCCCATGATACACCAGCAACGCTTCGGAGACACCCATGATCGAAAACCAGCAACTTACCAATATCGTCTACTCTTATTGGCCATGTTTCGTAGCCGTAAAGTAAAACGGAACGAACCGCCAAGAAGTTAATCTATCCTTTGCTTGTTAGATGAGTATCTCGCCTACAACATAAATGACGCACTTCGGCAAAAGCCAGTCGCGTTTTCAATATCCATCCTGAGATCTCGTTAGTCACCAGGCCATCAGCACTGATTAGACTCTCCAGATAAATGAAGTAGTCAACACGTTCGGCTACTTCACTACCTATCACTAGTTCAGGTGCCGAGGAAACCCAATCTTGAAGCAATATTTTGCATTTCGACGGGGAAAACCGCATCCCGAACATGCTTGCATTGTTGCTTAGGATGGTCAGAAGACTCTTCATTTTGTCAGCGTCTTCACCAAGTAGGACTATGTCATCGGAATATTCTAAGTCGATAAGCGAGCCTCCCGGTACAAGGTTCACCCCTGAAAATTCAGACTAAGATAATGTTATGTCTAGGAGCATGTTTATGACAAAATTGAACACGAACAAAAAGAGTGCATAACCCTGATGGAAATCACTTGATGTAGATAATTCCGATGACAGTTCGCCATAAGCTCTAACTCGACTAGTAGTGTTCGAGTAGAGAGCTTTTAGAAGGTTAGTGTAATTCTTTGATACACCTTTCAATGACAGACACTGCCACAGAACCTCACGATCCACTGAGTCAAATGCCGCTTTAAGGTCCAGGAAAACAACTATTGTAGCACGCCTAAATGTGTGTCTGTGTTGCAGAACCTGTCGTAGTGAGAAAATGTGGTCTATACAGCAACGTCCGGGTCTGAAACCAGCCTGGTTGTCTCAAGTCTACTCTTCACGAGCTTTCGCTTGGCGTGGGAATATTATTGAGGCCAAAATTTTAGATACCACATTATTTAGAGTTATTCCTCTGTGATTGACACAAGAGGACTTTTTTCCTTTCTTATAAATTGGGACAGTAAGGAATTGAGACCAGTCGGATAGGATTATGCACAGTTCCCACATTCTACCTAGGATTTCAGTCAAACGTACTGCCAAAACTGGACCACTATCAGGGGTTAACCTATCAGAGCCCGCTGCTCTCACACACTTCATACATACGTACAAAGTTCGACCTTGTAACTAAGTGAGTGACTGTGATATATATATTCAACATGGAACAAAGAGCGCTTCACTGCTATGAAAGACCAGCTAATAATATTTACTTATCCCTCATGAAATAAGTTCATCATCATCATCAGTATGAGTTATGCAATATGAAATAGTCAACCAAAATAATTCAAATTATATTTACACACACAGACACACGCACACACACTGCACACACATAGATATATGAAAATATACATGTTCTGCTTTGAACATCATCAGCAGTAATCTTTGTGTACATTCGAATTAACAATACAATCATCAACATCATCATCATCAACATCAACATCATCAACATTATCAATAGTTTCATTGATGTGATTAGATGATGGTTTACAAATTACATCAAAATATAATTCAATTTGTTGATCTAGACCTAAATAAGTATCAGACATTAAGTATAATGTTAATTGATAACGTTGTCTATTAGTAGCTTCAAGATAATGATCAGTAGACGCATAAGTATTGTGTATTAATGATGATGATGATGATGATGCTGTTATCGGAGGTGGGAATTTTACCATTAAATTGATAAAATGTTTTCGACTAATTTTCATTGAATTCATTTTATCTTTTTTCAACAATGTCATTGATTGTGGTGGTACACGTTTCAATGTGATTAATTCACCGCCATGATTTTTATTGACTTCACAATTGCCCAATAGAAGAAACCAACCTTCGTAGGATTTTGATTTGATTAAAGGTCCAGTCATAACTGGCTAATAGTAAAACATGAGAAATCGATAACATGAATTTTTTTTTAAAAACAATAAAAAAAAAGTGATGTAAAACTATTTGAAACCATGAATCGATCAATGTTAGACCAACATTAGAAACCTTGAAGCACTGGATGGCAGTGTCGTTCTGGTGTGGGACTCCTCAGCAGTGCTCATCAACGACTCCTGCACCCCGCAGGATTCGAACCCAGGACCTTCGGTATTGTAGGCGAACGCGTAACCATCGTAATGCAAATTACCTGTGCTCACTAGTGACTAGCTTCGTGAGGGATCTCCGAGTTTTAGTGGGAGGACGTGACCAGTGAAGTTCAACCTGTTCGGGTGTGAAGCAGTGCTCACCGAAGACTGTGTATGAGGTTGCGCAACTGTGTGAATTGATCAAGTTAGACATTAACACCGTTAGATACCGGCTCAGTGGTCCGATGGTTAGGCGTTCGCCTACAATACCGAAGGTCCTGGGTTCGAATCCTGCGGGGTGCAGGAGTCGTGGATGCGCACTGCTGAGGAGTCCCACACCAGAACGAAACTGCCATCCAGTGTTTCAAGGTTTCTAATGTTGGTCAAACATTGATCGATTCATGGTTTCAAATAAAAGTTAACAATCTTGACAACAATCGCATGATGCAAAACTAGACAATAATTAAATATTTTGAAAGCGCTGAAAACCGGTTTCATTCTAGTTTAGGATTTCTTAGTAGTGAGCAACCTCTCTTTACAACATCGTATGGAAAAGTTAACATCTTTGAATACTGATTCAATTAGTCTAGAGAGAATAGGTGTTTGCATGCAAGATCGAAGTTACTAGATTCCATTTCCATAGGCTGGGTAGCCGCCAGTGGACACTGGTAAGGAGTTCGAAACTAACAAAGAATGACCTTCATCTACTTGCAGGTTTTTTGAACAATGTTCTAACTAAAATATTAGTTCGTGATTCAAACTATGCAGATCCTACAATCTTCAAAATAATATAATGCCAAGAAAATAATTAATTGATTTATGTGTTGTGTGAAGATTAACGTATGAAGAAAGTATTAGGCAACTTCGTTTGTATTCGTATATAAATAAAGTGTGTTGAAGTAGTTGATAATGTCTATGCATTTAGTGGCTCGAATCAGATCGGCGTCAAGATGGAGGGCACAAAAATGCGTAATGAAATGATTGGGGAACGAAACAATAGAAACTGTCATGAACCCCAGAGAACAAGTGAAGAAAAGAGGGTAAACTGCTTCTCAATACCCAGTTACAGACAAGAGAGAGGAGAGCCCGCTCTACCTCTCTAAATGCACTTACATAGCTATGTGTATATAACCACTGCAGTGAAAGTAACACTCACTACCTTCTCGTGGCATGGGTGTTGATTTTCAAATTGAGATTAGGCAAAGCGCCTAAACCTAATCAGTGGGAACGGGGAACACACTTCGAGGAAGTTGGGAAACGATGATTTCAAACCAATGGTGCACTTGAGTTTCAGGATGTTAAAGGACCAAACAGTGAATGAACTTATTTTTGGTCACCAGCTACCATCGCAACGCTTCTGCTAATGTTACTTCATTACCATGTGATTTAAACATGTATATCAAAGGTCATAGAGTTGCTTGCACCACAAAGAAAACCACTTGCTTCGATGTGGGCAGTCTGTCAGAATTCCACGCGTCACATATTCAATAATTTATGTAGCGCATAAACATTCAGGTATCCCTTTGTTTTAATGATTATGTGTTTAAATAAATTTAAATAAATAAAACCTCACTATTCACTACGGTCACTACCCAGATCTACCATCCACCACTCCTGTTACTCGCAGCAACTGAACCCAGGGCTTCAGCCTTGCGCGCGAATGCCTAACCTCCGGATTACTGAGCCACAACCTCACCCACTTGTCTTCGGTAGTTACTACCGACACCCAACAAGGTTGAAGTCTATTGTTCACGTCTTCTCACTAGAACTCTGAGAATTTATTCATGAAGCTTATTACTATGGAGCACATTGTATGAGTTAGGAAGATTGGTGTATATAACTGAAATGTGTTACAATCATTGTCCGACCATGATTCATACAACGCTCATTCATTAGTGGTACAATTATAAAAAAAATATAATTCAACACGTTTTACACTTGAAGAGTTGTTCTTCAGAAGAGCTGGCTCAATATGTGTACTGACGAAAGAAATAAGGTCACCTTAATACTATCACAGATTTAAAAAAAAAAAACGCAATCCACCAAACTTATTCAATTATTCTAATTTTAAACTACTTTCAAAAGTAGAAAAAAAATAATTAATACAGTAGAAAGAGATTATAAAAAAAATTAATTACCTTATTTCCATTGATATGATCAATTGAAGAACGTATTAATTGTATACGAAGAAGATATTCTGTTTCAGCATATACATCCAAACAATTTGAACTATGTCCAGTGTTATTTATTGTAAATACTCGAATCGATTGAGATGGTTTAATTGATGATGACAATGAGACAGATGGATCAGGACCAACTAAACATGAGCGTATTTCAATAATCGGTAGACGTCGAATCGTCTGCAAGCAAGTATATACACAAATTGGATTATACTATTATCAACATGAACTGAACTAACATAATCACTAGTGAAGAATGAAACTTGTGTTATCATGTGTAAATAATGCAATGTAAAAGTATTGGACAGGAATAAGTTAATCACAATAATAATAATAATAATAATAATAATAATAATAATAATAATAATAATAATAAGTAGATTTGAGGAGAGAAGTATAAAGATGATGAGGAATGTCTGTAACAAGATGGCTTACAACATTTGAATAATAATCGTCGTTGATGAAAGTTTTGAAGTATTAAAAAAAAACACATTTCCAATTGACAGATACACATATTACGAATCGAATAAATTTCAACTAAGAGAGAGAGAGAGTCAGTCAGCCAGTCAACAACAACAACTACGTACGTACGTACATCAATTGAAGTTGCTATACCACATCAGCACAGAAATACAAATTTAAGAAGAAAAAGATAAGGTGATGAGGAATTCAGAAGATTAGGACTTGACAGAATACAATGAATGAATTCACCTGTGCCACTGCAAACGGTTTTGAACCATGTCATTCAGGGTCTTTAACGACCAATTGCTATCATCTCGCGAACTCCAACCAGTTAGTGGATACCTACCAACATGACTCAGTCCAGTTGCCAGTGACTTCATAGATTTCTGCCGTGTTTTGGTCTGGCCGCCCCTAACTTTCTTCTAGCCTATTCCTACATCGCAAAGCATAGCTCATCGAGGCAGTCGGTGGTTGGGCATTTGTAACACATATCCCAATCACCTCAACGTTGCCTACTCGGTTGACCCCGGATACACGAGCAATTCTTCAGGGACACCTATTGATCGAAAACCAGTAACCTACGAATTTCTTCTACTCTGACTGGTCATGTTTCGCAGCCATAAAGTAGGACGAAGCAAACTGATACGCAGTACACTCACTCGTACTTTGGTTCAATGTAAAGTACTTAAAGAAGCTAACATTAAAATTAAATCAAAAAATTTATATACCTGCTTAACAAGATTGATCACACGTGATTCAACATGACCTTGTAGCATGGAATCCAATAGATTAGGTGAATCAGATATAATTTGAATGAGTTCAGGTAATGAACTGATATTTTTACAATCAGCATATCTATAAAAGTGGTTCATTATGTAGGAGAGTAAAAATAAAAGTGAAAGAGAAGGCTCAAAATAAATTACTTTGTTGTACCATTCATTAATCATAAAATTAATTAAACAGAATTTAAAATGAGCAGTTATTTTAAAAAAAGCAATTTACATTACAAATAAACAACACTAGTTCAAAAACTAACAATGACCATTGAATATGCATCCCGGTGTTGTGCTTCAGTGAATTACTTCAGTAGTTCAAATACACACATAACCTCATTATGAACTTTAAGTTTATCAATAGTCGTCAATTCAAACAATTCATAAAATATAACCTCACTATTATCTTATTTGCATTACAGGGTTGTGAAGATTGTTAAGTCCTGATATGGGACTCCTCAGCAGTGCGCATCCACTGTGTATAAAGTTGCGCAACTCCGTGAATTTGATCAAGTTAGACATTAACACCGTTAAGGAACCGGTTCAGTGGTCTAACGCTTAGGGCGTTCGCGCACAGTACCGAAGGTCCTGGGTTCGAATCCTGCGAGGTGCAGGAGTCGTGGATACGGAGGAGTCCCATATCAGGGCGAAACGGCCGTCCAGTGCTTCCAGGTTTCTAATGGTGGTCTAACATTGATCGATTCATGGTTTCAAAAATGTATTATCTTAATTGACTAATAATAATTATTACAATTTAGTTATGTTTCTATCATATAAACAGAATACTCAATGAATCAATCATTTAGAGGTTGCGCGAATTAAAGTATCTCAGTGGATAGAAACTGTGGTAAATTGTAGTAGAAAATTTAGATTACAATACTAATCTGAAAACACTCATACTGGGGATACCAGTACATTCATCTGATGACAAGTCCTAAATTACATTTTATATCACATAATAATCTATCTATCTTAGAAAATATTACGGGTGCACTTCCTTGGGCACTATTACTTCCCATTCGTTATTGAGTAGTCAATTTCAAGGTTAGAGAATGATGAATACAGAGAGATAATTTCACTATGTAAAGATGTCAAGGTTCTGATAACAATCTTTGACGGGGTATTAAGTGTACATGGCTGACTAATCAAAGATTAGAACAGAAAAGAAACATTCATTATTCTCTCGCGAATGGTTAAGAATTCAATGTCAGACTAGGAATAAAACTGTCTTTCGAACGATATAGTGGTTTAAAAGTTAAGCAAACTAGAGGTCTCGACTTGGATCACAAGTATGATGTGAGTGCTCATCGTTGAAAATTCTCATTTTAGGATGAGGCGAATAGCCAGTACCTTTTGTTCTTCAATGTATATTTCAGATCTGCTCGTAATGTAAGTATGCTTATTAATAAACATTATCGATCGGCAAAATCATTTTAACTGTTAATAAAGATGAATGGACCTAACAGTGAATCAAATAATGTGGGGTTTGTCCTATTTGAGACTCGTTAGTTGGATGTAATTACATTCGAGATTTAATGTACACTCCGGAACTCGAACTTAGTACCGTTCGCCACAAACGGCATCATGTTATCCAGTTAGATACTGACTGAGTGGTCCAGCTAGCCACTGTGTTGTTCAATAAAGTGAAGTCCTATCGTTCAATTCTATTGGTTGCTCGAATCTTCTTCCTAAAGATGTTTTAGACTACAACTTCTTCAATTTCTTCGGCATATGTGCATGAACCGGTGACTGCTCCGATATTAACATCACTTCACAATCAAACACAGATGGTGACCAGGAATCATAATCATTTCGGTTGAAAAATATTCACTAGTTAATCTAGTGAATTAATATATCCTACCTAGTAGTATTGAGTATAACCTCAACCGCTAAACTGACAATCGCAAAATATACAAGCAGTGGTTCAAAGAAACCTGTGGTGAAATGGCAAGTTTTAAAAAAGCCACACAAAAAAACTCCGCCTGGAACCGCTCTGTGGCTATTGACAGTCCAAAGCCCAGATAAAAGAGGAAGGTTGAGCATAAGGTTAGTGACTCCATCATCTCATTGAAAACTAACTCGCTAAAAAACGCTCACCGAAATAAATAATTCAAACCATTTAAACTCTACTCTAAGAAATTAGAAGGTCTTCCTTCAGAAGAGTTATGACGTTTCATAATGAAAGCCAAATTCCTTCGGAGGTCATGAGGCTGATGGCTCCTCTTGGACAATCAGAGCAACCATTAATTTCGGTACATGGAACATTCGTAAAAATGAACAGATATACAATAAATTATCAAAAAGTCTTTTGTATATAAGCCAACAAAATAAAACATCCAGTTGATTGCTAAAAGATTTTTGAATTATTGTAGAAAAAAATAAATAAATGTTGGTAATAATCTGCTTACCTGAAATAATCCAAATGTTCACTGGTTATTTTTGGTAATTGTAAAATACTACTAGCGTATTCTTCAACCCATAAGCCCTGTGTAATC
This sequence comes from Schistosoma turkestanicum, assembly GCA_944470395.2. Lineage (NCBI taxonomy): Eukaryota > Metazoa > Platyhelminthes > Trematoda > Strigeidida > Schistosomatidae > Schistosoma > Schistosoma turkestanicum. The sequence goes on along the minus strand of OX103977.1, from coordinate 19,645,140 downwards.
ATTTGCATTAAAATGATACAATTTAGACATGTACGAAGCCAACCACATTCAGCGCTAACATCTAACATGGCCTATAAATTGTTCCGTATAAAACAAATAAAAAATTTATACAGACATATTGAAATAAATATCACATAATGTTTAGAGAATATCCACATCAAAAAGGTGTTGTTGTGGAAATCATTGGATTTGGGGTTTTTCATTACACCACCATCTCATTGCAAATCACTTTTTTTCATATTTAAACAAAGAAAATTAGAAAGTATGAAACAGCTGTTACATAGTGTCAGTGTACCATTACGACTAACTCCGCCTGAAACCCCTCTGGAATTACTGCGGATCCCAAGCCCGGAAAAAGGAGAGGGTTGGGCGTGAGGCTGGTGACCTCATCCAGTGAAAATCCAACTCGATAAAAAAAACGCCAACCAGGAAAAATAAATTGCTGGTCTACGGCCTATGATCCATTAAGGGTAACAAGCATAGGTAAGTAAGTAAGTAATTACGGCGACAACCGAGTAAGCGATGGTGTCGTTAAGAAACGGGACCAGGGTCAGGGCGGCAGATCAATAGATGAAGTATTAGAACTTAGTCAGTTCAGGTGGTTGGGACATGTAATTGTGCATGCCTAACCATCAACTGCCTCGTCGAGCTATGCTTTGCGATGTAGGAATAGGTTGGAAGAAAAGTAGGGGCGGTCAGACCAAAACATGGGACAAATCCGTGAAGTCACTGACAAGTAGACTGAGTGATGTTGGTAGGTGTCGACTACTTCGTTGGGGCCCTCGGGATGATCATAATCGATGGTTATCGACCTTGAATGACATAGCTCAAAACAGCTTGTAATGGCGCAGGTGCATTGATTCTTTGTGTTCTGTCAAATTCTAACCTAAGGAGTTTCTCATCACCTTTATCTTATTCTTTTAAGTTTCTGTCACTAAATTCTACTTCTTGAATAATATCGTTGAACCTTAATCTCTCCGATTACTGGAAATACTTCTACTACCTCTACTACTATGGGATTTGAATTGACAATTGAATCTCTATGCTAATATGGTATGGCGACTTGAACTGATGTACGTACGTACGAAGTTCTACGTTTTTGTTGACTGACTGACCACGACCACCGAGAGAATCAAATCATTGTGGAGAGGGGTTAGAAAAGGTCGATCGTGAAAATGTCACACCTTACCTCACGGATTTCCACCCCAGTTAGTAAGGCTTTTGAAGAGCAAAGACCGTGTGTGACCAGCCTGAAGCAGTTGTCCATCGGGCTCTGCCGTCTAGCTCCCAGGTCTATAAGACCAATACTAAGCTAACTTCCTTTTCAGGTCCTTCAAGTTACACACTTCCACGGTGTGGGCAGCCGGGAGGTGACATCCGCCATCATACCCGTAGAAGCACGCGAGACCAAATTGATCACAAATAAATCATTTTTACCAGGTCGGTGGCGGCCGAACAAACAAGTATGGGTCTATGAGTTATGTAGGGGGGCTGGTATTAATTAGTAAAGCATATCTGTAGTCTCTAAACAACTGATTTGCTAATACAGCATTCAAAAGAAAAAAGTGTCCTCGATAATCCCGTTGCATCAAACACAATGAAAATAAACTCACTTGTAATATACGAATAGCTTGATCTAAAACTGATTGTGTATCTGTACGATAGTCAATAATTGGCAATTCTTGAATACGAGAAAAATGCGCTTGAAATAATAAATGTGTTTTTGTATGCGGAGAATCCATTGGACCGATAGGTGGTAAAGGTAATTCATCCGCTAATAGTTTATTCATTTCATCTTCATTATGTCGAACAGGTAAGAGAAAGTATTCATGTGCACTCTTTTTGAGAAATAACAATAGAATATTGAATGAGAAAATGTTTATATACATATATATATATATACTACTAAAAGAAACGTCTTATTAGAGAATCAGAGAGTCATCAACATGCTGCCACTCGCTTGTTCCTAAAATCTTTACAAGCTTGATATTGAGTAACGAAAATCAAACAGAGATAAAGTATATTTATCAAGTTCAATGTGGTTTTAGTCATCTAGAAACTTCTGCAAACACATAATAATCGATGGCTAGAGACCTTGAATGACATGGCTCAAAATCGTTCGCAATGGCGCCAGTGCATTTATTCTTTGTGTTGTCTCAAATCCTAATCTTCTGGATTCTTCAACACCTCTAGTTTTTACTTTCTAAACTTATCTCATTGAATCATACTTCTTGAATAATATCTTCTAATTCTAACCTCTCCGATTACTTCTAATACCCTTACTAACTCTTCCAATATTGAATTTGAATTGACAATTATATCTCTGTGCTGATGTGGTATGGCGACATGAACTGATGTACTTACGTACGAAGTTCTACGTTGCAACTGACTGACTGACTTCTGCAAACACAATAGAAAGTGAACAGAATACCACACTTTCTTCAAATGTTGCCGAGTAGCCTCTGTTTAACACTGGTTAGATGTTAGATATTTCTAGCTTTTAACAACATTCACTACACAGAGACGATGCCAATGGATATATATGATGATGATGGGGTTTTCAACATTGTGATGAAAAAGTCAAGTCATACTACTGATGGAAATATTTCTCGCTTTAAGTTGCGAATATAATATGAAGGTTGATTAGAGAATGATAAGACTAAATAATATAATATGTAACAAGCTTTAAAGTTGACGGGACACAGCTAATTTTATATTAATGTGTAGATATAATACAGTGTTCCCCTCTAACAATCAATATCTACAGTGGTAATGCTGTCTAAAAATATTAAAGAGATGTTTGAAGAGAAGAAGACCATGAAGACAGTAGTACATCTTCTGCTTCATTACTAGGCTTCATCGTTGTCAGAAAATTTTTTAAAAAAAATACAGAGCTAATAAATTGAAATTCACCATAAAACGATCATATGTAACTAACTGACAAGCGATTGTCTGAGTCAGCTAAGTGATCACGTTTTTGCAAAGAGCTGTCAAGATTACAACTATTCCAAATATGTTTAAACATTCGTCATGAAGTGTGCTGCCACTTTTTCCAGCAATCAAAATCGGTATTTCATCATTGATTTTTATATGAAATAGCCAACAATTAAGTCTCAAATCAACACAATAAAAAGATGAAATGCATAAGGAGATAAGAAGGGAAGAATTAAAATTGGAGATTGAAACAAGTTTTTGAAATTGATAATGATTTCGGTGATAGTTTTTTAGTTGGGTCTCTACTGAACTGTATTGAACTGTATAAACGAATAAGATTTCTTTTATTCTGAACAGGAACTAATATGAAATCAATAGTAAGGCCATCGACATTCACTGACAACACATAACAACATTATTATTGCTATAATTCAATGAGAGAAGATGAAACTTTGAAGATAGCTTCAAGTGATCTCCTGAATTGAATAAAACCATACTACAGTACGGAGGTTTCCCCCACATAATAATACTCATTGTTCCCAGTAATGAAAATCGGGGTATTTATGTTCTAGGTGAAAGAAAAATAAGATCGCCTGGAGCCTTTCTCGGGCTACTGCTAATCCAAAGCTCGGATAAAGGAGGACGGCTTGACGTCGGGGTTAGCACCTCCATCCTGTAGAAAATTAACCCGCTAAAAAAATGCTAACCAGAAGAAATAATTCAAACCATTTAAACTGTACCCTGGAAGTTATAGGTCTTCATTTAGATAAGTTACGATGTTGCATGATAAGAACCGAGTTCCTACGCAGAGTTCCTTCTGAACACAGACATGCGAAGAATGAACAGAATAGAACTGGAAACCAGAAGCCAGGATATAGTAGCTTTGAGAAGAATGCTGATCGGTGGCCTATATACTCCCATTGGGGCTAACAGATGTAAGTAAGTATCCTCTGGAAATAAGACCAACAATAAAAATGCACAAACACACTTACTGATAATATTCTCAATAAATCATGTATACTTGATGTGGACTGAAGTGTTGTAGTAAATAATTTCATTGTTAAATGTGACAAATAATAATACGATGCCAAACGACCAAGTGTAGTTGGCATCAATACATATTGATTGTGTTCAGTTCGATTATATTGTAAACATGAAGAATCTTGTAATTGATCACATGCATTTGTAATAAGACCGGATAGGAAACTATTCACTGATTGTGTTTCACAACTTTCTAAACCATAATAACTAAAAATTAAAAAAAAATATTTTCCGAATAAAAATAAGACAAAACTTAATTAAATCTTAGATGATTTTGTTAAGATTATTTTGAGTAGTGTGAAAAAATCTAGTTTATTTTCAACATGAACATTAACACAAGGTAACACACACAAGTTTAGTAATCCTACTTTGAGTTACTAACGGCTGTTACGCCAAATGATGAGCATAGGCCACTGACTAGCAATTTATTTTTCTGATTAGTGTTTCTTTTAGTGAGTTGGATTTCTACGGGATATGGTAGCTAACTACATGACCAACCCTCATCCTTTATCTCGATCTGGGAATGGCAGTAACCCTAGAAGGGCTCTAAGAGGAGTTAGTTCGGATATCTATGCACAGCATGAACAGACCAATTCAACCTATAGTGCTTACATAACTGTCAAATTCATTATTATTAGCAATGATGATATGTAACACAGTGCGTCCCAATGACAATGGCCCTCGGGAATGTTGCAAAACAACCACCAGCAGTCATCAATGAAATCGGTCACCCTGCTATAACCACATTTGTATATGGACTATTGTTGGCAAAACTTGCTAAATTAATGCTAAACTATCCGTAATGTCCACAACGAACATCTGGTTTCATACAAAAAAAACCATCAGCTCTACACATAACAATAGAGCTTATGGTATTATATACATAGTATGACATTAGATAACAAGCAATGCAGCCTAGATATATGTAAATGAGCTCAAATAGTCTTATAACTCACATTTCACATGTCAGATAATGATTTTGTTTCACATTTTTTAAACCATGAATCGATCAATGTTAGACCACCATTAGAAACCTGGAAGCACTGGACGGCCGTTTCGTCCTGTTATGGGACTCCTCAGCAGTGCGCATCCACGACTCCTGCAACTCGTAGGATTCGAACCCAGGACCTTCGGTATTGTAGGCAAACGCCTAACCTGCGGGGTGCAGGAGTCGTGGATGCGCACTGCTGAGGAGTCCCATACTAGGACGAAACGGCCGTCCAGTGCTTCCAGGTTTCTAATGGTGGTCTAACATTGATCGATTCATGGTTTCAAAAATGTGTAACTTAACAATCTTCACAACCCCGTAATGCAAATGATTTTGTTTGTTTGGTGTTTTTGAAAAAGTGAAATTTTACCCAGAAAAAAACCGAAAAAAAAAACACTAAACTAACAACAAGAAACAACAACATACCATGGATTTGAATATAAACGTCGAAAAAAAAATGTCCATGTTAAATAATCTAAAGCTTCTTGCATAGTTGTGATTGTACCAGCTACAATTTCCGCATTTAAATGATCCGGTAGTACTTGTAGTAAATAACTTTCCACTGGGAATGGTTCATAAAGAAATCGTTTATAAAATGTTTTCTTTGAATTTTCCACCATAATTACAGCTTTGCCTTGATTATCAAATTGTGGACGTCCAGCACGTCCCATCATTTGTAGAACATCTGAAAATAATAATAATAATAATAATAATAATAATAATAATCATAGTATTTAAGATAGCAACTCACAGACAGTGTCATTGGCATAGTAACATTGTATGTGTATCAATAAACTTTTATTATTGTTGCGTTTGCATGAACAGGCACAAGTGAGCATTGCTTACCGCCAACACACACACACACATTCATTCTACTCGTTTTAATGTTAGCGGCCTAAATAATCCGAGGACTCATACATTTTCCTACGTATATATAAATGTACATTTTAAGCCTACTCATTGACCGGCCCTCTCGCTCTTCGGTACCTGCACATCAATTTTTGGGTTTGAGTGCCAGTAGTATTATGATCTGTGTGTGGTGTGATAATAAACGTTATCAATGCTTCGTATTCATCTTCTGATTTAAACACCGTTGGGTGTTATCTAATAACGGTTGTCGGGACAGGCTTTATACGAAGTCTAGGAGTATATCAAAAACCGACCGCGCACATCCACCACAATAATTCATGAAGAAATTGTGTATGGTGAAAAAATCAATTCATTCATGACTACTTAATCAATCAATCAACAGTAACGTAAAACTACGTACGTACGTATATCAGTTCAAGTTGCCATAGATGCATTTGTCAATTCAAATCCCATAGTAGTAGAGGTAGTAAAAGTATTAGCAGTATTCGGAAATTTTAGGGTTCTACGATATTATTCAAGAAGTACAATTTAGTTAAAAAAAAACTTAAAAGAATAAGATAAAGGTGATGAGAAACTCCGGAGGTTAGAATTTGACAGAACACAAAGAATGGATTCCCCTGCACCGCTGCAAACGGTTTTGAGCCATGTCATCCAGAATCTCTAACCATCGATTACTATCATCTCGTGGACCCCAACCAGGTAGTCGAAACTTACGAACACCATTCAGTCCATTTGTCAGTGACCTCATGGAATTCTGTCTCCAGCTTTCTTCCAACCTATTCCTACATCGAAAAACAGCTCAACGAGGCAGTCGGTGGTTAGGCATACGCAACACATGTCCCAACCACCTCAACATACGAGGTTTCAATACTTCAACAATTGACCTGCCATCCTTACCTAGCACCGGTTTCCTAATAACAGCATTGCTTACTCGGTTGTCCCAGGATACACGAGCAATGCTTCGGAGACACCTATGATCGAAAACAAGCAACCGACAAATATTTTCTATTCTGACTGGTCATGTTTCACATCCATATACTAGGACGGAGAGAACTGCTTCGCTATACACTCGTCGTTTGGTTAGCGAACAGACATCTCATCTACGCCATAAGTGACTACCTTATACCATTAAGTGATAAAACGTAGTCAATTAAATAAAAACAACAAACAAAGTTTCATCTAAGGTTATATGTACTAGTTGACACTACTCATCAACAAAACATACCAGTAATCTGGAAAGAAACTCACAACCTCCTCCCTGCGACATTAGAATTTCAATGGATAGATTCTATAACTAATAATATTTTTCCACTAAGCTATCCAACTATGTATAGCTTCCTGGTCGAGTTCAGAAATTTACAACTGATTAGTCACTCAGTAGTAGTACCAACTAACCAATGTAAAATGACTGTCTATTCCTTTAGTACTAGTCGAATACACTGATCCAAACCATATAAATTTGAATATCGAACAATAAGCATTATTTTATTCTTTATCGATTCGATTGAGAACCAATGATGAACGATTTCTAATCTAGTCTGTTTATGACATAGTGCAGGTTTCTCATCCGGATAAGTTTGTTTGTAAACTAGTTCATACTGTTGATCTGATGAACTTCATAGGCTAGAGATCTTATGGAGAAAACTCATCTTGAAGCTGATCGATAATGATTACACCTCTAAAACAATATAAACGGTTACGTGAATTCTGATTTTCACTGGCTCTTCATTTGAAATTCATTAGTAGTAATGAGAAATAAATCTAGGCATTATGTGTTGTATGAAGTCTTCGGCACTTTTTTTTGAAGAAAACTGAAGCCAGGGAAAAATGCTAAAAGTATTTCGACAAGTCAACGATCTTTGGAAATCATCTATAAGAATCTATAGCACAAAAAACGTGTGTCCTAAAGCTGGGTATACAAGTCTATAGTTGATAAATGAGATGTATGTCGTTCAACCACTAGACTTATATCGATTAGTAGATATCTTCTGTCAAGGAAAAATTTAGTTTACCTGAAACGGTTCTCTGAAGATCTGTAGGCCAAAGCTCAACGAGAAGTGACGGATGTAAGTAATTAGAGTAAATGTACCACAAACAAGTCTCAGTCAGGATACGTGTTACGCATGCGCGTGACCACGTTATTTGATATGATTGAACAATTACGAGTTTACCTTAGTCGGAAAACGAGAGCGAGGATCGAGGATCCGGCGACACGACATGCTACTCTAATCCGATTTTCTCAACCCCCCATTGAGTAAAATAAGAAGACTTGATATGAAGTAGAACCTGTATTCTACAAGCATCCAGAAAGTACGAGGTCCGAGTCCAGAAGAGAATCAGGATTTCGGACTAGGCATCCGGGTCCGGATCATGAAACGTTACAGATAATGCATATTTATACAGTTATGTTGGATAAGAAAACAACATTGAAGTCTGTGACATTGATAGTTAGGAGGGCCAATAGAATTGGACTTACAAACAATTATCTTAGGACATTGGGTGAATATCCTAACAATATGACTGAAAACGCGAGAGCAGTGAATAGCTGTTTTCTCCAAGCATGAGTCACTTCAGTAGTATGCACTGAAGGCATCACCAAAGACCAATATCCGTAAGACTCCAAGGTATCGGTTTAGTTTCTGGCTATGTCAAACATGCATAACCCTAAAGAGTTGTCCCATACAATGACGAACTAACTGATCAGTGCTACATAATTTCAATGATATGCAAATTGGTATTAGTTTGTAGTGTTGAACAAATTAAAGCTAAACACATGCTAGTGTATGGATTATCTCTACACAAGAATAAAATACTAGAACTTACCTGTAATCGGATAATCCACATAGGTTTTAGTTTTTCCATCATAATATTCAGTACCTTTAACAATGACCAAATGAGCTGGGAAATTTACACCCCAAGCTAATGTTGAAGTAGCGATTAAAATCTATGAGGATGATGAAGAAGAGGAAGAAGCAGTGAACAAACTGACGACAAAATATGACCAATTTGTATCACAATTTAACATAAGTTTTTAAAAAAAAACATTGAAAACCAAGAAGCACTAAACAGCTATTTCTTCCCTAAGATGGTGCTCTTAAGTAGTGTGCATCCGGGATTAATAAGAAATTTTCAAACCAATGGTTTTACTTTTTAATGGTATGTTTATGTTATAAAACTTCAAAAATTTAGACATTTTCAAAAATTCCTTAAAAAATTGCATGAATAGATTGGTTTTTCATGGCCAGCAAGAGAAGAGGATATTCGTAGATTAATATTATTTGACCATAGGAGTCTTCGAGACAATGCTCGTACATCCTGGGACGATCGAGAAAGCGATGCTGTTGTTAGGAAACGGGTAATAGGTGGGGATAGAGGACTAATTGATGAAGTAGTGAAACGTCGTCAGTTCAGGTGGTTGGGACATGTGTTGCATATGCCCAACCGCAGAATGCCTAAACGAGCAGTAGTCTTCAACAAAGAAGACTCTGATATACAACATAGAGAGTAATAACTAAACCACGTTCGATGCTATGGCAGCGGTGGAAACATTTACATATCTGGACGGTGTCATTGATAAACATGAGGGATCTGAGTTAGGAAAGCAAACGCAGCATCGCCACAATGGAAGAATACTTGAAACTCAAAACATTTATCTGTCTGCCAACACAGAAGTCACGATTTTTGATAAAAACGTCTAAATTGTTCACTTCTCTGGAGCGGAATCCTGGAGAACTACAAAATCCATCAGCCACAAGATACAGGTGTTTATTAACAGTTGTCTACTCAAGTTACTACCAATTTATCGGTCAGATAGTTACAACAACAACCTACTGTGGAAGAGGACAAACCACATTCCAGCTGACGAAGAAATTAAGAAGTGACACTAGAGGCGGATAGGTCATACATCGCTGAAATTACCGAATTAAATATACATCACCAACTAATAATTTGACTGTTGAGAATTCTCACCAAACCTGTACATTGAAACAAACATGGGTGTGAAGAAAATCTCAATTCATAATAACACGTCTGCAGTTCAGATAGAATATGGCTAGTCAACGAAACTTGAACACAAGCTAATATTGTTCTCCTTAAAATTGGACTAATGAATGTATCTGTATATGAGTATTGATGTTCACAACTGGATTCGAATCCAGAATCTTTCTCATCAAACTCTGAAACAGATATTACCTTAAACAGTGTGTATTAATTCACTTAAATATTAGTTAGATTGAGGTAGTTAGCTCAACATTTATATACCCTAGTTAAGAACGATCAAAGTTTCATTGCAAACATCATCTGTAGGATAAGTGAAATCGTTACAAATTAAAATTTAGTAACACTTCCACTTATGTTAACCGATTGAAGGTCATACACTCATACGCGACCTCGATGCCAAGTTAAAATAAAAAAACTGAAATAAATATTTTCCATCTACAGTATCCATCTTTCACACTCTGAATCGATCAAACAAATCACGTGACACAGTTTAATTTCATGATTATAATAAATGATATGTAATATAATCCATTTGAAAAGGTTTGTAATTTCATCTAGTATATTCGATCAGTTAGTGAAAATATTTGTAATTAATTACTGAAGAAGTAGAGTTGACATAGAAGCAAACACATTTAGAGCATGAATCTGATGATACAATGAGTATTCAAGGAACATGATAAGTGACTGATGAAGTCAATTAAACGGTCACTAAATTTCGGATTCGGGATGGCAAGAATAGTCCAAACTTGGGGCCTGAAATGAAATCCGTAGTGAAAGTTATGCCTTAATATGCAACTGTTACGCCTGCACGTAAACACGTCAACTTGATATGCTTGAACTATTACGAGTTTACCTAGTCGGAAAACGAGAGCGAGGATCAAGGATCCGGCGACACGACATGCTACTCAAATCCGATTATCCCAACCCCCATATTTAGTACAAATAAGAAGACTTGATACGAAGTAGAACCTGTATTCTACAAGCATCCAGAAAGTACGAGGTCCGGGTCCAGAATAGAAACAGGATCCCGGACTAGGGATCCAGGACCGGGTCCTGGTCCTGGTCATAAAACGTTACAGATAATGCGTATTTATACACTTTGGTCGAATAGGAAACAGCATCGAAGTCTGTGACATTGACAGTTAAGACGACCAATAGGAAGCAACATTTGAAGTGACATTGATAGTCAGGACAACCAATAAGCAACAACATTGAAGAACGTGACATTGATATCTAGGACGAACATAAAATTGACTAGTAGGAATTAACTAATAGGAATAGGATATTGGATGAATATCCTAACAGAAACATCATTCATTACACAAACGTGTAACAATGAGTTAACACTTGTGTACTTGTTGAGTTATTGAATTCCCACGCTGCATACTTCATTAATGTAACATTGACAAAACAATAGAAGATTACATACTGATATGCTTGAGCTATTACGAATTCACCATAGTCGGTAAACGGAACGAAGTTCAATGATTCAGCGACACGATAGGCTATTCTAATCCGATCGTCTCAGGGCCCTACTAACTAGAGGAAGAAGTCTTGATATGGCGTTGAGAAATGTATTCTATAGACAGCCAGAAAGTACAAGGTCTATAAGCATACAATCATAGCAACACCCTTGGGAGAGCCAGAAAATAGCGTACTAAAATAAACTATCTAACAGAATTAGTCCAATATTTAATAAAATCAGATGTTCTTTTTTTTAATGATAAAATATCAATATTTTTTTCAGGCAAAAATATATGAGAAAATAAGTACAGTAAGATGTGAAATCTACTGTGCACTCCTCCCCTTTTTTTCCATATTGTACTACCACCACCTATAGACATGCAATCGCAAACAATTATCTTGAAACTTGTAACTGACTAATGCTTCTCTAATGTGTCAATCATGTCTAACTAAGAGATGATAAGAGAAGGATAGTGGGTAGATTTGTTACATTTCGAATGCGCATACAGCTTGATCTGATTTGTGTTAACGATTCACAACGGTTTGACAACAACTAGATTCTGTTGTTGTGTAAAAATCAATCGTAAAGTTTGATATTTATACCGTTTATATTTACTGTAATGAATAGGTTAGTAATTTTCCAGATGGGTTCAATGTACAATGAATGATCACTGAAAAAAGAAAAACCAGTTTCGATCAGCCAAAATAATAAAAATCAAATCAACTTGGAACACACTTGTATTTTTTGATTTGCAAATAACTCTTCCACTAATGAACGATCTTGGCTCTGTAGACCAGCATGATGTAAACCAATACCGAATGTTAAAGTTAAACGTAAATTTGTTTCTTGTATATTTTCACATAGTGATTCCATCTAAATGATAAAAAAAAAGATTAAGTGATGAATAAGTTCTGACTATCAGCAACAACGAACTGTGGGAGAGAACAAGTCAGATTCCAGTGGAGGAGGAAATCAGGAAGAAGCGGTGGAAGTGGATAGGACATACACTACGAAAAGCACCTAACTGCGTCACGAGACAAGCCCTCACATGGAACCCTCAAGGCAAAAGGAAAAGAGGAAGGCCAAGGAACACACTACGCCGAGAAATAGAGAAAGATATGAGAGGAATGAACAAACATTGGACAGAACTGGAGAGGGAAGCCCAGGACAGAGTTGGTTGGAGAAAACTGGTGGGCGGCCTATGCTCCATTGGGAGTAACAGGCGTAAGTAAGTAAGTAAGTAATAAGTTCTGACTGTAATTGATAAATAAAAAACAGAAACAATTAGACAGAAATGTATTTCGCTAATCAAAGGATGAGGAGTCAAGATCATCTTGGAATGGCTTCACTTAGAGGGTGGTTGTCACTTCCTTGTCCGACACACTGTGGAACGATACTTCTTTAGTCACTTGGAAAAGAAGAAATGATTAGAAAAACCGATGAAAGCAACTTCCTTCTGTAACCAATTTAAGGTGTTAGATATGTGCTTTCCAGAACTTTTCATTGACAACAGTAATAGGGGGGTAAGTAGGGCAAAATGTACTAGGTTAAGTTTCAAGCGGACGTTGTCAGAGAGTAGTTTCGTTGAATGTAGAGCAGCATCGTTGCAGATCGTCAGTGTATGAGGAAAACATATTACTGAAGTCGCATATCCTAGTGCAACAGAACTTTGTGCTTAGATCGACAGTTTGTTGCTTTTAGGCCTAGCGCTCTTCAAACAACCGGTCTATTATGATAAATTATTCCAGACATTGAAAACCAATTGGGTCATTACTTACTATATAAAAGTCCGATCACTATATCAAGGTAGTATATATGATCGGAATTGAATATCTAGTTCAGTTACTAATAAAATAGTTTATATTTATTCACTTGAACAGTCTAACCTGGGATAAGACAGACAGACAGATACAACACAGAACTTCGTACATAAGTACATCGGTTCAGGTTGCCATGCCCCAATCAGCACAGAGACGCAACTGTTAGTTCAAATCCAACAGTGATAGCAATAATAGAAGTATTAGCAGTAATGGAGAAGATTATGGAGCAAAGATATGATTCGAGAAGTATAATTCAGTAAGATAAATTTAAAAGGAGAAGGTAGAGATTATGAGGAATGCATGGTACACGAGCAATGCCTCAGGTACACCGATGATCGAAGACTAGTAACCTACGAAAGTCCTCTACTCTTAACTGCCAAGTCTCGCATCCGTACAGTAGGGCGGAGCGAACTGCTGCACAGTACACTCGTTCTTTGGTTAGCAAACGGATATCTCGCCTGCGCCATAGGTGACGCAGGTTGGCAAAAGCCAATCGAGCCTTCTGTATCCGTGCTGAGATTTCGTCAGTCACCAGGCCATCAGCACTGATGAGACTCCCCAGATACGTGAAGCAGTCAACACGCTCAACTACTTCACCTGGGAAAAAATTGATTTCTTATTTTAATATCAATAGTGATATGATCTAACTTCCCTTCTCATTGACACTAGTCAATAATAAGATATAGTTAACATTAATGATTGACCTCATGTAATCTTTATTAAAGTTTATTTGAAAGAGAAAAACACTTACTTCTTCTGGTTTCATATGTAACCAACATTTGGGATTGTCGGAAGCTGCAACATAACTAACCAAATCCAAAGCGGTTAATCTAGTTTGTCGACGACTTGATACAAAGATAAGAACAGGTTTATTCGGGGAATGACTATGAATTGCTGGAAAAAAAAATTTATAAAACTTATGTATACATACAAATTTATGCTTAGTAAGTGCGAAACAAAAGGAAGTTTAATAGTTTACATCATGAACAAACATTGGTTAGATAACAAATGAAAATTAATAACAACCAGAAAGCAATCTCATCTCTGTACTGGACTCCCAATCAGGCTTAAACAGAGGAGTCTCGTGGTGGTTGCTTAATTTTTAAGACAACTAATCTGGTGGTAATCAATGGGTAACTTCAATCACTTCGTGATATCGAACAATTTTCTTGCATGGTATTCAATGAATAACTTCTACCTTATAGCATCCAACATGGTTGAACTATGCTGGTCATAGTTTCTCGCTAGATTCACACATTGAAATTCAAATGTCTATTCAACAACCAAAAGCTTCAAGATCAATTCTACGGTACAGATAGGATTTCTGGTGAGACTGTGAGGTACATCCTGCTTGATAGCTTCATAAAGCAACTGTCTAATAGTCCCTGATATTTTAATGTCATAGTGAACGAGGGTTTATAACTGTCACGTAGTAAGATATTCATACTAATGTTATACAAGATGAAATTGACCTGAAATAATAACATCGTTTCATTGTGTTTGTATTCCTCCAAACAAACACCAATAAACATCATAAACTCTAAATATGTTAATGGTTAATTAGCTTCCTTAGTTTGAAACGTGTAGCTGAACTTGAACGCTCTTGATGCTGTTGAAGTTTAAGGCCTTGTCACATTGACTGAACTCTTTTGTATGGTTTCACAGATTGGATCACTGTCGAACTATTTGTTGAGTGCTAATTAACCTGAACGTCACCTTTATCAATATCCTCTGGCATTCTCGGAATTTTCATTTAAAAAATATTGACGTTGACAACATGCATTGACATTGTTCTTATTGGATTCTTACCTCAATGGAGAAATGCTTATAAACTTAGCTGACAAGTTTCAAATAAAATTAAAACTAGTACTTTTTAAAAAAAATTTTCAAGAATTTTTTTTTTGCAAAAATTAATTCAATGAATAATTTTACCTTGAAAAATTGGCCTATTCATAGTAGCCATACGTGGACAATAATGTCTACCGGGATAACCTTGTATATGAACTTCCAATGGAACTGGTCGAACAGATGGTCGAAAATTAAATAAACCTCTACCAGTTAATCCATAACCAGTTTCAGTTATAGAAGCAATCTCTGCAATAGAAGTCATTGTGAATGGAACATGTAACCAGGCAGCTAAATCAGGTGCATTAGCTAATGCTGTAGACAAACCAACAATTCGAATTGATTGACCAAGTTGATTTGCTATGTAATTAGCTCGAGAAACAAGAACCTATTAAAAATTTTCGGGTGAAAAAAACACACAAACAAGTAATAAATCATCTGTTACCTTAATAATTCTGACTTTAGTTAGAGCTCCCTCAAGAGTAACAAGCCACCAGGTCTCGAACTCTAATACAGGAGAGAACAGTAGGCACTGGAAAAAAAAAATTACTAACAATAAAAATTGACTTCAGCTTTTAGCTGTGACAGTCTTTACATATCTGGACAGAGTATCACTGAGAATCTAATACAAATGTTTAAGGCAAGAATTAACAAAACGAAAGAAGCTAGCTTTCCAGTAATTCCTATTAAAGCATCCAGAACTAGAAAGAGAATGTCACATTTTTTGAACATACATGTTAATATAACATCTAGTACAGACAGTTGGAACTTAAAGAACTAACATAACCACCATTAAGAAAGAAAAAGGGTATTTATAAACAGTTATCTACGCAAGAAGCTCCAGGTTCACCGGCTGGAAACGATGATGAGTAGTAATCTGCAATAACAGAACAAACTAGCTTTCAGCTAAGAAAATTACGGGAAAGATGTTAACGGGTGGAAAACATACACTTGACCACTAAACGGCATTACAAGTAAGCTCTAATTTGAAAATCTTCAACAAAAAATAAAAACGAAACAGACTAAAGAATGAATTGAGCCGAAAATCCAGAGGCAGATACCGAAAAATGATGTATAGCACACTTGGCATTAAATAGAAAGAAAAGTCCGAGACAAAGATAGCTGATGATTGCTGGGCATCGGCTTATATTTCAGGATGTGTGATAAAAACTAAAAGGAGTAAGTTAATAATTAATTTTATTTATGCACAAATTATTGAGAATATAAAATGTAATAATATAAAGCGGACATAAAAAAAATACTTCATTTTTCATATGACTTAAACAAAAAAGCAAGTAGTAACTCACAGAACCAAAGACATGATATGATATTCGGTATTTCACTATAAAATATTTCGGTGGCGTTGCTTTCACTGAGTGAGATAGTTTGACTGCAGGAAAGTCAGTGAGTCAGCGCCAATGTAAAAACTGGTACCTAAGTACATCAGTTCAAGTTGCCATACCACATAAACATAAAGGGACGTAACTGTCAGTTCAAATGCCGTAGTAGTAGAGGTTGTAGCAGTATTATCGGTAATGGACAAGATTAGGGATCGAAGATAAGATTCGAGAAGTATATGCCAATTAAGTAAATTAAGATAAAGAAAGAAAAGGCCAATAAAAATTCAGAAGACTATAATTTGAATAAATGGATGCATCTGCGCCATCGCAAATGACATTGAGCCATGCCAAAGTCCTCAACCACCGGTTAAAATTATCACGTAGACTCCAGCCAGATAGTCAACAACTAACTTTCATCCAGCTTAATCCAACAGTAGACTACGTAGCCCATCGAGGTAGCCGATAGTTGGGTATTCGCAATAAATGTTCCATCCACCTCAATTGACAGAGATTCATTACTTCATCAATTCATTTGCCGTCTTTACCTAGTCCCCTTTTTCTAACCATGGCCTTGACAATCGGCGGTCCCAGAATACGCGAGCGATGCTTCGACCGAATACTAACAACAAACAAATATCTTCTATTCTTACTGGTCATGTTTAAAGCAAGCAATGTAGAAGACAGAGAACTGACATTTGGTTGGCAGACAAATGTCTCATATACACAGTAAGTGGTGTATGTTTAAAACCTCAATCGAGGCTTCTGTAGCCCTGACAAGATTTCTTCAGACACCAGGCCATCGGGGTTAATAATATTCCCAAGATAAGTAAAGTCGTCAGTGATTCAGGCTCAGAAGCAAGCCATAACTTTTCGGACATTATTCTGAACTGTCTTGCCTTGGACATCACTTACATGGCTGTCACACCCGATCCAAGTCAGAAGTACGAATTCCCCCCACCCGCCGTCAAGTTGCTGCTTTTATCATACCATGCTTCAAAAAACCTGCCTAACAAGAGAAAACCTAAAGGGACATGCGTTCCAGATAAAATAGCCCGAGTGGGTAATCATGATACGTAAGCCCAACCACCACGTCTAAGTAGTAGCCACGGTCGGGTAATTGCAGCAACAGATTTCATTATCGTTTCGAACAATATTATTAAAGTCTACATTTTCTCGAAATGTCAATGTTATTGGTTATTTGATCTGCTTTTAAAGTTTATCTACTCATCTGAATGTATCACGCCTGTAATTTGGGTAGTAATTGTTCCTCCATCGAACTATATATTTGATTTAGTTGGAAATATTACAAATTCTTTAGTCAAAATGAATGAACTTCTTATTTTATAAATTGAATTAAAGACATAACAATTAAAGAAATACTGAGCTGAGATTCGATTATTGCAACTTCATGTTGGCGATGTTAGATCTCCAGAACTCACTTGAAAAAGGTCTTAATCTTGCAGTTTTATAGCGAAATTTTGAATTTTACGTTTTCGCACCAAACACGACTTTTTCGACCTTCAGCTTGCATTTCCCCCTTGGGAAATCCTTAACTGTCTTCGGCTGATGAATTATTTTAGAACGCTATTTTGTGGTTCTCACCAAGAGCGTCTCTATCATTGTATAAGTAAGCTTGATTTGTGTACTTGTGGACCTCGTACTTTCTGGCTGCCTGTAGAATACATTCTCTACGCCTTATCTAGTTATCCGCGGCTGAGAAAAAACGAATTAGAAAAACACCTATTGTGTCACTGAGTCATTGCTTCGTTCCGTTTACCGACTAAGGTGAACTCGTAATAGCACTCAGGAATATCAATTGACGAGCAAACTACTTCAAACTTCTATTGATTTGCAAACTCGTGCAATCAGTATAATTCATGATTTATAAATTATTTAGATGAAAACGTACTGGTTGGCGGTATACAGTTAGTGGAAAATCACCAGATTTGATTACTTAAATAATCGATATTTTTGTCAACTAATTTATCAGTCACTTTTTTGATTTACTTAGAGTTTCAAGAGTAGGAATATTAGTGAATAGATGAAAAATCCATTTCGTTTAACAAAGATGACTGAAGTTGAATAAATGTGAATTTTCGAAATCTGAATCAATAATTAACACAGAAACAAAAAGTCATAGGCAGAACTTCATGCGAAAACAGTGAGTAGGTAGTGGACCTAAAGAGTAGCTGAAACTATTTGAAACTATCAGTTTCTCTGCATTGATATCAACTAGTAGTGATGCAAACAATTATTACTTAAAAAACAATTGAAAATATAGTTCAACATTCATATGAAACATGGTCAAAATACTTACTTCCAGTACAGGACCACGTTCTTCGCCAAGTAAATGGATTTCATCAATAATAATTAATGCAACTTGACGAACATATGACCTATGCTGCCATGAACGTGAAATACCATCCCATTTTTCCGGTGTAGTAACTATTAAATCAGATCGTATTAATTGTTGAATGTCTGGAGTGATGTCGCCGGTTAGTTCGACAACTCTAAAAAAAATAATATTTTGATAAAATCATCTAATGAGATATAAATCAGATTCTTTTTTAAAAATACAAACTAAGAAAGAATTACTTCAGTTATTGTCACATTTTAATGAACTATGTAAAACATTATGGGGCTGTTAAGATTGTTAAGTTACACATTTGAAATCATAAAATCGATCAATGTTACCTGTGCTCACTGGTAACTAGCTCCGTGAGAAATCTTCTCCGAGTTCTGGTGGGAAGTCGTGACCAGTGAAGTTCAACCTGTTCGGGTGTAGACAGCTGAAGACAGTGTATGAGGCTACGCAAGACCGTGCATTGATCGAAGTTACACATCGACACGGTTGAATAACGGCTCAGTGGTCGAGGTTGTGCGTTAGCGCGCAAAACCGAAAGTCCTGGGTTCGATTCCTGCGAGGTGCAGGAGTCGTGTATGCGCATTGCTGATGAGTCCCATACCAGAACGAAACGGTTGTCCAGTGCTTCCAGATTTCAAATGGTGGTCTAACATTGATCGATTCATGATTACAGATGTGTAACTATGTAAAAGATGAAAACAGAAGCTTTCTATTTCCAGAATAGAAACAGCCTTCTGTCTGATAACCTTTTAAGCCATCAGGTTGAGGGCTTATGATGAATCGATATATGTCGAATCAATCGCAGTTTTCTTTCATATGACAGCGATATGTCAAAAACTAACCATTTGTATCATTTTCTATCTGGTCCCGGTGTCTGTAAAGTATACAATAATAGAACTGGCTGGACTGGCATTCAGAACACATGCCAAATCCAAAGAAGTCGATGTTCCGAAATGATGATACTAATTTAATTATTGTCACTGTCCTCGAATACATAATGCCAAGCGCCAACATTACGAATGAATGTGAGAGAACCTTCGAGAATAACGATGGTCGGACAAAGGAAGTTGCCAAAAGCGTTAAGAGTTATAATGAATACACCAATATAGAACGTGGATGACATCGCAAGCGTGCGTTATATGCCTGCATAAAATGCATTGACGGTGGCTTGTACATTCCATACTATAACACACATGTATGGATGCGACGTGATTTTGTTGCCCCAAAGCCGAAGCTCAGCAATAGGAGTAGATAAATGCAACATATTGGATGACCCTTCCTAAAAGATATCAGGTATCAAAATCAATAAATTCTTTTTACGGCTCTGCATTTCACATTTATCTTTGCTAAACATCTATTTAAGGCGGTACGTGAGAAAGTGGTAGACTAGTCCTATCTCCGTCAGTGTAGACAGAATGTTAATGATCTCGACTTCCACTTGTCCGCTCATAAAACATAGTCCCATTATCCATGTGGTATCTCATGAAGCTTTGGGGTTAGATTTTACAAAATCATATTAAAATTTCAATTACTAACCGTTTCCCTAATTTTTGACCAATTCGAATATTCCAATCATCAATCCGTTCGCGTACAAGTGCTTTTAATGGAGCAATATATACACACTAGTGAAAAAAAATGTATTTGAACAAAATAACTACAACAGTCTAACCAATTACAGTGACAAGTTAACAATTAATTAATCATTGAGTTATCATCATGGTCAGATTTGTCTACACTAAAAGAAAATATCAGTTTCTTCCAAACTACAAGTATACTTTAATGATAAATACTAACAGTCATGAAGACATAGGTCGAGTATTGTTTCCAATCGATTACCTTCGATCTACTAGTTAACAACTGTTGTGAGTGACGATTTAACTAGTAGGCGACAAACTTTCAAAACCATTTTTCTAAGATCTTATTTGTATATGATGACTGCATACTTATTGGCTATTATGATCATATTATTTTCAGATTATGCGTATTCCTAGCTTTTATATAAATCACAAATTGATTTTATGTCAGCGATACAGCGATCAGAAAGACTAAGACGACAGCTTATTTAAAAGGGGGGACGAGTGTGGTGTGAGCTACTTATAAGTAGTATATGACGTGAGTGTCAACGTAATGTCTGGCAGCAGAAGATGGGGGAAGATCAAGAAAGGAAGAGTTAGAAAACAATGGAATTTGTATGAAACGCATGAATAGTGACAATGGATTGATGTTTTGCAACAGGAACAGTCCAGTTCGATAGGATGGACTGATATTTTGCAAATAAACGATTTACGATATGATTTTCCAATTTTAATGAGTAACTCTATAATTTTCGCTAAACACAATTTGGTTGTCCTCACCTGTGTTGTTCTTCACTACAATATTAGATTCAAAAACTAGAACCAATTATTTGTGTATTCATTATGCTGTTTTTCCCCACCATTAATTAATGTTGTTACCCTTTATTATTATCAATACAAAATGCATCTGATGCGCAGTTTTAGTTTGTGTGTATAAAAAATGGATGTCTGAATTATAATAACAATTTCGGACTGATGGTAATTGATCACTTGTTCTTCCTCTGCATTTGGGTCCAGTTAAAATTAGCTCGACCTTCATGCATATAGAAAGAGCAGTTCTCTCATTCTCCTTGTGTATCACAGTTACTCAAAGGTCGTCTCAGCGCAGTGCTCAGTGTTAGGAAAACACAATAACGAAACAAATTTAAATACCATAGTTTACCAACAACATATCATCCTTGAACAAACAAGTAAACTCAAAGGCTCATTGCAGTAGTATTCAATAGTTTATTAAGAAAAGTAAAAGTGGTACGTGACAGACAATGAAATTCTAGATAACTTTTAGTTCAATTTCACCTTTATTCACTGAATAGTATTTATAAATATTCCAATCACACAAAGATGGTGAGTAGGAATTTGACTAAATGAAACTAAAAACATACGATAGAAAAAAAATGTTTTAGTTTGTTTTTCAAAACACTACAAACATGAATATAAAACAAAGCCATTATTTATTAACTGTGTCAAAATTAACCACAAATTAAATAACCAGGTTAATAAAGGTGGTCTAAAAATGATTCATTCATGATTTCAATATAAAACAGTGATCACTATAAGTCCATAATGCAAAAATCATAAAATGTGCCGTGACTGGTGGAGTTCAACCCTATCTGGTGGACGCAGTAACTACCGAAGAGAGTGGGTGAGATTGTAAGAAATCTTCCAATTGATCAGAGTTAAACATTAACACCGTTGGATGCCTGCCCAGTGAGTTAGAGGTTAAGCGCTCGTGTGCAAGACCAACGGCCCTGGGTTCGAGTCCTGAGAGTGGCAGAAGTCATGGACGCGCAATACTGATGAACCCCACTACTAAGACGAAACAGTCTTCTAGTACTTCCGTGTTTTTCTAATACTGGTCAAACAATGATTCATTCATGATTTCAATGCAAATGAAACTGTGATCTCAAAGTGACAATCAAAAACAAGAAGAAGAAAAAAAAATAATAATTTACAAACTTTTTGTTTTGGATATTCATTGAATACACGAAAAATAGCCAATTCAGCGGCAACAGTCTTGCCGGAACCAGTAGGTGCACCCAATAGAACATTAACATTTTGATGATATAATGTATGAAATAATTGTGTTTGTATTGGATTAAAATGTGAAAATTTATATAATAATTCATAATTGGCATTGTTCAACGCTGTCACTGGTAATGGTTGTAAACGAAGTAAATCTGTTGTTGAAATAAATATTTGACAAAAAAACAAAAAACATTTTGAGACGTGAATGATGGATGATTGGTTTGTGATCAGTCAGTCAAATTAACATACAAGATAGAACTATGTACGTAAGTATATCAATTCAAGTTGCTATACCACATTAGCACAAGGATGTAATTGTTAATTCAAATCCAATAGTAGAAGAGGTAGTAAATGTATTAGCAGTAGTCGGAGAGGTTAGGATTAGAAGATATTATTCAACAAGTAGGATCTTGTGAAAAAGATGAAAATAAAGTGATGAAGAATAAAAAAGTTTAGGATTTGAGAGAACACAAAGAATGAATGAATGCACCTGCGCCATTGCAAACGGTTTATAGCCATGTCATTCAGTGTCTCTAACCATCGATTACTATCATCTCGCGGGCCCCAACCTAGTAGTCGACACCTACCGGCATGACTCAGTTCACTTGTCAGTGACTTCATGGATTTCTGTCATGTTTTGGCTGGACCGCCCATAGCTTTTTTACAACCTATTCCTGAATCGCAAGGCACAGCTCAACGAGGCAGTCGGTAGTTAGGCATACGCAACACATGTCCCAACCACCTCAACATACGAGGTTTCAATAATTCATCTATTGGTCTGCCATCCTTACCTAGTACTCGTTTCCTAACAACAGTATTGCTTACTCGGTTGTCCCAGGATACACGAGCAATGCTTAAGAGACACCTATGATCGAAAACCAGCAACCTACGAATATCTTCTACTCTAACCGACCATGTTTCGCATCCGTACAGTAGGACGGAGCGAACTATTGATTTGTGATAGATACAACAAACGAAATGTTGGCATTTACAGTATAATTTGTATTCGTTTACCTATGTGTTGCTTATCGTCTACGATTGTCCCAGTTAGCTAAAGATAACTACACTTATCATACAATTGCTCAATCTGTTTAACAAATTGAAAAAATAAGCATACATTTGTTTTATTTTTGGTTTCTATTTGTAAAACGACTATAACTACTAGGCTGTGAAGATCCTTTATGCAACAGCAAGTCTGCCATTTTTTAAGTTGACAATGCTGATCGGCATTGTAAAGGATAAGTTTTTTGAATGAGCCACTTCGGCATGAATCAGTCCGTTAGGCTGCTCTTGCCAAGAAAGCTATCCGATGGTATAGCCAGACAAATTAGATATCCAAATACAGTATATCTGTTTATGACCCACGAACGATAGAATGAAGTTAGTACTCAGCTGTCGCCTATTACGCATAAACGGTCGCTATCATCTAGCGGATAGAACAGAAATATTTTTAGTAATTTATCTGATATCTTAGAGATTTCTCTTATAACATAAGAGAATCAAGCTGGGATAGGAAATCTAGATCATCTGTGAAATAAAAAAATCATATAGCTACATCCCTGCCTTCCTCACAGTGTCATTCTGTCCACGCTGTCGGATGTTTGCTCGTTGTCAAGAACGTTGATGTATAGTGGTCAGTTCCGTCAAACTGATTATCCCAAATTGATCTGTAGTGTCGAGATTCAGTCGGTACACGATCGATCCTGATGGAAACCATCAACTGATCTCGAAGTTGGGTGTCTAGTGAATCTTTCGTCCGGTTCACTAAAACACCGTTCAAAACTTTTGCTGGTACTTATAGGAGAGTGATGTTTCTGTAGTTCTCACACTTACTAAGACCTCCTTTCTTTGGTATATTGATGAAGAAATACTTCCTTCCAGTCTGTTGATAATTGTTCTTTCTTCCAAATCTTGGTGAAGAGAGAATGGAATATCGCTATGTCAATTGTTGAATCCACAATGATCCATAGTGTTGAGATTTTTGGTCAGTACACGATCGATCTTTACGGACTTCAGCCTTCTGATCTGGAAGTCAAATATCTAATTTGACTTGACATATACTTTGCATGACTTAATTTTTTTTTTGAACTGGTTACTATTACAATGTTTTTTTTAACAACTTCCAACTTCCTGTTACTTTGAACTGCACCATCGTTTTTAATTAATCAATTTTACAATTAAGGTCAAAATGACAATAAATGTTTAACATTCTCAATGAACATACAAAATTAGTGCAAACATCTAATCAATAACTACACTATACAACAACCAATAACGGTCTAATATTAGTGAGATTTAAGAGAAAAAAACAACTTTAAATATACATGAGTACTGAATAGTTTTTTTTTTTAAAAAAAATACACACATATACCTGTATGAGGTGGATCACTACTAGGCAGTATGAGACGTTTCAATGAAACTGGACAAGTTGAATCAGCTCCAAGCCAACAATCACTAAGAACACGAACAAAATATTGAGTTGGATAAGGTTCATACAATGGAATGGTGAAATTCAAAATTTGTGCAGTTTTTGAATTGTACTATAAAATTGAATAACAAAAAAAAATAAAAAATAAAAAAGGAATACACAGCGATGAAACGGAATGAAATTGAACACGACTTTTTTACTGAAGAAGCGGTTGCTTTAGTTTTTTTAAAAAGAAAAAAGTATAAAGTAGATTCATAAAAGAATCATGAATATAGTTTAAAACCATACAGATGATCACTAGGAACCAAGAAAGATGGGATAGTTGTTTCGTTCTAGCATAGAACTAACTGTTAAGTGGGGTCAACAACAACGTAGAACATTGCACGTAAGTACAGCAGTCCAAGTTGCCATACCACATGACAAGTGAGCTGGATTCACTTCACTCGGCTAGGAGCTAAACGCTAGTTAAGCTAATCCTCAAACCAACATCTCAAACTTCAGTTATGCCATGGATATTATGCAATTATTATCCAACGTAAATGATGACCACTAATACACTACTGATATTGTCAAAATTCACTGGTCATTGGTTTGTACCAGAAGTTATCCGTAGGTAGAGCGTATTATTAAAGCATATAATTCATAGTTTCACTAATAATAATAATAATAATAATCAGAACTGGAAAAAGATATCAATCAACTCTACTACACACCATGCGTTTAGTCAGTGTCCAATATTCCGAATGAAATATAACACCTTGATCAGGATCTTCAATCCATATCCAATATGGTTGTTGCATTCCATGAATTTGATTTGACCAAATAAAATCCGGCTGGATTGTAAGTTTAACACGTAGAATGGTACGTGTAATTGGTTGTGATTCTACGGATAATTGAATTTTCGGTAAATAAAAAGCTAAACGTTGTATTTCTCGAGCACCCTCTCTACCTTGATAATGAAATAGATAGGCTAAAAAAATGGAAAAAGAAAAAAATAGACGCAAACACAAGCGGCAGTCAATAGAAACAGATCGTAGTTACGCAATAGTAGAGAATATATATTACAGATTGGTAAAGTTCATGTGTACTACTATTAATGATGAAAATAATAAAACACTATAACATTAAGTTTTGGTCGATAGTTCAACATTGAAAGTGATGAATAAAAACGTGAATTAATACACTTATTAGAATTACATAATAAGAAGTTAGAGCACCTCATATATATTTGAGTTCGTTAAAGTTTAATTTTGGTTCAGCCCTTTTATCAACTGGAACAGCAACAACTTGTCTGTACGATTGTACTTTTATAATAGTTGCACTTGTATGAACATGTCTACTTGAGCATTGGTTACAGCCTCTGCACATATTCATTCTATTGGCTGTAATGTTAGTCGCTTAAATAATCAGATGACTTATTTATTTTCCTATACATACATAAATGTACATTTTACTCCCGTACATTCACTCCTCATCACTGTCATATCATTTGACTTTCGTTTCGTATGCCTGTGGTTTTGTGATTTGTCAGCTGCGATGATTAATGTCATCTTCGCTGCGTATTTGTCTTCTGCATTGTATAAAGCATTGGGCACTATCTCTTAAAGGTTATCAGGACAAGCAATATACGAAGTTTAAGGATTGTATTGAATGTCCACCGTTACAAAGTATGTAAGTAATTTGGTAATGAACGGAAAGAAAAATGGCGAAAAAATACAAGGTGTTGAGATGATGCAGAAAATTTATAGCTCAGGTGGATGATTGTGTTGCTGTTTCGTTCTCTGAGCTAGTTGTTCTGGTTGTGGAGCTTTCATTGTTCTGCTGAACAACATCATCAGAACAAATTTCAGATAGAAGTGAAGTATTTGAAATTTTCCACGTTTGACCCGTAGCTTGTACTGTTAACCTCGATCTTGATTGGTTGCTATTGACCTTAAATCTGTCATTTTTTGCACCTGTGTTTGATTGTATCCCCCCCTTCTTGATCTTTTGTTGCCTATGATTTTTCTGATTGGTTGATAAATTGGGTCAATATCGATGTGTCTGTTGATTGCTGATTGACCTGAGTGCCAAGCTTCTAAAAATTCTCTAGTGCTCTTTGCACTCAAATGTGGAGAAATTCGAACACTTGACTTCGATCTGAAATTTATGCTGATGATGTTGTTCAGAACAACAATGAAAGCTCCACAACCAAAACATTCAGCTCAGAGAACGAAACACTACCACAAATATAAGGTGTGAAAATAACAATAATATCAATGAAATACAATAGTTTATTAGGATTTATACGATCAAAGAAGTGACAAAGTTGTTGCGAATTTCTTCTGGACATAAAAATTGAGGTTGAAGCTATTCTAGGTAGGAAATGGGGTCACATTAAGTTGAGTAATTATGAGGATATAGGATAGACAACTTGGGAAAATTCGGTTTTATCTATATTATGACCACTATCAACAATTAGGTATTCCTATATACACCTGATTATTGTTTTTATCTGGCCATTTCCAAACTATGCTGGGAGAAGTTCACTAACTCGTTGGTTAAGTTGCCTGGTAAAACGGCCAATCTACACAGGAACAACTGAATTTATGAATACACATTTAGCAGCCCAATTCAGTCAACTTCTCATTCTTCCGGGCACACATCGTTGGTCGAGTAGAAATTGTCAACGCTAGATTGACTGATTAGAATATTCCACTAATTATCTTCGCTAATCTATCATGTAAGAAGTTGTCAGCCATATTTCCTGCAGAATTGTAGATTTAGGAATAGAAGTTTCTTTCGAATGGTCGAAATTTCCGACTTCTTTTTATCCGTATACATGTACTTCTTTAGAAAACCACTCAGGTAGCCAATCTCAGTTAGTAAGTTACTAACAAATTAATTCGTTAAGGTATCCACTAAGCAGATTATTTTCGCTCTGCTAGTGAGACATCTAACCAAACTGCTTTTGTAGAGGATAGATGTAAAACTCTAAACGTATGTATACTGGCAAGCAGAGGAGCTCTTTCTATAAACGCTGCTACTTAACAGTATATAAACTTATGAAATGTATGCAAAAAAAGTATAAATGAAACATTCAACAAAATACGAAGATATTTGCAGTTTTTAATTACCTCATGATTAAAAACTCATGAAGTAAGCTCAGTTAGAAAACCATTAACTTGTCAACAATCGATATCCATGACCTTTAACACAGATTGAAACCAGAGGCTTTAGATCATCTCGAACCGAGTGTTTAACTTAAAGACCATTGAGACAGTATCCAATGGTTTATATGTCAATCAACAGTCAGTCAGTTTCAGGAGACCAGAAATGACGTTCCGTGAACTCGCATCGTTTGCATTAGCTGTGCACTATGATAAAGGAATGTGAGAAGAGTTAGTCGTGGAGATAAGAGAGGTATTAGGAGGTAAAGGAGGGATTTGGTTTGGACCAATTTGGTCTCGTGTGCTGTTACGGGTATGAGGGCGGTTATCACTTCCCGGCTGCCCACACCGTGGAAGGTTGTTTCTTGAGGAACCTGAAAAGGAAGGTAGATTAGCGTTTGTCTGAACGACCTGCGGGCGTGACCGCAGAGCCCAAGGGACAACTGCTTGAAGCCGGTCACGCACGGCCTTTTGACGAGAAGTTTTTTGAGTGTTAGCTCCGCTCTTGAAAGCCCTTAGTGGCCACCCTTACCGACGGAGACGAAAATCCGTGAGGTAGAGTGAGGTGTGACATTTTTAAGGTCGACCTACTCTAACCCTTCCTTCCTTATGAGAAGGCAGCATCGCTGCAGATGCTGGTTGTCCGAGGGAAACACCTTACTGCTGTTACACCTCTCTGCAGTCAGCAGTACGACTTCGCCCTCAGATCTTGGGTAGCTGCTTTTAGTCTCATCGTTCTCCAATCGACCTGCCTGTCATGGTAGAACCTTCAGGAACATAAGCTCCAGCCAATACAGCTCAGTTGGGTCATCACGATAGGCAAGCCCGACCACCACGTCAAGGTAGCAGCTTCGGTCAATCAACATATGATACTATGCAGCCATCATTCACTACTGTTTAGTAGATAGATGTATAATATATGATAAATATCCAATGTTTTAGATGTATGATTTTGGAAAATTACCCAAAATAGCAGATAGATTTTAGTCAATGAATGATAGCTTCGAATAGTTATAAGTCAATGTGTCTGGAATGCTTGTTACATCGCGTTCAGTGTAAAAATGACCTAAACGATTCTACTTCCAATTGAGGAGGAGGGACAGGTAGGTCATCAGTGTGTACAGTTGATGAAATAGCCATCTAGTATTTTCATACTGTTTTCAAAAACTTCTCAAGTTCATACCTAAAAACATTAAGCATATTGTGTAAACAAACCAAAGTAGTAAGTCTATGTATCTGCACATATATGTCATATAAAATCTTAATTTAACAACAACAAAAAATTATATCCACCTAATTCATTGACATCGATTTCACGAATACGATCAACAGAAAACTGGAGTTCTTCAACTCGTTGAATCAACCGTTGTTTACCATTCTCGACAAATTGCCACAACGGACTTTGTCCATCCCATAATCGTTGTTCAAACATCTACACATGATAATAATAATGAATGGAAAGAGAAATATTTCAATAATAATAATAATAATAATAATAATAATAATAATAATAATAGTAATGATTAAATAATGAATACAAATATATAAAATGTAACAATATTAAAGTTGAACTAGAGTTCTGTTTCAAAATTGACATTGTAGTTAGTCGACCAGTCAGTCATTTATCATGTTCCGTAGTCAGCTGATCAACACACACAATAAGACATACAGATTACGTAACGCTTTGGATAATAATGTGAAACAATTGAAAATTGCAATTTAAGTTGCGTGTAACATTGCAGTACAATCGATTTACGTGTGATTTTCATTTTTATATTGAATTAGTAATTTGCAATAATGGTGGTAACAAGTAACTTGTTATTAGCCATCAAAAATGTAAGAGTTTGTATTGATGTCTGGTTGCCCAAGTTGATATAGAGATGGAAATAGTGTTTTTGAATCTACAATGCATTAGCTGAAAGTTAAATAACTCAATCAGTTAGGTACCGATTGTTAGTTATTTTCATAACTAATTGTAGTTATGCCATAACTAACTAATCAGATTGTGGTTTAAGCGCCCATCACGTGATCTGATGTGACATGTCTGTAAACCTTCTTTGTTGTAAATGACCTACAAATTGATTGACATTATTATCCTATTATATTGATGTGACTCATAACTGTACTCATTTCCATAAGACACGCTATATTGGTCGGTACGTTTGCTCGTCTTACTTGATAATTGTAATTTCCTTATTTATTGTACTAATGTAATTGTTTTTTATGTTTAGAAACAGATAAAGTTTAAAACAAAGTTGATCTTATTCTTACTACAGCTTTCCCCCATAGACTCTGTGCTCGCCAGTATTGCGTTTACTGTTCTAGAATTACATTTGTAGGACAAATTAAATCCCACACCGATTTGTCATTCGATATTATGGATAATGTCAACTTTGTTGAATATTCATTCCCTCATGATTAACTATTCATGCACTCAGTCAATAGACTGATGATCCGATCCATTTAAATAATATTCGGTTGTGATTTGACAATCAATTTTTCTCGAGTGAATTATCAGTTCAGTAATCCTAATTGATAGAGTAAAGCATCATTATGCAATGAACGAAACTTAGATAAGTGCATCCCCTAGCAGCAATGTGATAGATCGCACAATTATTGTAAACCTTGACTGGCTACTGAATAGTGGCAGTTGATTTTCCATGTTTGTTTAGTCAGTTTATTGATGGTGATGATCAGATCTATCGATCAAGTCGCACTAATTTATCTGACTTAGTGTCACATCTCTCATCTTAAGACGCTAGGTGTTTTAAGATAGTTATTAAAGACATTGAGTTACATGTTTCTGAATTGGTAGCAATGGTTTAGATCCCGTTCATTTGACTTCCACTACACATTCTCCTGAAATCATATGGTCTATGTCTGGTTAATTCTACTACCACTGATACTAATACTACAGTTTTCTACAATCTATCTCCATAAATTCATCTCGCTTTTTCAGTAAGCTACGATAACTAGAAACGACACACATGAACTCATATTACGGATTGGCTAACTGAAAAACTCTCCTTCATACCAAGATGATTGATTAAAAAAACTGATCATTTTTGAGATTTATCTACCTAGCTCCCAGGTTGAAAAACTAATAATTCTTAGTATGAAAGCCGTCGAGATGATAGACAGTAAGAAGAAAAACATCAAATACACGTTTTTCATACTCATAGTTCAAAGCTACTATGAAAAAGTGCTATTCACGTTAGACAATGTTACAATAACAATAATTAAGAGTTCAAACAACACATTTTATGAATCAAATTACGAGTATTTGGTAATATTATACTTAGAACACAAATATTGTTTTCGATTAGATCGTCATCAGGCTTTACTCTAATATACATGAATATTTATACTTGAAAATGTTATAACCAATCAAGGCAATTTGAGTGATAATCACAATGAAATAGGAATTCGTACATTCAACCCCAATTTATGTGTTCAGAAGAAATTCGTGACACCCCTATCTCTTCAGTGGCCGAACATGACGTAACTAACGACTGATAGTAGTAAGAAAATTATTGTATATATCTGATTTTATTTTATCTTTATTTTTACATATTTGTTTATTACGTAATGGTTTCGATGTTTTTAATGTTTATTTGACCTACTATTGATAAAACTTTAGTTTGCATTACGGGGTTGTGAAGATTGTTAAGTTACCTGTGCTCACTAGTGACTAGCTTCGTGAGGAATCTTCTCCAAGTTCTAGTGGGAAGACGTGACCAGTGAAGTTCAACCTGTTCGGGTGTAGACAGTAACTACCGAAGACTGTGTATGAGGTTGCGCAACTCCGTGAATTTGATCAAGTTAGACATTAACACCGTTAGATGCCGGCTCAGTGGTCCACAGGTTAGGCGTTCGTGCACAATACCGAAGGTCCTGGGTTCGAATCCTGCGGGGTGCAGGAGTCGTGGATGCGCACTGCTGAGGAGTCCCATACCAGGACGAAACGGCCGTCCAGTGCTTCCAGGTTTCAAATGGTGGTCTAACATTGATCGGTTCATGGTTTCAAAAATAGAAAACTTTAGTAATCATATTTTATAATTTTCCTACTACTATCGGTTCATCTATCTTCCTACTATCCACTTGTACTTCTGCCTTTTTCATTTCATTGTGATTATCACTCAAACTGCCTTGATTGGTTTAACATTGTCATATAAATATTCATGTATATTAGAGTAAAGCCTGATGACGATCTAATCGAAAACAATATTGTTCTAATTTTCATGATGGGAATCTTTAATACTAATATTATACTTACCTTGGCCAACGTCAATGTTACACTAGTACAATGTGACCAACCTTGACGTAATGAAATTTCAAATAAATATCTTACTAGCCGTCCAGCATTTTGTTGAACAAAATTCATATCCGACGAAAGTGAATGACAACTAGGAATATGACGACTGATATAACCTTGTAAAAGTGCATTAACTTTTGCTACAACATCTGTATCAACTGTACCAGCTTGTTGAATTGGTAAATGACAAACTTTATTTTTAATATCAATCAATTCGACACCTTCTTCTTCACGTACCTTGTAAAAATATGTAATAACCAATTGATAAAATCA
Organism: Schistosoma turkestanicum; assembly: GCA_944470395.2. Lineage (NCBI taxonomy): Eukaryota > Metazoa > Platyhelminthes > Trematoda > Strigeidida > Schistosomatidae > Schistosoma > Schistosoma turkestanicum. The sequence continues at coordinate 19,612,709 of OX103977.1, read as the reverse complement.
AAAAACACATCACAGAAGATGTTGGCCTACATAATAAAATATCTTATGTAATCATATTGATCAGATTATGACGCTTGATAATAAACAGAACAGATTGTGATAACTGGCACATACTAGTTAGATACTAAAGAGGGAACAATAACTACAAGCTTGAAATGTTTGACTTCAAATCACTAGATCGCATATTATAATCCTCCTCTACCTGTTGTAGCTTGAGTAGTTAGCATTATCGCATTAGCCTCCACATATAAAATGTGACTTAAAGACAAGTACATGAATTTTTTACTAGACAACTTTACATTTATTATAGTGTACATCATTTTCCTCATTGATAAGAGGTATATGATAATGATCTGCTTTATAAAATGGTTGAACGTGATTGATCAGGGAATCCTGTACCTAGGTTTTATGCGATTAAGCGCTTGTGAGCAAAGTACGCTTGTAATCTTGAAGGAACTGTTGCTCTCTGGCCGATTCAATTCTGTTACTTAGTTTCAAAGTCAGGGATGTTACAAATGAGTTGATCAGACAACGACCGATCAGCTGTATATATATTTACAACTAATAGGTCAATGAGTATTGACTAATGCTATGTTAAGATAATGAATAACGCTGAATGCATTCTATCGATCATATCGTAATGTGGCTACAAGTATAAGTAAAATCGATAATGCCACGGAGCATCAGTAACCCGCAAAAATTACAGATATATCTTGTCAACGAGTGAGAAATGGTAATGAAATCTATGTTCAAGTGTTTCCAGTCAATTACTCTCAACCGGAACAGTAGAATTTTCCTGATAGCATAACTTGAGTTAACGAATTAAAATTTCTCATTTCTACGCACATGTTTATACATAAACTCCGCCGAGGGTACTGAGGGCTACAGACGGTTCGAAGCCCGGATAAAGTAGGAAGGTTAAAGTAGAAAATTAACTCGTTAAAAAAACGCTAACCAGGAAAAAATAATTCAAACAATTTAAGGTCTTCATTTAGAAGACTTATAATGTCTCATGATGAAAGCCGAGTTCCTTCAGAAGTCACGAGATGATGCCCCACTGACAACCAGAGTAACCATTGTTTTAGGTACATGGAATGTTCGAAAAACAAGGGAGGTCGGTACAGTGATCCAAGTTGCTGCAGAAATGAAAAGTACAATCTGCAGATGCTTCGAATCAGTGAAACACATTGGATGCAGGTCGGACATCTAAGACTATCTCCAGGAGGAGGCAATAACCTCAACGTATCATTAGATTCTGGGTCACAAGAAGCACCATCACTAGGAATAGATCACTGTTCACACACCGGATAAGATTCATGAAAGGTGGAACAAGAAGGAAGCAATTAACACCAGCTGAACAAGAGCACAGGATGCCAAGGCACATGCTGAATACACAGAAGCAAGCAGACACGTGAAGAAGAGCATCATAGTCGACAAACGTAAATATGTGAAAGAGGCTGCAAGAGGAGGAAACATGAGATAACTGTATGAAAACGTAAAAATCTGGAGGGAAACACGGGATACAGTGGATAACACGGATGGAGCTGGACTATCTAGACTTCACAGATGATTTGGATTGACCATCTCACACACTACGACAAATGCAAGAGATGATGAGTGTAGCGGCAGTCTCAGCAGCGATAAGTTTCAATATACACAAAGGGAAGAGCAAGATTCTCCGGTACAACGTAACACACACCAACCAAATGACACTTGACGAAGAAGCTTTAAGAGATGTAAAAACCTTTACATACCTAGGCAGCATCACTTATAAACAAGGTGGATTTGATGCAGATGGAAAGACACGGATCGATAAAACAAAGGCAGGATTTCTATAACTGAACAACATTTGGAAATCGAAACAACTGTTGACAAACAAAGTCAGAATTTTCAATACAAATGTAAAAACAGTTCTACTGTATGTGACGGAAACTTGGGGAACTACGAATGCCATCATCCAATAGATTCAAGTGTTTATTAACAGTTGTCTATGCAAAATACTTCGGATTCGCTGGCCAGACTCCATGAGTAACAAACCAACTGTGAAGCAGAACAAACCCGATTCTAGCAGAGGAAGAAATCAGGAAGAAGCGCAGGAAGTGGATAAGACATATATTGAGGAAGGTATCCAACTACGTCACAAGAGAAGCCCTAACCTAGAATCCTCAAAGCTAATGGAAAAGAGGAATACCAAGTTCAAATCAATAACACAGACCTTCATAGATGCAAATTCTGATGCTTCACTTAACATTGTAAATATTTGAGGAATCATCATTGTTGGTTCTAGGGCATCTTTAACCATAGCTGCAGTTGCATAACGTATATAAAATAAACTCGCTGTACGTCCACGATCTGTTGATGCTAACTGGCCAGTAGCTGGTTCATAACGTATCATTTCAGCAGAATCTAAATCAGTAGCACAAGTACGTACAAAACGTCCTAAGAATTCAACTAGATCCGGATCACGCTGTTGTTAATTGAAAAAAAAACAAGAGGAAAAAAAATTCAGTGCTGAAAGTTTTATAGAAAAGTAATAATAATGGAGGAAATATATGCATTTTGCACTGTTTGGGACCCGTAATAGCTGAATAAATTTACATACCACCTACAGTTGATGCTCAACTCCGGGAGTCAAACCTAGTCGAAATGCCAACAACTGGATAACCAAAACCATAACAAATTACGCGTAATATCTTTATGGGAAATCTATTCTAGATATCCAAACAAATATATACAATTGATAGCCATTAATTCAAGTGATCAATTAGGTTTTGAATCTTTTTAAAATTGAAATGTCAATGTTAAACCTTCATAAACTCAAGGATTTCCAGACATGTGACTATTTAACACTTCTTGGTTGTCGACACTTTAACAGGATAATTTTTCTTGGAAGACTGGATTAGGGATAGTCTAAGAACGAAACTACAACGTTTGAAGGATAATCATTCGAGCCCAGTAATGTATAAGCATTTCGCAATTAATTTTGATGTGTTAACACTGAATATTTCAAATCACACTGTTAGCCTATTAGGCACCTATGCTAGGCTGCCATCGTATGAGAGGAATCATAATCAATACATGCTGTTGGAGGAACTCGGTCAAGGTCTTGACCTATAATATATCCATGTACAAATCAGAGAGAAACCTAAATCACCATTAATGGCTTACGTGCATTTTGATGGTATTTTGTTCATTACAGTTTCTCAAGTATATCCTTTATCTTCTCATTTGTGTATAACTAATTGTGTAACTCTATTGTGTGTGTGTGTATGTATTTGAACTAAATAAAGCGAAATTTAACAAATATGCTAGTTCATAGAGCAATGTTATTGACTGGCCTACAATTGGATTCATAATTGAATACTTACTTCAAGAATAGCTGTAGTTAATCCATAATGCAGTGGATTTTGTCGTAATCGTATAAATAAATAAGTGTAACTTAACCATGTTACAGCTTCATCAATATTCGATACTGTACCTAAAGCAATCTGAAAACAAGGAAAATATATTTCGCTCTTTTTTTGTTAAATCAAATTACAAAATGACAAAAATAAAAAACAACTTCATCATAACTAGATTAAATTATTTACTTCATGCTACTGTCATCATTCTACCATAACAACACTGTAAGATCCATTTTTTTGAAGGCTTTGTGTTGTGAAAATCGTTCCATGTATACATTTGTAATTTGTGTTTGTTTAGTGGTTCCTTCAGTTGTACATTTTGTTAATCTGTTCGATTCCATTTTTGAGATGATAATATTTGTATTTTATTATAATTTCTATTTCTTCTGCTTTCTCTGAGTTTCTATGCTTGTCTTTCTGAACTGCATTAATGTTGTTTAGGCTGATACTTATTAGTCATGGCGACTGCCATATTGATTAGTTCCTCTTTTGATTGGATTGCTTGCATGGACTGGAATTGTGTATTTTGATTGTGAATTGAAGTACTCTGCCAGAATTGGAAACACTCTGTGTTATAAAGCAACCAAATATTATCTGTCAAACGAATCTGATCTATTCAGTAGAGATAGAATATCATTTATTTGTTGCTGTTGATTTGATTAATTGAACAATTGTTGGTGGAATAACTAAGTGGTAATATTTGTTTAGGTAATGATGTATATTTATATTTATGATGAATATTAGAACCGTCACTTACCCAAATCACTAGTTTTCGTTTCAACTGAGCAAGGCGTATATACCTAAACTACCTAGACAGTTATTTCTCAGTCCAAACCTTCGTTTGGATCCTACAAACACTACACCAAACAGTAGGCATATCAGTCAATGCAATAACGAAGAAGGAGGGAATATGAGCCAGAAAACATGATAAAATGACTTGAAGCAAATTACTTATACGAAACCACAGAAAGAAAAATAGAGCAAATTATTACAAACATTAAATGAGTTAAATGAACAATTTGAGAATAGACAAAATCAATGTAGAATTTTGTTGCTGTTGTCATAAAGTTCCGGCGTGCTCTAAATCCTTATTGATACACAACTCGACAGCGCCTTTCTTCATCATCATCTGCCTCTCTCAGTCCAGTAGTCTGTAAACCAGCCCTCCACATAATTCATTCTATTTCTAGCCGACAGAGTTTATAAGACAGGCAGATACAACACAGAACTTCGTACGTAAGTACATCAGTTCAAGTTGTCATGCTCCATCAACAAAGAGACGCAACTGTCAGTTCAAATCCAAGAGTGATAGCAATAATAGAAGCACCTGAGCCATTGCAAACGATTTTCAGCCATGTCATTCAGTGTCTCTAACCACCGGTGACTTATGTCTCACGGACCCCAATCAGGTAACCTACATCTACCAACATGACTCAGTTCATTTGTCAGTGACTTCATGAATTTGTGACATGTTTTGGTTTGGCCGCCACTAGCTTTCTTCCAAGACCCAGCATTCATCGATTGAGCGAGATTCTAATGTTCTAGCTAACGAAGCCTGTTGCCCTATTTGACATAATGTCCGTCCATTAAATGCTCCAACATGTAGTCTAGAACGGAGTTTCAGGACACCAGAAATGACGTTTCGTGAGCTCACATTAGCTGTGCAGTGTGATAAAGGAATGTGAGAAGAGTTAGACGTGGAGATATGAGAGGTATTAGGGGGTGTAGGAAGCATTTGATTTTGACCAATTTGGTATCGTGTGCTGCTGTATCCTACTATGCAATGAGCAAATACATTTACACATGAGCAAGCCTAAAACGTAACTGAGAATAATAAACTAGCATTAGATTAGGAATCATAAAAGAACAAGAGCTTATTACAATAAAAAAAGAATGTAAATATGTTTTAATTTAGTTAATAAATGATTATACGATGAGAATATACATAATGATTATTATAATTCATAAACCGGTGTCCTGGAAGTTACCATTTCTTCAACGCCTTCCTCCGAATTTAGCCAAAATACATGTGTGTAGACTTATTAAGGGCGGAAAAAAAATCGCACAACTTCTACACAACAATGAGTCAATTATTATTTTTTTATTTTAAAATGGATTTTGACGAGAAAAAACAAAACAAAACAAAACACCAATCAAATCAAATTCAACTGACCTCAGCATTTAAATGATCATGTAAATTAGTGAGTAAATTACTCTCGATTGGACCTTGATTTGTAATGAAACGTAAATAATGAGCTAATGTATCATGATTAGTTATTAATGTAGCTTGACCATGAGTATCAAATTGTGGTCGACCAGCTCGACCGAATATCTACAACAACAACAACAACAATAACACACATTGACATTCAAAAAATAAAATTTATTGGGTTAAAAATGAAAAGGAAAAAGAAAAAAGGCATATCAACAAACAGAGAAACTATAAAGAAACAACATGATACAATGAAATCACTCGTAGTGTATTGAACAAAATGTTTAAAACAAAACTAATAGACTGTTTTTACAGTGAAACCAGTTTTCGTACAACACATTATGTTTTAAGGCATGAATTGCAGTTTGAAAAAAAAACAGTAACTATCCAAAACACAAAATACTTCGGATCTGTTGGCTAAACACTATCAGCAACAAGCTACTATGGGAGAGAACAAACCAGATTCTAGTGGATGAAGAAATCAAGAAGAAGCGGTGGAAGTGGGTAGGACACACATAGTGGAAAGCACCCAACTGCGTCACAAGACAAGCCCTCAACTGAAACCCTCAAGGTAAAAATAAAAGTGGAAGCCTAGGGAAACACATTACGCCGAGGAATGGAGGCAGACATGAGAAGAATGAACAAAACTTGGACAGAACTTGAAAGGGAAGCTTAGAACAGAGTAAGTTTAAGAATACCGGTCGGCGGCCTATGCTCTATTGTGGTGGACGTATTTGCACACATAAATATTGATCCAAAGGGACATCTAAATAATTATGCGCCACAAATTACTGAACTTGAATGTGGGCTATATGTAATATTGCTCGAATTTCCAAACAAAGGTGGAGAGTTTATAAGGGAAACACTCCTCGAATGAGTGTGCAACATAAAAATCATTGAATGTTTATTTGGGCTAGAATACTGCCCGGGTACCACCAAACCCGATGCAGGTGATTTCCTAAGTGAGCTACTACTCGAGTCTTTGACCCACAGATGGATTCTTCAAGACAGTAGAACAACGTCATGAGTTACATTCCTGTGGTAGCCAGTAACCAACAACATATTCACACTTCATCCATTCTGTCAGAATACTGAAGACCATATACAGCACTAGATTGGAATCAGAGGATTCCAACTCCCATCAACCCATTTTAGGCACTGGACCTTCATTTTTTGTCGTATCAATTTCATTCACATGCTCAGTTTTAGGTGACATGTTTTTTGTGTGAACCCTATCGACACAAACCAGGTGGTCGAACCAAAAAAGCAGGAGTTGAACAATTTAACTAATAGACATATACAGGAGATCTTAAACATATATTTACAAATCAACTGATAAGACGATCGACGCATAAATTTAATAGACAGGTATTATTTGTATCTAATAATCAGAAAAGCGCATCGTGTCATTGGGATTTTCAAAGGATAGACAGAGAAAGCGTACAGCTACAACGTACAACTTCGTATATACCATACATCAGTTCAAGTTGCCATAGCACATTAGCACACAGAGAATCTTTCTGAAATTATTTGGTACTCGGTATATTGATAGGATCCAGCAACTAGAATCGATCGATGCATATATATATATATATATATATATATATATATATATATATATATATATATATATATATGTTAAATGCTACTATTACACATGAATAACAAATAAGAACAACAAAACTAAGCAATAAATCAAAGTAAGTTGTGCATAGTTTGTATATATATGAAAAAAAAAATCACTCACCTGTAAAACATCCAATATATCTAAATTGACAAAATCGGATTTTTCCGCTTTATAAACTCGTGTACCTTTAATGATAACAGCATGCGCTGGTAGATTAACACCCCATGCTAATGTTGCAGTACAAACAAGTACACGTATATGACCATCGGCGAATAATTTTTCCACAAGACTACGATCAACACGTAACATTCCAGCATGATGACAAGCAAAACCATCAGGAACTAAATCTTTAATTGCAGAATCAGATGATTTTTGTATCTAAAAAAAATAAAAAGTGATTCATGCATTGACATAAAAACATGTGAAATAATTGGATATTATTTATTCAATGCATATATAAATACATTTTCCCTTACATATATACAATACAAAGATCAATAACTTGACATTCAGTCAGTCAGTTGCAACGTACAACTTTGTACATAAGTACATCAGTTCATGTTGCCATACCAAATCAGCACAGAGAAGTATTCGTCAATTCAAATCCAATAGTGGAAGAGATAGTAAGCGAATTAGAAGTAATCGGAGAGGTTAGGATTAGAAGATATTATTCAAGAAGTATGATTCAGTGAGAAAAGTTTAGAGAGTCGAAACTAGAGGTGTTGAAGAATCCAGAAGATTAGCATTTGAGAGAACACAGAGAATAAATGCACCGGCGCCATTGAGAACGATTTTGAGCCATGTCATTCAAGGTCTCTAACCATCGGTAAGTATCATCTCGCGGACCCCAACCAGGTGGTAGTCGACAATTACCGACATGGCTCAGTCCACTCGTCAATGATTTCATGGATTTCTGCCATGTTTTGGTTTGGCCGCCCCTAGCTAATAACTTGATATTAATATTGGAGTTTTCATGAGTTTTAGTTTCGATCATAGAATGATATAAGTTAATCAGTCAACCTCTTTCCCCTACTTATGCTAAAATTATATTTAAAGTATGATTTCTTATAGGGTTTTCTGTGTGGTCAAGTTATTTGAGGCATATTATTTGTATGAGTTTGTAACTGGCTACTGGGTTATAAGAAGCTAGAGGATTATTTGGCGTTCAGATCTTAGCTATTATCTATTGAGTGGTTAATTTATCAGTTGCTAACTAAATCACTGGTTCTACTGGCATATAGATAAACTTACAAATAATCGGAATCTTGGTTTGGCAATATAACACTTAGTGTCGATTAGTGTCTCAATCCACAACGAACTAGCGATCACAAGATACAACATTTTAATTACACATACAATAAAAACTGATGTGTGGTTTTTCCAATGTGACCGATTGATCGTACTACACATATCTTTAGAATGCATAATTTAATTTTATTCATGACTAATAGTTTAATACTTGAAATTTACGACATCCTCTTCATATAATAATGTATACACGTGTAAACCTTATTGTTATGTTCGTCACTAGGTATGCTTGAAGCTATTACGAGTTCACCTTAGTCGATAAAACGCGAACGAGACAATGAACCAGCGTCCAGGTAGGCTACCTTGAATCCCAAGCTGAAGACAGAAGGCTTTGTAAGCGTAGAAAGTATATTCTACAAACACGCAGCAATCACAATACAATCAAGCACACAACTCTCGTTTATTTATACATCATAGAAACGTCCTTGGGACAGTTACGAAAATAGCACACTAAAATACACAGCAGCCAATCACAACCATGGATTTTCCTGGTGGGAAATGAAATCTCAAGGTCAACTGATCAGCCCATGCTCGCAAACGTAAAATCCAAAATAAGGCATTTATCAAGCGACTTCTGGGGATCTAACATCCCCAACACTTAAAAATAAATAAAGATGGGAGCAATAACTGAATGATTTCATAAATATGTAACACAGTAAATTTATAACAAACGAAAAATCGGTGAACATTCGGATCAAGTGATGGGGTGATAAGATGAAACTCCGAAAATGAAACAAAGGAATTTGTCTGCCAAATTACAACACATGACGAAAATCCATCATAAACAACAGGTAATAGAGACCCCGGAAGAATATCAACATTTAAATGTCAGTACGTCTAGATGACGAGTACTAAACTGAACCAAATGCTAGATTACTCCACTCTAAACTAGAATTCACTAGCTCGATAAATAATGAGTTTAGATAATTCATGATCGTTAAGTACTCATTTAAACGTTCACTGTATGACGAACAGGAAATGACTTACTTCAAATAATCACTTCAAGAATGATACCTGAAAACCTATAGTAGATTACGCAACAGCAAATTAGTATGTCGAGATAGCGGACGAGAAATTGAACATATGAACAAGGCTAAACAATACATAGTTGGGCACGTATAAAGAATAAACAAATCTTCAGCGAACAACACAAGAAATAAAGGAAAACTGATAAATGGAATGCAGTAAACGTTACGAATAAATTGAAATAATTAAGATAAACACATTACAATATCAAGAGATGTGATAAGCTATTGATATTTAATAAGTAGTATATGATAATACATGGAAATTTAAAATCAGGCGAATTCAACTTAAAATTGAAAATAAAATCAACCACCAAACGTCCGTCACAAGGCCTACCTTCTTTAAGCAGATCTTCATAGCTGAACTATCATCATTTCTAAAATAATTCATATGACCAAATTGTTGAGCTGATGTACGTAGAGCACGAGCTGTTCGAAATGTATCACCACGTGCATGAACAAATACCATCACCTATGAATATATTTTTAAAAGACAGACAAACAAACAAAAGATGCAAGAAAATAGAAAACTTCCTTAAAGATTTGATTTATATTGTGAAAGTTATAATCAAAGCAAACATGACCATCTAATTCTCAAATAATAACTGCTTAAGTCCGTAATCATGTATGAGATTTGTATAATACATGTTGGTGGAGTGGGTTACTCTCTGAGTTGGTTAGTTTTGATCGTGAAACTTATTCTGAGAAAAAAATATCATCCGCATAAAGTCCATTTAGAATTGGAGTATCCCAAACTTTTTCTACCTATTACCAACAGCTAGCGATGATGCCCGGTGTGGTGCACGCTGGAAGAACGTTAGAGGCGGTCCGACCAAAACATAGCACAAATTCATGAAGTCACTGACAAGTGGATTGAGTCATGTTGGTAGATGTAGACTACCTGGTTAGGGTCCGCAAGATGATAGTAACCGATGGTTAGAGATCTCAAATGACATGGCTTAAAAACGTTTGTAATGGTGCAGGTGCATCCATTGTTTGTACTCTCTTAAATTTCAATCTTCTGAATTCCTCATGAACTTGTTTTCTCCCTCTTTTTTAAATCGATTCTTCTGGGATATACTTCTCAAATGATAACTCCAATCACTAATCTTTTTTATTACGGCTAATACTTCTATTAAGTCTACCGCTATGGGATTTGAATTACCAATATGATCTGTGTGTGGTAATGCGGTATGACAAAACACAGAATAACCATTGAGCCAATGAATACAAATATCCAATAATTTATGACTAAATCCTACAAACAAGTAACAAATAGGATGTAACACATCCATCCGGTATTCAATTACAAGCTACATACTAAATAATAATAATAATAAGAAGAAGAAGACATGAAGATGAATGCCTAATTTACCTGTTCACCTTGTTTAACTTGTTCTAAAACTTTCTCATAACAAATTGTACTCATATTGAGATCTTGAACTTTACGATTTGATCCACGAATACCAATAAATGACATTGCTAATGGTACAGGTCGAAAACGTGAATCAAAATAGAATAAACCACGTTGTAGATTAACGCATAGAAATCTAGCAACATCAATATAATTTGGTAGAGTAGCTGATAGACCAACTAAACGAATCATTGTTTGTGAACTTTCAACCTGAACAGGATAATAATAATAATAATAATAATAATAAGAGGAAGAAGAATAAGAATAGTTAATTGTCTACAACGTACAACCTGGTACAGATTAACAAAACTTCAAGATATCATATCTCATTAACACGGTGAAATTAAATTATCATTGCGAATCACAGAATAGAAAAAGGAAGTAACAGTATTAGTAGTAATAGAAGAAATTAGGCATCGAACTTATTGAGTTGAGAAAATATGGATCGAATGGGGTGAAAATTTACAAGGTAGTTTAGAAACCACAGATTCAAGGAAAACAAACAAAGAATGTATATGTGCCATTAAAGGAGGAGTTATATTGTTTAGTCTCCAGATATAATTGCGCAGATCCCAACTAAGTGAACACTGTTCAGTGCAACAGTCACCAACCCCGTAGACTGATGCCACCTCTTGAATTGATTGCCCCTTGCTTTCTACCAACCTATTCCTCTATACCAGCCATCATTGTGCATCGAGGTAGGTAGTAGTTTGGAATATATAATATATATGTTGGGATAGCCATCGAGAAGGTCCACCTCGACAAACTTGGTGACGCCGCCAAAGTCAGAATCCTCTTGAGAAAGCTTGACACAATCGAACACGAACAGTCATCTCTCTTTAAACATCTCGCTACAAGAAATAACTACAGAGTGTCAGAGATTAGTAAATTTGAAGCATGATACCTCCATGGTCGAAAACAATAACCGACCATCATGCGTGCATGCTGTTAGTGAAAAGAAAGATTCTGGCTCACAAAAGCACAGACAACCAGCCCTCATCCACATGCTGGTCATGTGGAGGTTGGCACTACAAGAAGTTTTGTCCATACAAAGAATATTTTTGCACTAAATGTCACAAAAAAGGCCACAAAGAAACCCTATGTAGGAAAAAAACTCGCAGACATTACTCCGCGAAAGTCTATTCCAAGAAATACAGATCTGGTAAGACAATAAACAAAGTATTGGTGTCTCATAACCAGACAAGAATTCACCACAGAAGTATGTGACTTCGGATATGAATACACACCGTATCCGTCTTCAACTTGACACAGCATCTGACATCACCCTTATCAGTCCAAAAACTTGGGAGAAAATTGGAAGACCTACAGTTCACCAAACGAGGCAACTAGCACACAGCGCATCTGGTGGCAATCTAAATATTGTTGGGGAAATATTGTGCACTGTTTCAAAAAATGAGGCAACAACGAGTGCAACTGTATACTTAACTAAGAACCCAGACCTCGATTTATTGGGGTTGGATCTGATAGATGCATTAAAATTAGCAGACTATCCTATCAACAATATCTGCAGCCAAGTTAGAATCAATAACCCTTAAGAGTCACGTCTGAGAAATGCCATTATAAAAAGGCACCATCACGTATTTTTGGAAGCGTTGGGCGAATGTACGAAAGCCAAAGCACTACTGACTCTCAAGTCAATAGCTATTCCTGTTTTTCGACCAAAAAGACCTATACCTTATGCTTCTCTCCCAGTAGTTGAACAGGAACTGGTACGACTTCAAAAAATGGATGTTATTGAACCTGTGAGTTTCTCCAAATGGGCTGCACCGATTGTGGTGGTCAAGAAGTTAATCGGCAGTGTCCGTCTATGTGCTGATTACTCTACTGGACTGAATGATGCTCTAGAACCCCACCAGTATCCCTTGCCTATACCTGAGGATCTTTTCGATAAGCTAAATGGAGGCAAGGTGTTTGCAAAACTGGATTTATCGGAAGCTTATTTACAGATTCCTGTCGCTGATGAAAGTAAAGATCTGCTTACTATAAACACACATAAGGGCCTATTCCGATATAATCGGTTAACTTTTGGAGTCAGAACGGCGCCCTCCATATTTCAACAGGTGATGGATACTATGCTACATGATCTCCCTAGCGTTGCAGCTTACCTGGATGACATGATAATATTTTTGAACGAATACATTTACGACACTACGCAACCAACGTTTAAAGCATCTAACGTCGTTTGACTCCAATGGATAAAGTTTCTTACCACATTTACGTAGACTGCCCTTTTGGCGGACCCATGAAGATTACATTATAAGGTATTGTAGATACTGTTGAGTTTGAAGTTTCACACCATGGAATGACTTCGGTTAGATCATTTGAAATCACCAACGATAATACCTGAAGTGCCTAGATTCAACGCTCGAACAGGTAATGAACTAGTAGTGTTGGTGAATTTCATACTGGAATGAAACAACTCTCCAGTACATACTTATGAATTATAGGTTATGACATAATCAATAATAGCTTACTTGTCGAAGAGTACGTGCAACTAAAGCTTCAATAACAGCACCACGTTCTTCGTGTAATAAATGAACTTCATCGATAATAAGTAATTTGACTAATTTAACTAAATTAGCATCTCCAGTACCTTTACGTGAAATGACATCCCATTTTTCTGGTGTACTAACAAGCATCTAGAATTATACAGTAAATAATAATAACAACATTTGTTATTACAATATATAATACAGATTATTTAACAAGGAAGAAAAATATTAATTGATTAATTATATATTATTATTAGTAATATTTGTAACTGAACAAAAAAGGCTTTTTTTCGTTTTGCCACAATATACTACTATAATACGACAATACAACGTTCATAAATCTAGAGAGTCGATCAATTTGATATACACACACAAGATGCAAGATGCACAGGCAATAATATAACGAACCGAAATACAACTTAAAGACTACTTTAGTCATTGTAATTCATGACACTCAATGAATTCAGAGAAGAGATCAAAATACCGAAGGAAATTTAAGTTTTTAGAAGTCAAACAGCTGACTGTCCGTCTGTTCATTCTTAGTGGCCAATCATATGTAACGAGCCCCACACATTCATTGTTGGATAAGAAACACTTTGAACATAAATTCAACCCGACGAGAATAAAATGTCATACATTTGAAGAGGTAAAAGCATTTATCAGAAATGAATTTATCATAGTTGACTTCTTCAAACCAGCATACACTAACGTTTCTTTCAAACAAGAATTTGAAACGTTGACCTCTTGAAACACAATCGGGTCTGAATACAATAATCGATATTTTTTGAATTCTATACAATATTCAATGATGCATGGTCCCAATATAATGTGACTTGTTGAAGAATTCTAAGCCAGAAAAAAGCAACCAGCTATTTAGAGATCTTTGGTTTTCAAAAATTATTTAAATTATATGCCAATCAGGTGACGCTGTTCATCGTTAGGTTTGATAATATGCTACTGTATGAAATCGCGAATCGATCAATGTTAGGCCACCATTAGAAATCTGGAGGCACTGGTTGGCCATTTCGTCCTGTTATGGAACTCATCAGCAGTACGCGACTAAGAGGATTCGAACCCAAGACCTTCGGTGCTGTTCGCGAACACCTAACCTTTGGAGCACTGAGCCAGTATCTAACGCTGTTAATGTGTAACTTCGATTAATCCACGGTCTTGTGCAACACAACATTCACTGTTAATTGGTTATATACTAGAACTAAGCTGACAAGTTCTAAACAGGATAAAATAAATACACATCACAGATCCCATCTGTAACTACTGCTCTAACTTTACTAAAACATTAAGATAGTTCTTTTTTGGGAAACAACTAAAAAAATTTAGAGTAATTTTTAGAAAAAAAGAAACCGAAATAAGCGAGAAACAATTTGCTTACTTGAGTTTCAAGGATCTCTTGTTTACTTAATTGTATATCACCCGTACATTCTCTAACACACACGCCTAAAGGACTGAGACGTTTTGAAAATGTATCAGCCATTTCAGCTGCCAATGCTTTCATTGGAGCTAAATAAACAATCTGAAATATGCAAATGAACAGTTTGAGAATCGCCCCCCCACCCGGCGGAAAAATATTCAAAAATGAATTAAACAATTTAATTATAAATTAAAATAATGGTGGACTGATGTATCAGTAACAGATTAATTACTTCAAAAATGTGTTATTTGTAAATTGGAATGATCATTTACAAAAGATTAGAATGGTTAGTTATATAGTCAATAGAATAATAATAATAATAGACTCCGACGTAGTCAGCAAGAAAACCCTTTAACTATGACTGGATTTTAAAGGGTATATAGTGGGTGACTTTTTAACAAATCAACTGAAATAAACCTATTGAAATGATATTCAACGCCTTTGAGTTACATGTGATCTCAACTCAACCAGTAATTGAACAACATATAAATTGTTGTGAAGCGGGAAATTGTTGGGGATGTTATATCCCCAGAACTCGCTTCATAAATATCTTTATTTTAGATTTATTTTATGGACCGATCAGTTGACCTTGAGATCACATTTCCCACCAGGAAAATCCTTGGCTGTGATTGGTTACTGTGTTATTTTAGTGTGCTATTTTTGTGACTGTCCCAAGGACGTCTCTATAGAGTATAAATAAACGCAATTTGAGTGCTTGGATTCATTGTGTGCTGGCTAGGTGTTTGTAGAATACAATTTCTACACTATATCAAGACTTCTTTCTGATTCAATTTGGTCAAGGGATCACAGTAGCCTACCTGGACGCTGGTTCATTGTTTTGTTCTCGTTATTCGACTAAGGTGAACTCGTAATAGTTTAAGCATACCTAGAGACGAGCGTAACAGAAATATAAAGAGGCAGTGACAAACAATGGAAGCTTATTTTGGAGACATTATTGTATCTAATTCAAAGCCTGCTAAGTACTGGCATTTATTTTTGTTTCCATATTATTCGGTAAATCCTACGGTAAATCATACTTTGTTTTATTCCAAAAGTAATGTAACACAGACGTTTTCTGCTCCGAAACGGCTAGTTTAGGCATAACTGAATTTTCCTAAACACATGTGCACTGTGCTTTTGCAAAGTATATATTTATCCATGTGTCATTTTATGTAAATCGAATCCAGAATAAATCGAGTAGTGTTCCAGACGGTTGGTTTTCTCTCTCTATCTCTCGGTTGCTAGTCTATCCAGTGATGGAACAGTTTCATTCCTTCTGCAAAGGTTGTTTAATCATGACTGAACTTATGTGTTACCACTCGCAAGGTTAAATAGATCGCCTAGCGAATCAAGGCTGGTAAACTAGATTGAGACAAAATTATTTCCAATGTATTCATGACAGACGGTTCAAGTATGAAACATAAAGTGTTTGAATATTTGATTATTGACTTTTCAATCGTTTCAGGACAATAACGCAGTCAGTTAATTTTCTAGAATTCTGTGAACAATTTCAACAGAACACAATATTTTCGACCTCTTTGCAACAGCATCCATATGAGTAGCTTACAAACCAAATCAGCATTATTGATGACCATATAATGAAAGACGAATCCGCCTGAAGCCCTTCCTTTCTAGCTAGGGTTACTGCAATCCCAAGTACAAGTAAAAGAGAGATAATGAACATGGTGGTAATCGACCTGGCCTCGTGAAAAAGAGCCTTTCTAAAATAAAAACGCACTAAAACATAGTGAAAGATAACCTTGTGTAGAAGAGATTGATAGGAATTCGCCTATCACTATTCTCATTCCTTCATTCCACTGTGGAACCTCAAAACAAATAAACTGAAACTTGTGATAGAGACTGTATTGATTTACGATTAGTTCACGAGGTATACACGTTAATAAAGGCTGATCAATTGCAATTATGAATTTGAACAAGGGAAAATGATTGATGATTACATAATCTAAGGGTGCTTGATTAAGAAAAAGCGGTGAATTCTAGAATCATCAAGCAAGTTGTTGTGAGATTCAATTTACTTAGAACTGATTAGCCATTGAATAGTGAGAAATTTCATGTTCATCTAGTCGAAGACTAGTGCCAAGCAAATTCTGTCAAGTTGAATTGTAATCTGGTCGGAATAACTCAACATCCCCTAGGCTTTGTTTTGATATTTAAGTAGTTGAAGGTGGTAAGAAACTTTGAATCTAGGTCCTGTGCTTGTCAAAACGTGCCAGCATTCGTATTTGGAATCTTTAGCGAACTAATGGGTTTTTGAATTAAGGTCATTGAGTTCTAGAGTCTCAGATGTTATTATGACTGAGCTGTTCGGTTCAAACACTTATTCCCTTAAGATTGTATTGCTGACAAGTTCTAGTAAGTAAGAAATTTAAGTGAAGTAAGGTTTCCTGTTGACTACCCCCAGATACAGATGTCTGTTATGCATTTGTATAACTGAAAACCCGTATTATCAATCATCTACAATAACTAGTAGAATAACTTAATAAAATTGAAGTGAAACAATCCGAAAATTAAAAGCTACTTACTTTAAATGCTTTCAAATCTAAAACATTATCACCTTTTAAATAAGTACGAAGTAACTGAACAATGGTAAGCAATGCCACATTTGTTTTACCTGCACCAGTTGGAGCTGAGATTAATAGATTCTCTGATGTATGATAAGCAAGTGGATAGACAACGGATTGAATTAAATTTAATTCTTTTATACCATGAAATACCTTTTGACCAATCTATATAATTAATTTTTAAAAAAAAAAATATTAACCAATTAAAAGATAGAAGTTGACTTTAAAAAACCACATTTTTTATAGTTTACATAATGAACCAATTAGCCCAAGACAATTGTTATATTTCAGTACATGAGTTCCATAGCAGTATGCATCCGCAAACCCACTACTGAGTCATGTTGGTAAGCGTCGACTAGCTGGTTTTGGCCCACGAGACGATAGTAATCGATGGTTAGAAAACCTGAATGACATGACTCAAAACCGTTTGCAATGATGCAGGTACATCCATCCTTTGGCTTCTCTCAAATCTTAATCCTCTGGATTCTGCACCACCTTTATCATTTTTTTTAAGTTTATTTCACTAGATTCTACTTTTTAGATAATATCCTCAAACCCTCATCTCTCCGATTACTGCTAACACTCCTACTACCTGAACTACTATGGGATTTGAATTGACAATTCAATCTGTGTGCTAATGTGGTATGCCAACTTGAACTGATGTACGTATATACGAAGTTCTATGTTGCTGTTGATGATTACGACTGACGATAGACTATGAGACATTTATGTCTAATGGTGGGAGAGATTAACCTATAGACCACATTTTGAACGTCTCATACAAGAACGAATCAGCTTACTAGTGTTTTTTAAATTAGCATTGATGTTTAATTAAGCTTTCAAGAGAATATTATACACTTGATCTTGCTCTTCAGAATTTGATGCAAGTGGTAAGAACGGCAAAACATAGAGATAACACGATAAAAATAACTTGCAAAATGTCATGTGTGACAAATAGGTTTTCTTTGATGATCGTGTTCATGCTTCCAGGCTAGCCAAACTATCACACTTAGCTAGTATCAAATCGGGTAGTAGGTTTTTATAATCAGGATATTAGAATTCGTTGTCATCAACAAATATTGTATATTCAAAACCTTCCTTCAAGACCAAAACATAATTGAACTCACTTAGGAGAATTAGATTTATTCTTCCTGCATCTAAAGTCTCCACGACCTCCAAGAATAAAATAAATAACTGGCTCTACTTAATCATTAAAATATTCTCTCTCATTCTGATCCCACTCATTTTTATTCTGCTAATGTGAAGACTTAAAACCATACTAAACATACGAAAACTAAGATCCTGATGAATATTTTGACCAACACTGATGTTTGTCAACCAACGTCGCCAATCTTTGGTTACGATAAACGCACATACCTCAACCAGGTAGTCTGCACTAACCAACATGAAAAAACCAGCATCTACTGATCTCACAGACTGATGACATAACTTCGTTTAACTATTCTTAGATTCCTCCCAGACATGGTCGACGGCCTGTGCTCTATTAAGGAGAATAGGTGTAAGTAAATTAAAAGTAAGTTCTACGTGAACTAGGATTGCATTCCAAAACAGACAGTGGTCGAGCATATATATTGTGTGTTCCAGCCCCCACAGTCGACGGGAATTGTACTTGAAGGTGTACTATCATCTGTT
Source organism: Schistosoma turkestanicum (assembly GCA_944470395.2). Lineage (NCBI taxonomy): Eukaryota > Metazoa > Platyhelminthes > Trematoda > Strigeidida > Schistosomatidae > Schistosoma > Schistosoma turkestanicum. Next base: position 19,593,542 of record OX103977.1, on the reverse strand, counting down.
TATAGATACTACACGTAAATTTAAAATTTGTAAATAATAACAACTTATGTGAACTTCAATCGTAGTAATTTACATTATTTCTGCACTACTTATGGCTACTATCATTATATGTTACATTATTTAATGAAAGCAACTTATCAATAAGGGTACATCTTTCAAGAAAATATGTAGGTTAGATGAAGAGAGTATGCATTAATCTCTGAAACCAATCACTATACAAAAAATAATGACCAGATGAAAACAATCAAATCACATAATCAATATAATAATCTGGTTTCATTGTTTAGGTTTGTGAACAGATTTTAATCATTTAGACCGAAAACAGACTGTTAAAGATATTTAGCGTCATAACTTATCCTAGTCAGGTGAATAAATTTTGGAACATTCTATAACCATATACTTAAATATATATGAATGCCAAATGTTTGGGTGGAGAATGAGTCGCTCACTGCAACGCCTAAATGTCCTGGACACAAGCCCCGTTGGGGCATCGTGGATAGGTGTTTGTTAAAGAATCATGCAATAGGATGAAGAGATTATCTAGTGCCTCCCAGTTTGAAGCAGCTGTCTACACAAATTTATTCCATGATATGAATCTGTGAAATGAGGCAAACTGAACAACCGTTCGGTGTTAAGTTCGTCTGAACCCACTGCCTTCCTTTCCACTCAACTCATTCCTTTGTATTGACTTATACTACTTGTTATTAGTTAGTAATCAAATGTATTTTTGATAAATTTTGGACGTCCGTTATAACAAGTTTGTTGTGTAATCATTCTAAAACGTTTTCAAAGAGTGGTAACATTTACAGTATTTATTAGGGTAATTACATTCTCTTAACCATTCTTAACAGAGATTTTCAGTTTTCGTGCATCTCTTGAATCTTTATTTAAGCGTATAGGCTATTTTGTATTTTTAGTTCTTTGGTTGTTGACAGTCATTAATTGATATGAAAAACACTGCTACCAGCGGTAATGTAAGCTGTTGTGTGTTGTGAATAACTTTTATGTTACTATTACAGGAAGCCTTTATCTTTGCAAATATACAGACGTGTTAATTTTGACAGATACCTTATGAATAAAGTTATACAATCAATTTTTTATATCTTTTAAGCAATGATGGATAGTGGCTAGGAGCAGAATCCACGACACGTGTTATTTGGGACTAGTCCACTGGATGTATCTGCATCCCAGAGTTGATGTTTACTCCGAGACCTGAACCAAGTACCATTCACTCTAAAATCCATTGCTTTATCCACTCAGTTACTAAGTCTACATTGTCACTGGCTTATGTAATGGGGTGAAGTTTAATTCACTTGTATTAGTTACTTGAATCTTCACACTTATGTTAAAGACTGCTATTGATTAGTCAACAATTTATATATACTTCTTAGAAATAAAACCGTTCTTTAGATGAATCGTTATTTTCGAATCTCGGTTTTTTGCACATATTTCAATCGTGTAGTTGGACGTTTCGACAGAATAAAAAAAACCAGTATGTATCTTATAATTACTCAAGTTAAAAAATCCTAACGTAAACAGATATATATATATATGACAATCTTGATAATAATAACTGACACTCATAACTTACATCATCTAAAGAACTAATTTTAACTCGTTTCACACCAAGTAAATCTTCCGGTGGTTTAGTGGATAAAGGAAAGTCGACTTGATCACATAATTGCAATTGTTTATACTTTACATTTTCCGGTAATAAAAGCTAACATGAAAAGAAAAACATACACACATATTTGACTGGATTAGAAAACAATTTAATTGGAAAGCCTACAGATAGAAAAATGCTATCCTCATGTTACATTAATTGCAAAAGTTGGTAAGTGTTCATTAGTTAAATGAAAACAAACTGTTGATAGCATTGTGTTTCATCAGCTAGATGATTCAATTAAGGAACGTTCATTATTGTTCTGAACAACAGTAGCAGCAGTTGCACTTCATACACACATGAGCTACTCCCAATTTATTCCGCAAGTATCATGTCAATTCGTTATGATTATCGTGTTTGTGACTGGTCATTTCCACATGTTTTTGCATTCATGTTAATTGAACTTTTCTGTTTACCACTGACTATGTGGTTGAATGACCTTCCATAGATGTATCGACAGTATCTTAATTGCTTCTAGAAATTCAGTGGCATTATTACTATCCCGATTCGTAATTTCAACATCCTTCTAATCGAATTCATGTCCAAGGTTGTTCATGTTCATCGATATCAGTGCTAACAACATATCACACTGCCTCACTGATAATCTACGTTTATATGTTGGATAGGTGAAAGGAGCATCTATTTCGCTCAACATAACATTCCTCTTAGTCTAGTTTGTAGTCGTTGTATTTGTCTTATTAAGTTGTTATCTTTCAGTCTACATAAAATGTATCCAGCGGGAAATACAAATAATTCATAAACCACAATATGATTAAAACTAAATCGGTTGAAATAAATATGTGACAGATTTTGAATGAAACTAATTTAAAACTATCTGAAAGGAGGTCGATCGGACAATTTTATGCCTAGACATTGGATACCAGAAGATTATGCAAATATCGTTACGTAAAACAGATAGGTTACTAATGTAATGAATGATGGCGCTATTAAGTTACACCACAGTAAATATACCACACTTAGGATAACATAAAGTTTAATTTCACTGACATCAATATTATCAGTACACACATTTAAATCTTAAAAATAAAATCTGCATAATCCAAACCCTTAATATCACTTACTACATTGAACAAATACAACTTATCCAGTATAAGAGAAGAATGAGCATGATAGTGAAGAAGTGTAAATGCTTACTTTAGAAGTATCAGTTATTGTAGTAGTTTTCCTCAGTTTGGCGGATGCATCATACACATGAGGCAAATCATCATCGTTTGACTGAGAGCCAGATGATCGATTATTCAAAGCTTTACGTAAACGTTCCATTGTTTTCAATGCATTCTCTTCAATTCGTGCTTGACGTATATTGGATGCGATCAATGGATCAGTGAGAAGTCGTTCAATCAAAGAACTATTAGAATTATTTGTATGATTATCATTTATAATTTGTTCCTTCGGAAAATAATAATGAAAATAAAACGCTTGATTTCAATGATTGTTAAAATAGTAGATAGCATAGTGATCCCCTTCTGTTTTATTTTTCATTGATTACATTCTACATGATCGATCATGATGTTGGTAAATATTCAATACACAGATGCATTAACGATTAATACTTTTAGATACAACTATATGAAATACCTACAACAGTAAAGTTGTATTGAACTAATTTATGTAATTGAAGAAGTAGTGATAGAGAGTGAAGCAGCTGAGCGTGTTGACCGCTTCACTTATCTCGAGAGTCTTATCAGTACTGATGGCCTGGTGACTGACGAAATCTCAGCACGGATACAGAAGGCTCGATTGGCTTTTACCAACCTGCGTCACTTATGGCGTAGGCGAGATATCCGTTTGCTGACTAAAGGACGAGTGTACTGCGCACCAGTTTGCTTCGTTCTCATATATCTCTGTGAAACATGGCCAGTGAGAGTAGAAGATATTCGTAGGTTACTGGTTTACGATCACAGGTGTCTTCGAAGCATTGCTCGTATATCGACATCCTTATAAGCAATACTGTTATTAGGAAACGGGTGGTAGGTAAGGATAGCAGATCAATAGGTGAAGTAGTGAAACTTCATCAGTTGAGGTGGTTGAGACATGTGTTACGAATGCCCAATCACTGACTACCTCGTCGACCTATGTTTTGCAGTGTAGGAGTAGGTTGGAAGAAAGCTAGGGGCGGCCAAACCAAAACATGGCTGAAATCCATGAATTCACTGACAACTGTAATGATTCACGTTGGTAGATGTAGAATATCTGGTTGGGGTCCATGATACAATAGCAATCGATGGTTAGACACTTTGAATGACATGGCTCAAAATCGTTCGCAATGGCGCCGGTGCATTCATTCTTTGTGTTCTCTCAAGTCATAACCTTTAGAGTTCCTCATCACCTTTATCTTTTTCTTTTAAGTTTATTTCACTAATTCTACTTCTTGAATAATATCGTTGAACCCTAAAATTTCCGATTACTTCTAATACTTTTACTACCTCTACTACTATGAGATTTGAAGTGACAATTGCATCTTTGTGTTAATGTGGTACGGCAACTTGAACTGATGTACGTACGTACGAAGTTCTGTGTTGTTGTTGACTGACTGACTATATAATTAAAACTTAATGCGAATCGAAGATTTAGTGTCCAACTTTCAACTACATCACATGTTGGAATCCACAAAGAAAACTTGTAATTCACAATTGAATGTTTTTTTGGAGTTGTGGAGTATTCAGCACTAGAAGATTTTTAACTAGCTATTTCACACTAACTAAGTGTTTGTCACTGAATTTTGAAACCGATCCCTGGTGCGACTTTTATCGGTATGCCCTTCTGAATAATTCTGTACTAAGGAGAAGCAAGTGCTCAAACTTTCACTTATGCCGCAACCAAGACTTTATTTTGTGACAAATACAATTTACATATTTATTACACTAATGGTGAAGTAAATTTAGTTTTAAGTAAACGAGCCTACTACAAAAAATTATGACAGCGTATAATTCCGTGTATGTAAATAGATTTTTGTAAACAGGTATAAATGTTCTCGTCGGCAAACAATAAGAAACAATCAGAAATGAAAAAAATACATGTTGCATAAAATCAACAGTGTACACATAACTTACCGATTGGTTTGCATTGTTCTGTTCAGAAGATCCTAAACAATTATTTGCGAAAACAGACAAACAACAAAATGGAGAATGTGAATAATAAGTTAAGCAATAAACATTAAAACGATCAATAAACTACTCTAAGGAAAATGTTTTTGTTATTTTATGCATATACGGATAAATAAAATTATACTGAAGATAGTTAAAAACAGCCGACGGAAAAATATGAATCTAAGTTTCCTAACAGTTAGCACTTATCAACAACTGGAACTGGAAACTTGAGCAAATGGAAACTCTAGAGACTTGAAGCCTACCTCGTAGACATTATCGATGAACAGTTAACGCATAGCATAATGGGTGATTGAAATAAAAACCTGTTTTCCAATGGACTTTCTAGTCATTAAGACATACGAGAATGGAGTATCAGATGGCAGAAGACGAACCCCTATCACTCATGGATAACGTCCCTGACCATGATAATGAGTGATTCCGATTCAGATCTCACAGACACACTAATATAATGAAACGATCAAAAGTAGCTGAGGTTATTTGACGACCATCAGAAAATGTCCTAAAGGATGAATACGTATCAGTGATCAAGAGATAGAGTCCTTCTCTGAAGAGTTGGGGTACATACACATGTATAGACGATTATTTATACATATTATTATGTTTCACTCCTGACTTATCGATCACGTAACGAGTTATGGGGGTGACGCTGTTTTACGTTCAGATTTCAGATGCCACTTATTATAACACACACACCTTCAGTACACAAGCTAGCACGTACGCGCCGAGCTAATAACAGCACACAAATGTCATGATCTGGTTCACAGTATGGAAAACCCAGTCTCCCTCTTGTTATGCACTCGTATGACTACAGATACATAGCTACTACCACAGAAGTCCCACCCACAGCCTTCTCGAGGTAGGAGTATTGTTTAAGAAATGGAAATGACGAAAATCGAAAATCCGGCACCTAATATCGGTTGGTTGGTACAAAGAGTGCAGTTAAGCAACTTAAATAATTCTGATTCCAAAACAGCTACCATAGAATCGCATCCCATAACGTTATCCCACTGTCTTGAGTGTTTGAAAGCTAGGCCAAAGGTTAGTGGAGTCGCTCCCTAAGAAAACCACCGGCTTCGGTTCGGGTACGCGGCCAGCATCACAGATCACAATAAAATTCAATGATTTGTGTGGTGCATATATATTTTGGTGCCCTTTAAATCAATATCTATGTGCTTTAGTAAACTAACAAACAAATAAATCAACTATTGAATATCAAATAGAAAGTAACCAACTACCAAGGTTTAACGTCGCTCGGCTTTGACGCAAAAACACTAATATATAATTAAGGTGATATAGTCGAATCATTTAGACTGGTACCTACATTGTAACTCGATCGACAAAATCCGATCAGCACTAACACACTAAATATACACGATATCATAATATGAGATTACATAGAAAGAAATAGTTTTCGTTTTCTGTGAAGAATTTTTTTATGATTATGTTTCTTTTTGTAATAAAACCAAATATTTAGTCTGAAATATAGCAAGCGGGATATATCAATAATTCTACAAAATACACACGAATAAATAACTATTGATCACTGTTTAGTAACGAATGTCACGTTTACTCGCGTCATTTAGCCCTCATCAAATTCTATTATTCAGGTTGCAATGTAGCCAAATTAATCACCACACATTCAAACAACTGCTAATATCTCACTCTTATAAGAGGTTATCTAATTCCCAAACGGTACATTAGTAACGTTTCAGACTGAAACTGGGTGATACAAGGTCAAATTCACTGTGCAGCTTTAGTCTTTTCAAAATTCCAGGTACAACTTGCTAATGAATGCCAACTAGAATGGTAAAGCATCTTGTCAACTACCTCCAACCATCCGATATCAAAGCAACCAGTGAACTACATTTACCTTCTATTTTGAAATAAACATTTGTCCATTCAGCACGTTGATTGACCAGATCAAAAATCACATCAACACAATCCAATCCAATCAATTCAAATAACTTTAGAGAGAATACAACAAAAGAGCATCGGGATGGAGCGTTATCATAAGAAAAGATATGCAAATATAAATTGAAGACAACAGATCAGAATTATCAACTTATATAAATTTACTTGTTAGATTCATTTGTTAACTAGGATAATGCCAGAGTGTTCGAACCGAAACAAGTGGTTTTCTCAGGAGACTGGTTTTGAACCTTTTAACCTAGAGGTTCAGCGCATAATGCAGTGAAACGATGTCAGGAGATGAAATCGCATAATAGCTGGTGATAAAAATAGGCTCATACGTTAATCGGCACCGTAGGATCACGCAGCCCATTTAAACCATTGGTTTGAAGCAAGAGTTTTAAAATTGTTTTGGGCAGACCCTCCTTATCCACTACTAACCCGATCTGAACCCCTGAGGTTACTTTTTCATTATCTTACTTTCGTGAACATCTTCGATGGAGGACAGGACTTCTCTGGCAGAGACTATAAACAAACGTATGGCCGTACTAGAGTACGTTGAGAAGAATAAACTCTTCATCCCTAGTCATACCACACCATAGGAAGCTAGAGATTTATAGTAATCAACTACTAACCATAATACTTTTTCGTGAAGCTTGATAACACTGCTCAAATGATGATACAAAAGTAGATGAATAGTAATCTCAAACATTTTAGCAACACTCAACATGAAACAATCATGAGCCATATTATACAACATCTCCGACCGTTTATTTTGATAATCACATAAACCTAAACCAAGTAATCTGAATTTAAGAACGATTATCAGTCACTTTGTGAACTGATATCAATATTCTCGTTTGCCTACCCCTGTTTCTCTCAACTTACGCTTACACCATCAAACATTAATCACCCGGATATGTGATAGTCGAACATACGTAATACATGTCCCAACCACTTTAGTTGACAAAAGGTGCTCATCTCATCATATCAGCTGATTTTCATTAGAAATATGAATAATATTCTATGGAAATTTTATTAGAATAGATACACTTGATGGTGTATAAAAACCTGCTAACCTATTATTTTTAATTTACAAAACAAAAGTCAAGCATTAACTTGATTTTTATGGGGTTTGTATTTTTGTTGTTGTTGTTGTTTTAACATTAAGGAGTAAAAGTGACCCATCTTTTTATTGATCTGTATAACTCGATAAAATTGCCTCAGCATAGCCATTTAACTACAAATATTTTTTTTAGAGAATCGCATAGCGGATGGCAGAAGCCAGTAGTTATCTAAACTCAATAGATAACACATTAGGTGTTTGTAGCGAAAAGTCCTGGAGTTTAAGTCACCGACTGACTGACTGACTGAAGCATAAACATTTGAGTGCTGGTGTGGTTATGAATCTAGCTCACAAGTTTCACGCGTAGGATAAAATGCACATTTTAGATTCCACTGTTAGTTATGTTTAATTAATTTTCATTGATATATTTGCCCTATTTACCTCTTCTTGTACTTGATCATTTGATTTGGATGAAGTTAAAATATCAAAAATCATTTGAATAAATTGTTCTTTTGTAATATCTAACTGTTTAGCTTTACATGATAATCGTTCTGTTAAATTGATTAAATTAGTTGCTTGTAACGAGGATGTAGTAGGAGTGAGAGTGGAAGATGAGGTTTCCGGTTGATTGGGATTACGTTTTCGATCTTGTTCAATGAGTGGAGTAAGAAGAAGTCGTCTGAAATAGGAGAGAAGAAAAAAAAAGAGTTATGGTATAATTTAGCAAACTCTATTCTATGTAGGTAATTCCTAGAGTTCCGGTGAGAATGATGTTCAACAACATCAGAAATGAGCTAGTCTTACTAGCCAATGGCAGTAAATGATGGTTGAGTAATATCGCGAATCAAGTGAAATTGGAAATGTCAACAAACGGACGTTGGCTCAGTAGCATAAATGTTATGCATTAGTTCAAGGACCTAAAAATCCGAGGTCCAATCTACGGTGGAGTCACGATTACACACTGTCGAGTTCCATAGTAAAGCGATACAGTTGTCCGGTGTTGTTTATTTTCGACAGAGTCAATAATGTAAACTATGGAATGCGAGAACACTCCACATAAGTTTAACTTAAACGTACTTAGACAAAAAAAAACGATGTACAAGTTAGACGGTTACTCGCTGATAAGTTATTCATAAATTTGATGCGACATAGTAGCCCAATACAGGATTTGCACAATTTGCATTGAGTTAGATGTACTTTTTTTGAAACGCTACTCAAAATAAAGTTTGATGGCATTTGAAATTGAAACAAGGTAAGTGAAAGTCAAGTGTTTTAGCTACTAAGTCCGAATTAAAAACAGATATTCATATTTGCAGAATGATATGATTTTGTCATTTCTATAAATTTTATTCATAACAAAGCTTGCTCATATCTCTAAATTAGCAGGAAATATTATGATGAATCGTTTATTAAGCATTAATTATTGAATGTGCGTAGATTATGTGGCTCATTTTATTTCGCGGCTTAATTGACATGAGCGACAGAAACTTAAAACATTGATCAAGACACTTACAACCAACTCTCATACTCTGGTTAGAACAACTCATATACATGGAATAGATATGGTCGATCACAACCACATAAAATAAACTATATGGATGTATGTGATAAACAGGTAGTGTTGTAGCATTAAAGATATTTTATGAAAATACAGAGCTATTACGAAGTTTATATCTAAAATTGTCATGAAAAAACGTAAACTTCAATTGTAGTGAGTGAAATAAATGGGTTGGTCTAGAATAGTTGAAAATAAGTATCACTATACGGCCTTGGAGGCTTGAATTTCACAATAAACATAACCGATAGATCTTAGTTAAACAACTACTGAGAACTAGGAGGTCACGGATATGTTTTGTCCTAGTATAGGACTCCGTGGCAGTGTTGATTCAAGACTCCATTATTGGGAATCAAACTCGAGACCATCGATGGCATGAACGAGCGCTTAATCTCTAGAGCATGAAATAAGTACCCAGAGGTTTACATGTTTAACCTCAGTCATTTCGTAATATTGTGCAAAAATCTAGTGGGCAAATGCCTCACTCACGAAATGGTTACTGCTTCTCACTAAAATACTCCGACAGGATCAAGGATATGTAGTGGCGAGTCCCGTACTAGTAAAACAGCTATACAGTGGTTATTTAGCAGGGATTAGTTTATGATGCTAAGTGAACTCACCACTCTATCTCAGTACAATGGAGTAGTTGAAAAACACATCTTACACATTCAGAGTAAAAAATGAAATATCGAATTGTTAACTGTTCTTAATACGCGGAGCACAAACTTTTTAACAATATATTTTACAATAAACTCGTGTCACTATGTGACGCATATCAAAAATGGATAGTCAACAACACAGGTAAAAAACTTTAAGATATTGGATGCAGGATATCAAAATGAAACTCATTTTCAATTAACACAATTACCAGGTACCTGAACCAAACTCTAAGTACGAGAAATGATGACGCTACCCGGTTGCTCGAACCTGGGACTCAGTGGTAGTAAGTCGAACACCTTGGTCGTTAAGCAAATGCTCCACAAAGTGAGCATTAAGAACAATAATTTCTGATTCTTAATTATTTTTCTCACCTTAATGGATCAGTTATTTCAGCATCACGAAAATTGTTTGTTTTTGTTGCCTCAACATCGCTTTTTTCCACATTATGAACCACTGAGGATTTTTTATATGTAGTATTCTTCATGATAATCTTCTTGTGTTTATGAGTATTAGTCACAGATTTTGTGATATACTCCTCATTTTGATAAACCACACGACAATGGCGGAAAAGTTGATTAAACTCATCTTGGTTGCTCATTTTAAACGGATGAAATGTTAATATCCCACCTAGACATTTGCATACATCTGTCCAAGCAGTATCAACATTAACAGCACCCGAACCACCAATTTTATTCAGTATTTTTGGTTTTAAGTTTTTGACAGAACAATGACGAGGTATGTCCACTAAAGAAACACCTCGATTTGATAATTCCATCAACTGTTCACCCATATCTCCTAACAAAATGAACATAGCACATGTACCAAGCTCTTTGATATTCACTGAATCTTTTCCAACCAGTTGTAAACAGGATTCTCTGAAACGATCAATGCGACTATCGAGCTCAGATTTGAGAGAAGTTGTGGAATAATTAGGAGGTAATAACTCATGGAACTTCTCCCGAATACTTTTACCCTTTATACATTTCAAATCAGCATAATTTCGTTCTTCCAGAAAATTTGAAAAATCCCTGCTAGAACAAGGTTGGATAGAACATTCATCTGAATTGTTATTAGATCCCACATTAACCATTAATCAGGTGGTATTGTAAAACTAAAAAACAGAAACATAAAAGGTATTAGGAAAGATTGAAAATTACATCTACCATGTAAATTGATAGAGCATTCTCTAAAATTTTCCATTCACTGAAACGTTTTGCCTACTTGAAGTACAAGAGTAAACTAATGACCTCGTGAAATATAAACTGTTAACTTTACTCATAGAAAAGTATGCTTAATACATCAGGATAATATCTCAAGGTCAAACAGAAGTCAAAATGTTGAGTACTTACTAAACTAAGTTATTTAACAATACTAGTGTAAAAATACAATTGAAGAAAGAAGTTTCTCCAATTGTTTTATTGAAAAGAACTAAACGGGAGGTTACAAGCTCTTAAATGCAATGATTTTAGATTTTTGAACTAAATAATATAGAACTAAGTTGATGGGAAGATCTAGTGAATGGCTAACGTACATTAAATGTTTGGAATAAGGATGTATACATAGTCAAATTCATAATTAGTGAGGAATATTTTATCATAACAATATCATTTTTATTATCAAAGGTTGATCTTGGTTCAACGACTAATGAGAGCCAGAAAGTAATGGATAACTGTTACGTCCTCAATAATGTGCGTCTAAGACCTCAACTGGGATAAAATCTAGAAGCTTAAGTCTAAAGACAAAGAACTTTCAAATTAGTTGAGGTTTTCCCCAAGAATATGATAATAAAACAATATACGATCATTGAGGTAAGAAAAACGGCTATTAAAATAATTGTCCTAGATGCATCAACAACTTAAAGTATAGTTTCAGTGAAATAAGATGGATTACAATCTATACTGTGGTATTTTCCAAGGGCAATATAAAGGAAACAATTATATGCTTATTTAAATCTACATTAGACTTAGCTCAGAAAAGGCTGGATAAACTATTATCAGTCTGTTTAACTAAAGCTTTGAAACAAGAAGTCAAAGAAAACACAGCCACTTCAAATGATAATTTATCGACACCGAAATAATATAATTTCCAATACGGATCTTTCTAATTAATCAGCTTCATTGAACAAGGAATGGACAATTGCTTAAGATATTTTATAAAATGTCCAATAAAATCATTTCCACTAGCTTAAATCAGAATTTTTGCTAACTATCCCAGTTAAAGGTTATCCCTAAGCTCACTAAGCCTGGGATTACAAACGCTAAGCTTGCTTGCGAATTCCCACAGAATAAGATACAAAATAAGGATAGACGGAGTATTACTACAAGGACTTGCTGAAAACTTTCCTAAGAACTGTCCAAGATACTTGCTTAATGTTATCTACTTCAGTTACAAATGTAGCAAACATCTGGGATAAAATGCACGCACAAAAGCCAGGACAGCATAACTGTATCGTGGACCAACTTATCTCTTCAACAGCATTTCAGAACGTGAGGACATTTTGACTATGAAAACTCCACTCCAGAAACATAAACCCACGTAAGCCTTAGTCTTTGGTAGACTTGCATCTAGCCAGAAGGCACTTTATGTGTTGGAGTAGTGTTAGAAGTCAGTTAGTCAGTTACAAAGTAGAACTTCGTACGTTTCTACATACGTCCAAGTTGCCATACCACATTAGCACAAGGAGATGGAATCGTCAATTTCAAATCCAATAATAGTAGGGACAGTAGCAGTATTAGTGATTATCGAAAAGAGAATAGATCAAAGATATGGTTCGGGAAGTATACCCAGTGAAATACTCCTTGAATCATATCTTCGATTCTTTAGAAGTGGATAAGGCAATCAAGAAAAAAGGATGAGAAAGTGGATCAAAAGGGAAAGCCAGAGAGATTTGACAAAGACTTTTAAGGCTATGAACTGAAAGTGGGATAACTATTTGTGACGCACTGAAGGGATGAAGGAAGCCGAAACGGACGCTGTGTTCCAACTGATTTCCTGGTTGTCAAAATCTTAACTAGAAACTTCACCAATAGTTTAGTGAGTGTGAACTTGGTAAATGGTCATGAATCAGTTTTTCACAGACATACATGTTCTCGCCATCGATTCACATTTGTGTACTGATGATAAAAGGCCCGCGGAGTGTTAGCTGTTTTCTAGTATAACCTGTACTCCACAGGTATTTTGTTGATCCTCGGCTTTTGTACTCGCCTGCTATGTCCTCCAAATTGTCTTGATTTGGTAGGAAGGAAAAGATGGTATACCAGGTCCAAAACCACTTTAGACATTAAAATTAAATCATCTCTTAATCTACGGTCGGGTAAAGTAAAGAGTTGTAGCTTTTATAGCCTTGAAGTTCTGGAATTTTAAAGGTAGCTGCCGTTTGTACTTTCTCAAGATATCCAAGTCACCTCCCAAACAGGGGCTTACAACCCAAACGCAATTTTCAAGCGTCGATCTTACTAAGGTTGTGCACACTGCCGTGAACATACTGGTATCCACCTTAATAAATGTCCGTCCAAAAGCCTACATGTTCCAAACACCTGAGCTGCAACCCATAGATGGTCGGTCGTGATCTTGAGATAGTAGCTTACTAACAACCCAAGATCACTGTTTTCTCTTCCTTATATCCAATAAATCAGAGTTAGTATAAACCAATAAATTCCTTTGATACCTTAAAGCTGCTCAAGGTATAAATGGTTGAGTCTATGTTTCTAGTACACCATGCAAAATAGAAAGTAACAATGTTGCTTCCCGGATGCAATACCATCATTATCATAGTGTTACAACACGAGATTAAGGTAACTCACCTACAAAACCAGCCGCGCTTATATATCCAACATCCAATATCTTTTTCTCGAGCTAGTATTAATTAGTCTATTTATTTGCGCTTGAATCTTGTTATTTTTGTACGGTTCCAGCAGTTTGATAGTATACGATTGGGGTCTAGCCACTCGACTGTCTAATTCTAGTCAGTTAGCAGTTGTTTGTGAGTTTGTATGTCCCGTGATTTGAATGAATACGTTTGCTTCAGGGCAGTAGGATTTCTGGATACCAGCAGCTGTTACATTACCAGGCTGGAGATCAGTTAGTTGCAATGTGGAGCATAATAAGGAGAAATTTCTAATGCTAATGGGAAGAATATTTCAGAACTAAGTAAATAAATGGTTAATTTATTTTATTAATTGGTAGGGGAAGATTGTGCGAGAGGGTCGAGAATTTGACTGCTCTTAAGGAGTGTAAGGTGTGAAGACAGTCCATTTTGCTATACTGGGCCTCAAGTTTCTGGGTATGTCCCCCATGTTTTGTCTTTGAAGTGGGATTGAGTAAGTACTTCGGGGAATGCACAGGACAGTTAGTGAATCTGTGAATCATTAGAACGTCACATCTAAGACGCCTATACTCCATTGTATGAAAACCCGATGACTTCAGGCACTCTTCAAAAGGTTCGAACTGGCCAAGAATTGCTCCTTAAAGTGATAATTGCAAGGTTTGCTTGAAAGGCCTTTTTGTTACTGTTGGCGTGTGACTATATATAGAGCACCAAGAATCCTAGATCATTTAGAACTTACTTAATTACTTACGCCAGTTACCCCCAATGGAGCATAGGCCGCCCACCAGTTTTCTCCAACCAACTCTGTCCTGGGCTTCCGTCTCCAGTTCTGTCCAATGTTTGTTTATTCCGCACATATATTTCTCTATTTCTCGGTGTAATGTGTTCCTTGGCCTTCCTCTTGTCCTATCGCCTTGAGGGTTCCGTGTAAGGGCTTGTATCGTGACGCAGTTAGGTGCTTTTCGTAGAGCGTCCAATTAGCTTCCACCGCTTCTTCCTGATTTTCTCCTCCACTGGAATCTCGTTTGTTCTCTCCCACAGTAAGTTGTTGCTGATAGTGTCTGGCCAACGAATACGAAGTATTTTGCGGAGACAACTGTTAATAAACACTTGAATCTTCTGGATGATGGCATTCGTAGTTCTCCAAGTTCCCGCTCCATACAGTAGAACTGTCTTGACATTTGTACTGAAAATACTGATTTTGGTTTTGGTTGAAAGTTGTTTGGAGTTCCAGATATTTTTCAACTGTAGAAATGCAGCCCTTGCTTAGCCAATCCGTGACCTCACGCCCGCATCGGATCCACCTTGGTTGTCGATGATGCTGCCCAGATATGTAAAGGTGTTAACGTCCTCCAAGGCATCTGCGTCAAGAGTGATTTGGTTGGTGCATGTTGTGTTGCATCGGAGAATTTCGCTTTTTCCTTTATGTATGTTGAGACCTACTGCTGCAGAGGCTGCTGCTACACTGGTCGTCTTCTCTTGCATTTGTTGTTGCGTATGCGATAGAAGAGCCAGGTCATCTGCGAAGTCCAGGTCGTCCAGCTGCGTCCCAACTGTCCAGTTGATACCGTGCTTCCCTCCAGATGTTGACGTTTTCATAATCCAGTCGATCACCAGGAGAAAGAGAAAGGGTGAGAGTAAGCAACCTTGTCTGACACTGATCTTCACCTCAAACGAGTTTGTCAGCTGACCTCCATGCACGATTTTGCAGTTGAATCCATAATAAGAATTCCGTATGATGTTAAATATTTAATCAGGCACACCGTAGTTTCGAAGAAGCCTCCACAGTGTTTTCCTATCTACGCTATCAAATACTTTCTCGTAGTCGATGAAGTTGATGTAGAGTGGTGAGTTCCATTCAATTGATTGTTCCACAATGATCCGTAATGTAGCAATTTGGTCAGTACACGATCGATCCTTACGAAATCCAGCCTGTTGATCTCGAAGTTGGGCGTCTACGAAGTCCTTCATTCTGTTTAACAATACCCTGTTGAAGACTTTGCCTGGTATTGAAAGATGAGTGATGCCCTTGTAGTTCTCACACTTGCTCAGATCACCTTTCTTTGGTATTTCGATCAGGTATCCTTCTTTCCAATCTGATGGTACTTGTTCCTCATCCCAAATCTTCTTGAAGAGGATGTGAAATATTTTCGCAGTTGCTTCTACATTTGCTTTCATTGCCTCTGCTGGAATGTTGTCTGGTCCTGCTGATTTGCTGATCTTGATTTGTCTGATGGCCATACTGATCTCCTCAATCGTAGGTGCGCCAATATTAATTGGGAGGTCCGTGGATGCTGCTTCGATGTTGGGTGGGTTCAGTGGAGCTGGTCGATTCAAGAGTTCCTTAAAGTGCTCTACCCACCTATTTCGCTGTTGTTCAGTGTTGCTGATTACTTTGCCTTCCTTGCTTTTCACTGGTTATTCTGGTTTACGATAGTTCCCGGCGAGCTTCTTTGTTGTTTCGTACAACTGGCTCATGTTTCCTTCTCTTGCAGCCATTTCCGCCGTCATTGCTAGATCTTCCACATATTTTCGTTTGTCAGCTCTGATGCTCTTCTTCACTTCCCTGTTTGCTTCTGTGTACGCAGCTTGTGCCTTAACTTTCTCTGCTCTAGTTCGGCTGACATTGAGTGCTTCCTTCTTGTTCCTCCTTTCTTCAATTTTTGCAAGAGTATCAACAGAGATCCACTCCTTATGATGGTACTTCTTGTGAACCAGAACTTCGTGACATGTTGAAGTGATTGTCTCCTAAATCCCTTTCCAATTGTTCTCCAATGTTGCTTTCTCTCCATTGAGTATATTGTGAAAGGCCTTGAACCTATTGTTGAGGGCTATCTTGATATCATTGAGTTTTACGGTATCCCGAAGAAAGGCTGTATTAATCTTCTGTGATGTTACCTCCCCCGTTACCTAGTACTTCTTTAGTTTCAATTTCATTTTGGCGACCAGCAAGTGGTGATCTGAAGCTATTTCAGCTCCTCTCTTGGTTCTCACATCCTCCATAGTCCTTCTGAATGTTTTGTTGATACAGATATGGTCAATTTGGTTTTGAGTAGTGTGGTCCGGTGAAATCCATGTGGCTTTGTGAATGAGCTTGTGCGGGAATACTGTGCCACCGATGTCCAGTTTGTTGAAGACACATAGGTTTGCAAATCTCCCACCACTTTCGTTCCTTTCTCCTAGTCCATGTCGTCCCATGATGTCTTCTTATCCAGTGTTGTCCATAACATTGGATGACATTCATTGTAATGTCCTTTTTCTTTGTTTTGAGGGATGCTTTAATGATCCTAGGTCCATGAGATTCTCATCCTATCAGTCCCTTTTGTGCTTGTTTGGACAGCAACAGTGCAACTACTTGCGTATGTAAAGCGCTTTCCTCTTCATGACCAGAGTATAACAGCAGTTTCCCTGAAGCCAGTCTCAGTTTTCCTACCTGTGTCCAATGCGTTTCACTGATGCCGAGCACCTCGAGGTTGTATCTTTACATTGCTGTCGCAACTTGAATTAGTCTTCCAGTTTCCCACAATGTACGAACGTTCCATGTACCTAAAAAAATGGTTGCTCTGGTTGTCAGAAGAGGCATCGGCCCCGTGACTTCCGAGGGAACTCGGCTTTCATCACGAGACGTCATAATTATTCTTCCGACTCCCAGAGCGGAGTTAAAATTGTTCGAATTATTTTTTTCTGGTTAGCGTTTTTTGGGAAAGTTAATTTTAGTTGGAATGGAGTCGCCAACGCCATGTCCGACCCTTCCTCCTTTATCCGGGCTTGGGACCGGCAGTTGCCCCGAACGGACTACTGGCGGGGTTATTTAGAACTTAAGATATCTGTATAGCTGAGTCTCATGAGTTATGTGTACGGTCTGCAGCATTAATGTCGTGGTTTAGTTAAAGTAGTTTTTGATAAACCAGATCTCCATTTGTGGTCACTTATGATGTTCCTTTTAGATTCCTACTACTTTTCAAAAATCGTGTCAACAAATACTGAACACTATCAACTTTCGACTCCGTCAATTCCACTACCACAATGAGTATGACATCACTAGATGTGGCTTGACTTTTCACAAATATGCCTTCACCAGTGATCATGTTGAAAAACGACAACTTCGATACCGGTATTCCTAAATACTGAGGAAATTTCACTAGCCATATGCCTGCAGTGCTTGATTCAGATTCAACGAAGTGTTCTGCAGACAGCTGATGGCTCAAGTATGACCCCCCTCCATACGATAGTTCCTTGACCGATCTAAAGAATACAGTATTTAAATCAGTGACTGGTTAAATTCGAAAGCTGCAGTTATTCCATCAAATTTATGTTGAAATAAAAGTCCAATTCGTAATTTCATTTCCTCGATTTCTTGTTCAGAAGATGAGATGGTGCACCACAAACTCCAATATATAGGTAATCGACGTAGAACAGACAATCATTGAATTATCATTGGTCAGAAACAGAGACTTAATCCAGTTGCAGTCATGAAAGCTTAGGTGAAAAGCTCCGAAAACATGATCCATGGGAAACTACCAGATCTCGACAGATATTTAATTTTTTGGGTGGCTCCTGAATTCGGAAGAACAGTTCTAGAAGTTTAAATACGCGCCCTGCCCGGATATCCAAATAAAAATCCGTTTATCTGGGTGAGAAATGGCACGATCATTAACTAAAATTTATAGATCATTACCTAAACAATATTACACTTTTCCCCTTCAAATTTAACACAATGTGTTTCCAATTCTGGAAGAATGCTTCCTTGTAGTTCCGAAATTGAACCCTTCCGGTCCAGATTCAGGTTTCCCCCTCCAGGGTATCAAATCCGATATGGCTGACGCCATAATTAAGTATCAGTTTAATCAGTACAGTCCAGTCGAAAACATAGAAACTCCATTAAAGGTACAAAAAATAGAAACTATAACAAAATACTAATAATAACATCACAAAATGGGATTAAACAGAGTACCAAAATGTAGCACAGAAAGAGTCAGTAAGAATATATTACAAATATGTACATTGAGTGATTTTCCCACAACAAGGCCTTAAAAATGGATTCTACTCCGGCTCGCAATATCCCTTCATACAAGCAAGCCCTTTATATGCCTCAGATCATGGTTCACTCTCATAACATAATTCACACCAGTAAGGCGAGTAGAACTTACAGCAGTACGCCTACCCCCCTCCATGAATATGACCTATCAAGCTCACTATGTACCTGTACCTTTCCACCAGGTTCTTGATCCCTCTATCTGTAGTGGCATGACCTAAAGGTCGTATAGACACAATCCAGTTTAACCACACGAACATGTATGACACATCGTAAGGCTGGTCACATCATAATCGAGACTTACTCTTCATATTATGAAGAGGATGAATCGTCGATCTACCACCACTTGCTTTAAACAGCAGACACGATGAAGTCAATGTTGCCGACTCATTAAAAGAAGTCCTTGGCCCGTGAATTATATACAAGGGTAGAATCTCCGATTTCGACATTTCCTCGCCTCCTGAAGACTCTGAATGGCATAATATAGGAACAAGATTCAATTCTCTATCTGCTAGTACAGAGGAGGTTTGATCAGCTTTCATCATCGTCGAAAAATCATTTGTATCATTAATGACACCAAGATTATTGTCATCGCCATCATGATTCCGTTCTGTCAGACAAGTCATGTTGTTTCTGGTAACACTAGCAACAGTAGGGTGAGACACTTCCATTGCTGTATAACTCATCCCGCTAGATGAAAAAACAACATTAGTTTTGAAATTCAAAACCGGCAAACTCACTTGTGATTCTTCAAGTTCCATTTCAGAAACACAAGTCATGTGCACATCAGTAGTATCTTTATCACATAACACTGTGAACTGGTGGTTACCAACAGACACTTTTTCATCATCACCAAACTGACTGTCAATCGGAGAAGAAACAGTTACAGCTGCACAAGCTTGTGCATCTTCGAAGATGAAAAAACACTAGGAGGTTCATTCGATGAAGGAGTTTGACTAGTCACTATGGGTGTTTCGTGCATCCGGAAACAAATCATTTGCGTACCTGTCTCCAGTTCAGACTACCTAAGTATTGCATCCCCAGCAAACGTGAAACTTTGTTTCATGAGAAGATAACTCAGAGAAATCATTATATGATTGATCCTGATTTTCTGAACGCTCAACTTGATGTCTATGATGTTGTCTTACCCCCTTCATTTTAAAGAAATAAACCTTTTAGACCAAATGTAGAGACAAAGAACCAAATGGCCGTATTGATAAATAAATATTGTGAAGGCAGAATCCAACACCTGTGATTACTCTCTCCTCGTTATAAGAGAATTTATTTTGTAGATAATGTGGATAGCTTTAGGGGGACACTTGATAAATACTCAGTCTCAAGTCGACTGTACTAGATGTGTCTAATGCGGGTCTTGCGACTCACCTGTTGTTATTCACCAGTCCGTCTCAGTAACATAATCGATTTCTTTTAACATAACCTCCGCCTCCTCTTTTGTCCTTGCATACTGGCCCCCTTACATTATCTGCACAGCCGATTAGTCAATACATTTACACAAATTCCGTGACATGTCTTATCATCAAAATTGGATACTTATTTTTATTATTCCTCATATTGCATCCAAACGACCTGTGGACTGAAAATGTGACAACTTCTAGTATCCAGAAACTCTACCTTCCTGAAAAAAACCGTCTCATTCAAACTACAAGACGAATCAGTCAGTGAATAATCACCACGGTGACTAGAATTAGTGAAGTCAAAGGGTCCGAATAGAACTCACTGAATATTACCAAATGCCTGGAATCTTACAGAAATAACGAGAATAAATCACAAAGAACAAAACCTGTTTTTCAACAGCTCGTGAAATAGAAATAGGGTTGTCCAGTCGGAATTCCCCATTTATCACCCTCAACAGGTAGTGATAAAATGGCTATCATCAATATTGGAAGAGTAAAAGTTGTTAATGTTGATGGATCTTGTCCCCCTAGGATCTCAGGCTTGGGAAAATTAATGCAGCCCTCTCAGTAGATAGATTCAAAAAGAGACTTTATTAGACGCGTACCAACATACAGATCATCATCTCCCTCCTGGACTAGCTGTGCCTAATGCAGGTCCCTCAACTTGCTGGTTGTTATTTTCATCAGCTTTTCGGGTTACCTACTTATTCTCTCCTACCACCTCTGTTTCATCTTCTTTGATTACAATTTTGTTCTCACACAATTTTGGTTACCAATTGTTGAACGCGTTTATTTACTTACATAGGTATGATATCTCATTACCATTAGACTGTTCTCCACATTATTCTCTACGATGCAACTAACTTATCTCCGCTCAGGTAATTTCACAGCTTCTGGTATCCAGAAGCCCTCCTACCTGAGATAAACGCGCTCAAGCAAATCATTGGACATACAAATTCATGAATAATTGCCAACTAACCAGAATAAGTGCAGTCGAGTAGCTAGCCTATCATCCACTGTACAAAACCAGATACATAAAACCTTACTGAAGGACCAAGAATCGAGCGCAAAGAAATCGATTGGTTTATACTAGCTCAAGTAAAGTATATTAGATATTGGATGTCATTTTTTCGTATTTCGCGCTACATTCTGGTAGGTCACGTTTGTTGAAGGTCGGTGAGTCGTACACCTGAAGCAACTTTTATGTGCTGTTAGACCACTTTGGTTTCATCAACAGCCTTTTGAATCTGTTCCGTGAAGTAACTTGGTAGTTTTACAATACTTAAACTTCACTTCATTCTTCTTTAGCTAGATCATTTTTGATATACTACTGTTATTAATGACAGTCATGATTTGATGCTAGCTTTAACATTAACAATTTGATCTTTTAGACAACCATTTTTCTGTGCGATTTTAATATATATTATATGAAACATCTGTTATTTTTTTGAACCTTCGGGTCAGTCCATTGGTGTAAATGTCTACTCACCGTTACATAAAAGTACTTGGATCGTGGTGTTTACTTTATGTTCTTAAAAATGGCACCGCCATTTGAACAGTTGAATGTCGTTCGTCGCTAAACACACTATAGCTCACAACCCATAGTAGTGTTTCTTATTCCAAGCTGGGTAATATAATCAGAATAATAAAATTCAGTACAATAATGCTGGCTTCAAAATAAACTTTTGCAGCTTACAAAACGCAACACTATCATTGATAGGTAACTTACATGTTAAAAAGTGCAAATAGGCAGTAAATGTTCCTTAAAATGCTTGGAACCTGTAAAAACATTGAGTATCCAACTGAAACGTAAATTAAATGGGGTTTCTTTGGCTTAGTAATAAAACATACATCCTCGAAGTCAGAATACGTGTTAAAGTACTTGATATGATTCGACGAGTAACAAAGTGTTTTATTTATGCATTTCAATGTAATTATTAGTGCGAATGGACATTTATATATTTATTCACCGCGCATCGATATAATTGTACTTTGGCTAGGATACTGTCCTAGTCAGTTACAACGAGTAACCAAACCGAGGTAAGTAATAAAGTTTTTAGTAAGGACAGTTAGTATTACTGGAAATGTAGTATTGTAAATGCTAAGTATGCTGTTTATTAGTTTGTCACTTCTAAAAGCTTGATTCCTACTTTTCGGTGACATTTTCGTTTTAGCTTCATTATCTATGGTTCTCAATGACCGTACTTCGCATATTGTCGTTGATACAGCACCTTTTGTGAAACGTACACGTCTGGAGGTAATTGGAGTTATCAAATTGTTTCACAATGCGCGTTTCTAGACTTTCGGTGCAAGTATCTACACCGTACCACAAGTTGTAGCTGAAATAAAAGATGTTCAAACACGTGAATATATGGATTGTTTGCCGTACACCCTACATTGCCAAACACCGGAAAATGAATCCATAAACATAAGTAGGTATTACAAAAATCCTAGTAGCTTTTTTTTGATTGCAGTTAGAGGTATTGCAAAACAAACTGGGGATCTGTCAGTTCTTTCTACTACAGACATTAATGTCATTGCTTTAACTTATGAATTGCATACAAAATATATAGGTCAGCCGAAAATCAAAGAAGTGGTAAGGCGTTGTTACATCACTCTATACAGTTATATATGTATATCCATGCTCTCAGAAACCCTTGCCCAATAACCTTGGTTCTTTAGCTCAATGTCAAGTACCGAAATCGGACACAGAAAGCAAGCTATCTGTCGATAAATGTGATGAAACGGAAGTAACAGAAGCAGAAACCAATGTTACTGAAGGATCTGAACCGGATGATGACGATTGGATAACAGAAGATAATTTTGATGAGAAAGCTATGACTAATTTCGGACTTGGAGGAAATATTGCGTATGTTTACGTTTGGTTGTTTTTAACTGTCTGATTTTTGCTTTTGTTGATTTGTCTGCTCGAAATTCTTTAATGGGCCTAAATTAATACGATTCACTAAGCGTTTATATATTTGCGTTGTATGTTAAGAAACAGTTGGGTAACGTTGCTGATAGAGTTGAAATTAGATCTGATTCTCAACGTCTAGAATTTTGACCTGTTGGTATAGTCATTTTTATGACGTAGGTATAACAAGGTCTCAGCAGTATTATCAGTAACACCTGACCTTTCATATGACAGTTGAAATAAGACTAATATAAATGTATAAAGTTATACCTGATAAATTTATGAGGCATTAACTTTTACAGGTTACTGTTTATAACCAAATGTCTGACACAAACAATATATCTGGAACGTGGAAGTAGTAAGATGTACTTGTTAAATGAGGTACACTAAATCAGATGGTTGTTCGGTCTCGATCACTGATTGTCCCAATTTATAAGAAAGGACAAAAGTCTTCTTGTGACAATCACAGGGGAATTAGTCTAACTAATATAGTTTCTAAATTGTTAGCCTCGATTATACTTAGGCGCCTAACTAGAGTTCGTGAAGAGCAGACTAGAGAAAACCAGGCTGGCTTTCGACCTGCACGTGGCTGTATAGACCGCATATTCACACTACGACAGATCCTGGAACACACATTTAGGCGTCCGACAATAGTTGTCTTCCTGGACCTTTAGACGGCATTTGACTCTGTAGATCGTGAGGCTTGTGGCAGTGTCTGTCATTGAAAGGTGTACCAAAGAAGTACATTAACCCTATACAAGCTCTCTACTCTAAACCTACTGGTCGAGTGAGAGCTTACGGAGAACCTTGTTACGTATGCCTAACCACCGACTGCCTCGACGAGCTATGTTTTACGGTGTAAGAGCAGGTTGGAAGAAAGTTAGGGGCGGCCAAACCAAAACATGGCACAAATCCATGAAGTCACCGACAAGTGGACTGAGTCATGTTGGTAGATGTAGGCTACCTGGTTGGGGTCCGCGAGACGAAAGTCACTGATGGTTAGAGACCTTGAACGATATTGTTCAGAATCGTTTGCAATGGCGCAGGTGCATCCACTATTTGTGTTCTCTCAATTTCTAACCTTCTGAATTCCTCATAATCTCTATCTTTCTCCTTCTAAATTTATCTCACTGAATTATACTTCTCGAATCATATCTTCGCTCCCTAATCTTCTCCATTACTGTTAATACTTCTGCTATCGCTATCACTCTTGGATTTGAACTGACAGTTGCATCTATTTGCCGATGTGGTATGGCAACCTGAACTGGTGTTCTTACGTACGAAGTTCTGCGTTGTATCTGTCTCTCTGTCGGTCCCATTATTTTTATACTGTTGATAATTTCGTGGCACTGTTTTCTTTGCATATATTTTTAATTTTAGAGACTTACTGGAACCGATCAATGAGGCTCAAACAAATGTCGTAGCCTGCCTTACGACCGATTTCGCTATGCAAAATGTTCTCTTTCATGCAGGCCTCGATATAGTAAGCATAAATGGTTTGCGCATTCGTCAACCAAGAACACATATACTTTGGTGCTGTGCTTGTTTCAAGTGAGTTTAAAAAATGTGTGGTTTATATCTACCTACTGGTTAACATTAATCAAAACATCGAGTTTATAAGCAATGTACTGGTCTGAAGACTCTTAACTACCCACTATATTTTAGGATTACCGTGTCCGACCACCACCTACCTAGATGCCCTCATTGTGATCGGCATGGAAGTAGGCTGTAGGAAAGTTTCAAGATAGTCAGACTAAAAACAGCATCAGTTCATGTTATTACTGACTGTCGATGACGGCCTTGTCAATGAGTACAAAATACTTGGATGTGGTTCGCGTTATGAAGTCTTAATCATACGTGATTGAATGGTATGGCTCAAAATAAAACTCAGTAGCTCGAGTTTATCCGTCCCTTATTCTCACTTCACTCCTCCATCTCAGTTCTTTACAAACCATATCCGGCTGGAGGCCTTTCGGAGCTACTGTTGGTCCAAAGCCCGGATAAAGGAGAAGGGTTGGGCTTGAGATTGGCGAACCCATCCCATCGAAAACTGACTCATTAGAAAAACGCTACAAAAAATAATCCAAACCATTTAAACTCTGCCCTGGGAGTTAGAAGCTCTTCATTTAGAAGAGTTATGATGTCTCGTGATGAAAGCCGAGTTCCTTCGGAAGTCACGAGGCCTAAGCCACTTCTGACAGCCAGAGCCCTTCCACAGTGTGTGCAGCCGGGAAGTAACATTTGCGCTCATACCCGTAAAGGCACACGAGACCAAATCGGTCACGACCAATTCACTTACTCAAATACTATTCCAATTACTGTACTAGTACGTCTCATTAACTTACTCGCTTGCTGAATTGATGTGGGAATTCAAACTGATACACATTCGTAACTCATTTTTCTCTTCACTATTCGTTAAGATTTTAAATAATCCGAGTTCACAGTGTTAAGTATAAATGTCTCAATCGCTTGCTTGTATTTGATATTTCCTACGCAGCGTAGATACTGAAACATGTAAATCAAACCACATTATAACAGCGAGATTAAATTATGAAGACAAGTCCAAGAGTGGTGAAAGTAGTAGCAGTATCATCAGTAGTAGGAAAAGCACAAACAAAAATGTATATGGAGATTTCTGGGTTCAGGAATTAAGGGATGATGAAAAGTAAATAAAGGGGCGTTTTTATGGAGTTCCTCAGTCATATCATCCCGTCTCTAACAATTGGTTATGATGGTTTCGTGGACACCAAACAGGTAGGTAATCTGTACCTACCTACATGAATCCGTTCAACAGGCAATAACTTCATGGGCTAACACAAAGTCTAGACTTGGCCGCTACATGTTTCCTTTCAACTTAAACCAGATACGTCCAAACCACCTCACTTAATGACTAACTCCCTCAACCGATATGCTGTGTTTACCTGGTGCCGTATGTCTGACTTCAGCATTGCTTACTTAGTGTTCTCAAAATATGCCAGTAATACTAGTAACCTACAAGTATCCTTTATTCTTGATGACCATGCTTTCCACATATACAGTAGACCAGCGAAATACTGCACAGTAAAATCATCCTTTTGTTGGAAACCAATTACTTTCACCTTACACCACAGGTAATGCAGGTTAGCAAAACTCAACCTAATTTTCTGAATCCGTGACAATATTTCATCAGACAACAGACCTATGGGACTGTTGTTTCATTCGTAGGATTTGACCCATCTTACTGAGTAATTAATTAGCTCATCGTAGTGAAAATCAGCTCAAATTTTACTGATAAACTCAAGTTATACCCATGAGATATTTGTGGCAATGTTTGATCCCAGATAATAGGATTTATAAACAAATAATATTTCAAGAAAAAGATCAGCAGCTTTGATTTTTTACACACTAATCTTTTAATGTATTATATGATCTTTTACTATCCTACTTAACATGAAGGAATCTTGATGCATTTTAATATGATTGAGTTCGATTTCCATTCATTCTACTATCATAGACCTACTAAGCGTACGGATACCTACTTTTGTCCATGGTGTGGCCATGCTAGTCTGCGTCGAATTCCAGTTACTTTACATGAAGATGGTCAGTTAGAATTCCACTTTGCGAAAAGATTTGTACCAAGGCGGCGTGGTTCAAAAGTAAGTAAGTAGTATATATTACATGTGGTTTCTTTTTGCCCTTAGCAACCAGTGAGAATTCCAAAGGGTGGAAAGTACGCTGACGAACCAATCTATTGTGCGGACCAACGTATTCCTGATCGAAGACCAGCTCGTCCTAAAAATCCAAAAGTAGCTCCAGTAGCTACTAATGGCTTACTAGGATTTGACGATGAAGAACTATCCAATATTTTGGAATTCCAATGTGATTTAAACAATATATCATCAGCTGTGTTTCCATTAAATGATGTTACTAGTCGATCTGCACTATGTGGTATCCGATCTGATCATCAAATACCAAGCAGAGGATTTTTACAAGGTGTACGTGCTGAACATGGTCTTAAACCAACCAAAGGCAAAGTTCATATAGCTAAACCAAGAACGGGAAATAAAAAGAAACAAAAATCTTGAGTGAACATACATTTATTTGATCTAAATGTATATTTCTTCCTCTTGACGTTTTTAATAATTATAAATATTTCCCCAGTGACTTGTGTATTTGAAGTAAAGCTAGAGGGAACTGACTTTTAGATGGCAATTGA
Organism: Schistosoma turkestanicum; assembly: GCA_944470395.2. Taxonomy (NCBI): domain Eukaryota; kingdom Metazoa; phylum Platyhelminthes; class Trematoda; order Strigeidida; family Schistosomatidae; genus Schistosoma; species Schistosoma turkestanicum. The sequence goes on along the minus strand of OX103977.1, from coordinate 19,566,174 downwards.
AACAAAGTTTGCCATTCAAAAAGTGTGATGTGTTAAAACCCTGATTCGAAATTCAGACATCCTAATTTCTTTTTTCACCACTTACAAACTATTTTTCATTAAATAAACCTTAATGTATTCTCACTACTTACAAAACCTATTGTCTTCGTAGATAGAACAAACTATTCTTTGTCGGTTATCTAAAATAAGCCGTAGAGTTATGTAGTTTTAATAACCTATAGTTTCATATTAGCAAAGATATCTGCATAACCTGTTAATTGCTTATACTTGGATGACAAGATTCGTAGAAATATTATGTATTCGTGTCACGCCTGCATGTAAACACGTCATTTTGATATGCTTGAACTATTGCGAGTTTACCTAGTCGGAAAACGAGAGCGAGGATCGAGGATTCGGCGACACGACATGCTACTCAATCCGATTATCCCAACCCCCATTGAATAAAAGAAGAAAGCGTGATATGAATTAGAACCTGTATTCTACAAGCATCCAGAAAGTACGAGGTCCGAGTCCGGAAGAGAATCAAGATCCCGGACTAGGGATCCGGGACCGAGTCCTGGTCCTAGAACGTTACAGATAATGCGTATTTATACATTTAGGCTGAATAGGAAACATCATCGAAGTCTGCAACATTGGCAGTTAATACGACCAATAGGAAACAACATTTAAAGTGATAGGATGACCAATAAGAAACAACATTGGAGCACGTGACATTGATATTTAGGACGACCATAAAATTGACCAGTAGGAATTAACCAATAGGAACTGACCTATAATTCTCTTAACTATTAAAAGTTAGTCAGCCATTTGCAACGTAAAACTTAGTATGTCGGTACATCTGTTCAAGTTTCCATACCTCATCAGGTCAAATTTCAGAGTAATAAACGTGGTAACAGTATCGTTGGTAATGAGGAAGATTGGTTATTTAAGATATACTTCGAAAAAGTAGTCTGAATACTGCATTTTATCAGCGTATCCACCAAACAATTAATTCATCTGCACATTCTAAGTTAATCAGTGAATTTCCTCATAGGTTAATCCCTGAGAAGTCAGAAGATGAAAGTGTTATCTCTTAGAGCATGTTTCCGATAAAGTTCGATAAAAATCGAGAAAGCAGAGAACCCTGACTTACACCACTAGACGCAATCAATTGCGATGATAGTCAGCCGTAAACTCTGACTCGAGCAGTTGTGTTTGATTAAAGAGTCTGTACAAAGATATGTACTTATTTGGAACACCTTCCAATGACAGACATTGTCACAGAAATTCACGATCAACATAGTCAAACACTGCTTCAAGGTCAAGGAATACCACTATGCACTATAATAGTTAAACTGATTCGTTTGTGATCGTCACAAGAGGACTGTTTTCGTTTCATATAGACTGGGACGATTAGTGATCGAGACCAATGAAATGAGATTACGTCCAGATTCAAACTAAAATATCAGTTAATCTGACCGCTTAAACTGAACTACTATTCTTAAAAATCTCAGAGGTTAGTTCATCAAGTCCTCACTGTGTTCAGAGACAGACAGAATGAGTTTCCGGGCATCTATCAGTTCAGTAGATGCTACTGAAATTCAGTGCTCCTTCCTAACCTTTGGTTTAACTTGCTGGCAATTATCTCTGCTGTTTCTACATCTTTCCGAACATTATTTGAAAATGCCTTGGATTGAAAATCACTTACATGGCTGCTTGACAGTTATTCCAGTTGCTCTCGAAATATACTCTTGGCATTTTATCGTTAAACAGAGCTCTAGGGGGTTTTCTTGTTGTCTCCTTTTTTGCGTCCAGTAAACCGCAGACAAATACGTGTTCGTGCTAAAGCATGACGTCAATCTAACCATGTACTCCAGGACGAGCGGTAGCCTTCTATCGAACCTCCATCAGTGGCTGGTAGCAATAAGGTCTGTTTTGGTCCAGTGTTGAGTAGATTTTGGGGATTGTCACACTTAAAGATGCCTTTTCTTACCCTCAAAGTTGATGCTTGCCAGAAATAGGTGGTTATCTGAGCATAACTGCAGCAGACGGTTGCTATTATGCATTCGGTGATTCGGAACACTACAAGATCCACCCACGTGTCGGCCAATTTCGCTTAATCTACCTGCTTGAGTGTCAAAATTATCAGCCACTATTACTTCATAAGAGCTCTTATCTTCTGGCAGGCTGAAGATCTTCCTGTAAAGCTCATTCTTATCTCATCTCAGCTGCAATTATCGGGAGCGCAGGCAGATGCAACGGTGAGTGAGCGACTATCTACCGGAATTTAGTCTAAGAGAACTGGTTCTGCTTTGCAACTTACCAACCGTGAGGCCACGGATAGCAGCAGTAAGATTTCCGGATACGTCAAGGGTACATTGCGACGGTTATTAATTTTAATAAGGTGAGGTTAAATGCAAGACTGTTTTCAGATCCTGTGTGCGTGTTTCGGAGACGCAGCAGACGTTGATGGCACCAGATTCTAAAGTCCTATTGTCCTATTCGGCGTAAGGTTCGAACATTCAAAGCTCTAATATGTGATGTAGAGCATCGTTTCAGGAGACATAGAACAACATTTCTTGTACTCATATCGTCAGTATTAAAGCTCCAACATGTAGTTTAGAGCGGGGTATCAGAAGACCAGGAATAACGCTTCCCATACTCGAATCATTTGCATTAGCAGAGCAGGGTGATTAAGATATGTGAGAAGGGTGAGTCGTGAAAATAAGAGATATGTTAGGGGGTGTATGAAGGGTTTGGTTTTGACCAATTTGGTCTTGTATAATGTTGCGGGTATGAGGGCAGATGTCACTTCCCGGTTGCCCACACCGTGGGTGTTTTTTGAGGAACCTGAAAAGGAAAGTAGATTAGTGTTGGTCTTAGAGACCTGGAAGTGTGATTGCGAATCCCACGGGAAAACTGCTTTGGGCTGGTCGCACGCGGCCTTTCTATGGGAAGTTTTCAACGTGTTAGATCTGCCCTTCAAATGGCCTTACCGTCGGGGACGGAGACTCGTAGGGTAGGGTGGTGTGACATTTTTGGGTCGACCTCTTCTAGCCCCTTCTTTTGTGAGAAGGCGGAGTCGCTCTAGATGCTAGTCATGCGAGGAAAGTACCTTACTGCTGTAATACTTGTCTGCGATTAACGGGACGAATTTCCCCTCAGCCATGAAGTTGCTACTTTTAGTCTTACCATGTTCCAACCGACCCACCTAACGTGATAACACGTAAAGAATCATGAGTTTCGACTAAAACAGCCCAGTTGGATCATCACGGCAGGCAAGCCCAACAATCACGTCTAGGTAGCAGCTACGTTCGGAAATATCTTTGTACAACTTTTTGAAATGAAATGAAAGCCAGACAAACTTCTTGGAAAAATGAATATGTATTGCGAGATACATTTTTGAAAAATACAGGAACTTTACATGTACAGTATTTTCTAAATAAATTATATTGCAGTGCCTCTTTCAAGATTTTGTTTGATTTCAGCGGTATATTTGCCATAATGTCTGTCAAGTAACTCATTGTACCGTTTGTTACGCTCATTAATATAGTCAATATCAGCATCGGCATCGAATGGACGTCTCCGACTGTAAGCCTTACGTTTGACACCTTGTTCAATTATTTGCTTAGCTAGACGCTCAACAGCTTCAGGTGGGTCTTGGCGATCTGTTAACCCTATCGTATCAGCAGTTGGAAAAGCTAAATCTCCTCTGAAAAAGGAAAACAGAAGGTTGTGTTAGGATTCAAAAATAACTGTGTTTGTTTGATCAATCATTGTATTCTTCTTTTTTGAAGTGAATCATAACAACGTTGAATTTGGCACATACATACGAAGCTTTAAGTTGTCAACTGTTCAGTACAAGATGAGTAATAGAAGTAGCAACAATATAAATGGTAATAGGAAAGACTAGGCGTATTCAGTATGGCTCCTGTATAAAGGAGGAACTTACGCAACTAAACAATACTAAGGCAGCTGAGGATTTAGGCAGAAGCAAAGAGTATATGAACATGCATTATCGAGTCTGATTTTGAACAGTGCCACTCAACGTATTCAATCATTAATCTCAACAGTTACGCGAACTCTAAATAGGTAGACTGTATGTGGCTACACAGCTCAGTACAACATTCAATGATTTCATGGACCGATCTCATGTTTTAGTTTGACAACCTAGCATTCTTACTACACCAACAAACATTGGGTGCTGAGCGAGTTGAACGATCATTACGTTATCAATCGAGTTGTTATCCCTACTTACTGAGTTTGTTGAGATTATTTACTTTCCGCGTCGTAGCACAAGAACTAATTAGGAAAAGTAACACAAAATTAGGTGTAAGGGCGACCGTTTTTAACCTACTAAATAATAAAAGTTAATAATCACCATTTGAGTAGACCTATCCACACAAACAGTTGATCGTGAAATATCAGGAAGGAGCAAGTTTGCAAAACAGTAGTTAACTAGATTATTAGTTAATGCAGTTGAATATATATATATATATATATATATATATATATATATATATATATATATATATATTGATCCGGTTATTAAGTGGAGCCCAACCAAGGAGTCTACATCTATCAGCATGGCTCAGATCAGAGTCAATGACACTGTGGACTAATGGCATATTTCGGTCTGACAGCCCCTAAATCCGTCCTAACCTAGTCATATATAACTGGATATCGCTCGTCCAGGTAGATGGTGTCTAGGCATACATAGCAAATGTCCTAACCACCTCAGTCAAAGATTTACAACCTCATCATCCGATTTCTCATCTTTACTATGTATCCCATGCTATATTTTCGTGCCCCAAAATAATTGGGCAACGTTTTCAAGAAACTTATGAGTAAGAACATGCAGCCTATACATATATTTTCTGATTCCGAAAACCATAATTCACACCAATGAATTAGAACAGAGCGGACTGTTGCACAGTATACATGCCTTTTGGTTGGCAGATGGATACAACACAAGTGACGCCAGTTGACAAACGCCAACTGATTTTTATGAATTGTTCTGAGATTTCGCTAAGAAATGATGCATCAGGGTTAATGAGACCAGAATAGCGCACTGCATTACTTCACTCTTTATCACTAGTCCAGAGGTTAACGCAGACCAGCGCTTGAACAACACTTTGCACCTGGAGAGAAAGAAACGGATACCAGATATGCTAGCATTGTTAATCAAGACTTTTAGTCAAAAAATGTTTTGGTGGATATCAGGTAAATAGCTTTTCTACAAATAGTACTATCAAGACATTCAGTTGCTTTATCAATAAGATAGATGTACAGAATTAGGATGAGATTAAAAGGCGAAATCATATTTTAATTCAGTGTGATATTTATTTATTCAGTATAACATTTATTTTATTTTTACTATAACGCGAAATCTATTTAGCAGGAAATATTATTTTGCATTGATTTGCTGTGATATTTCTTCAGCCTAACATGCAGTAAATTTTTGTGTTGATTTCGCGTAAAATCTATTCTTGTATAACCTCTATGCTGGTCATATGATATTTATTAACTAATCAATAATGTCAGTAAAATATATTAAGATATAAAGCAATGTAGTCGTCTAAAGTAATTGTGTTTTTATAAGGCGAACAGAATCTTTATGATGATTGTGCAAATCTCCGTTTCCTCCCTCTTTCAAGCACCAATTTTGATGTAATAAGTAACCACGAGGGTAACAATTTTCTTAAATAAGAACATAAAATAGGTATCACTCACAAAACAACACAGAAATATGCATAGCGTGAAGTGAAATGCCTGGTCAAACTGAAGCAGGTGGGTCGGGGTTCGAACCTGAAATTCGTTATTGAATGTCGAGCGATTTTTAAACCATCGAGTTATCGTTTTATACAAAAAAACAAATTAGCAACATAAAATTCATGAATCAACCATTGTTAGATTACCATTAGAAATCTGGAAGCACTTGATGGCCGTTTCGTCCTGGCATGGGACTTATCAACAGTGCGCATCCACGACTCGTGCTACTCGCGGGATTCGAACCCACGACCTTCGGTCTTGCGCGCGAACGCCTAACTTGTGGGCCGGGATCCAACGGTTTTAATGTCTAACTCAATGATTAATTCATGATTTCAATGTGTAAAAACAATGATCTACATTACTCTAATTGAAAAATCATACAAGGTGCTCACTAGTGGTTAGCTTCGTGGGGAAACTCGCAGTTCTAGTAAGAAGCCGTGACCAGTGGAGTTCATCCCTGTCGGGTGTAGGCATTTACTACCGGAAAGGAATGGATGAGGTCGCACAAACCCGTAGATTGATCAGAGTTGAACACTGACGCCGTTAGATGGCGGTCCAGAGGTCAGGTGTTTGCGCGCAAGACCGAAGGTCCTGGGTTTGAATCCTGCGACGAGCATGACGCGTGGATGTGCACTGCTGACGGGCCCCATATATCAGGACGCAACGGCCATCCAATACTTCCAGGTTTCTAATGGTAGTACAATCATCGATCCACGATTTCAATGTGTAAAAACAATGATCTACATTACTCTAATTGAAAAAGCTAATAATAACCTAAGAACTTTAAATACACATATAACTTACAGTTTTTCTTTCTCCTTTTGATAAGCAACCAAATCTGGTTTAATCTGTTTAGTCATTTTAAGATATTTACGATGTGATGCATCAGCATATGTTGAAAATCCTTCATCTGTGTTACATTTTTTTCTTCGTCTTACTTCAAGGCGATCAGCTATTTCAGCGCTAACATTTAATGCACGCATTCGATCAGGATCTATTTTTTCTTGACTACATTTCATTTTAAATAGTTCATCTTCTTCTTCCCATTGTAATCGTTTTTGTCGTACCTCCCAGTTTGACGGGAGTTTAGATCGTTTATCCTCTTCAACAACTTCAATATGATTAGATTTTCGAGCTTCATTCTAGATAAAAAAAATACAACAATAAATTCTTATATTTGTTTTACTTTTACAATACAATCTATTGTAATCTTTCTTATAAGTTAGTTTGGCAGTAGAAGCGTTAGTTTTAAAAGACGAAGTGTTGCAACTTTCGGAATCTTTTTTACAGATTATCATTGTTTCTACATTTATCATACGTATATAAGACAGTTGGGTTATTGTATGACTATATTCTCTGTATCGTGAACTTCTGTTGGACCTACTAGCTATTGCTATACGACTTATTGTTGTTTAATTATTCCCAGCCACTCATGGAATGATCATGTGTAAAGTATAATTGCTTGTTCAGAGTGCGTTTTAGTCTCAATTAATGTATAAAAACTAATAAGTGCTGAGATAAATATACTGGGTGGTTGGAATGTACTGGTTAAAACTTGCCTACAGTGTTATCATCTAAACTCAAAACAGAATGGTGGGTAGAAGGTGCTCATATTGACAGAATAATAATATCCAATATTCAGTGTCCGAGGTTACTCGAGCTAGCTTAGGCATCCCATTGGCCAAGTTCAGTAACCGATTCTTAGACGAACTAGGATAATCGAACTCAAAAAGAATAAATCAGGATTTCTACTGCAACGTTTCTTACTGAGCTACAGATCAAAGAAGTGTAGGCTAATGGTTGTGATAGGTTTCAGGGCAGTCAAATTTGTGTACGTGCTGAGACGCTTTTGAGTGAGATGTCTTTGAATAAAATGCCGCAAGTAGAAAGAGATTTAGTACTCTGAAAGTTTCACACTGTTAATTATGCATAGTTTTCATGTTACTGAACCCCTCACTTTAAGAACTGATAAGAGTGCATGATGATGATTTTTATTAGTTTTATGTAACTTGATGTTACAATGTTTCCAATTTAATTCAATCAAATGCCAATCTTTTGGGTAACAATCCTTTTTTTAAAATGTTATTCAAAGAAATTAGTCCCCTTGATAAATTTGTATAATGTAATGCGAAGACAGAGATTATCAGAACTATATGATATATGAGCGCAATATATTTTGAACAATCTGATTAGACACATACTTGTTAAGAACATTTATATATGGAAGTAAAATTTCGACTAGACAAATAGATTGTAAGGTTAAGAAAGAAAATTAATATGAAATAACAATGTAAAACTCACAGTCCTGAGTAATAATACAATATTATCAGGGTAAGTTTAAAGTGAGAGAAAGTCATTTAGAATACATAAATGAGGTTTACGCTTTCGTACGGCCAAGACCTTAAACACTTTTATACAACACAAAAAAGCCTAATTAAGATCGGTCTTATGACCTGTATCAATTATGTTTTAGCATTTGAAGACGATGAATGTTTATCATCTACTCATATTGGGTCATTTGATTTTCTATATTTTTGTAGCCATTTAGGTATGTGTCCAAACACTCTAATTTGCGAACCACGACTACTCTTCCCTATTTATATGTGGTCAAACACACATTTGATCGATAAACACAATAGGATGGGCAGGTTGATATAAACAGGCTTTTCGTGCTAAAGATGTAACAGATCTGAATACAATGTGGTCTTTCCATCGATATGTGAATTGTAAAAAAAAAGTAACCGTCTTCCTTCAGTTTTTTGTTTCAACAACTTCACTTCATTTTTGTTAGCTTCACTTGTAGCAATAGTATCCATGCTACTAAATAGCTCCCTCATCAAACCCCATTTGTATTGAACTGAATAATAATTATGATAACTATGATCAGATTAGTCGAAAAGTATAGCGTTAATCTATTACACAGTTCTGATGATCTTTGTCATCTCAGTACACTATCCAAATAAAATGTTATGATTAGTTGTCTGATAGGATCAAATATAGACTTTGGTTAATTGATATGATCTTATGTTTGCTCGGTTGAATAGTTACAACATATTCCATAACTGTGTTTCATTAGCAAAACGATAAACTTAACGATAGCTTAGTATGTCTGTGAGGTAATGAAAACTACTAATTCGTAACATGTAGTTTTTGAATTTACTTCTGAAGTTAAGATCTTGGAGTATTATTACCCATGTACATGTAGTCTATTTGGTTAAGGACTAGGTATAGCAACAAATGTCATACATGATCATTTATTATACATAAACTGAGAAACACGTGTTGTTTCAATTTTACGGACGGACATTGATAGTTAACTAAACGAAACATATACGCTAGCTGTTCAAAAAGATATAGGACGTATACATGACTAAGAAAATTCTCTCATTTACCTATAAACTACAACCATCTTTAAACTAAAGATTATCATAACAGTTAGCAGAGATAGATGGTAGGTAGCAATAGAATCCAGAATGCGTGTTCCGTCATGTTTGAGACTCGTCGGTTGGATGTGCCTGCACCCCAGAGGTGACATTCACTCCCGGACCCGAATTTACGTTAGCTCTAAATTCCACTGCGTTACTCCCTTAGCTACGAAATCCGTGTCTTGGATTCCACCGCGTGCCACCATCTATCTCTGATAACAATGCTTAAGACTTAATGACAATATCAAAGCAAAGAGATTAACCAATCGCAATCGTAATCATCAATGGTAAGGTAAAAAAAGTGTATTGTCACAGTTGTTTAGAAGAAAATATCTTTGATATGAACTTACTACTTTTAGATGAAGTTCCCTGAGTTTTTCCATATACTTTGAGGATCCTTGAACCCCACTTGTGGACATATTCGGTCTACACAAACGAATAAACAAAATTAATGACAAATATCACCACCAAGATTTGGCTTGATTGTTACAAATAAATGGAGAATTAAGTTTGTTGTTTATGGTAATATAAAAGTCATCTTGACTGAAATATCACGAAATTCATACGAGTGGTCGTATTGTGATCATATTAAATGTTGTGCTTTGTTCATTTGTAATATTTGAACTTCAGTTGACTTTAGACATTCATTTACTTCCAGGACTAGCAACTTACAGTGCACTGTGAAACGTCAGAAATTCGATTTTTAACTTATTGAGATATCACAAACATACTACTTTGCTAACATAACATTAATTGACTTGCCCTTAATACACTTTAGTTGAGCAATAAACTGCCTCTGTTGTGAATTCCATCTCCGAAACCCAGTTGTAACAGCTTATGTGCATAAAAAAAGCATAGACTTAATTGAAGTGTAAATGATACAACTAGAAAAAAATGTCTGTTATTAAAAGGTTATATATATGCTTAAATGACTCAGTGAAAGTATTCCGGTTTAACCCACAGCTTTGGGAAAAGTGAAAGATCGAAGTAAACGTGGACAACACGACAGATTACTCTTTACAGAAGATGGTTTAACAAGACAGTTATGTCATCAGACTATAGAAAGAAACAGTACAAAAGCGTCTATTGCATTAAATTATCGGTGTGACGAGTCACTAACGAGAAGATCCTAACTGTTGATGAGAATGGAACAAGAAGAATGACGAATAACATATTTTATCAATGGAAGTTGCAAATTATGTGGAATGAAAATGGTAAGGACAGAAATCTAGAGGTCACATACATCTTGATACTAAGTAATATAATACCGAGTCTTAGTCGCTGTTTAGCGAAACTACTCTTTTTGTTAAGGTTTCATCGAACATGACTTACGTACCAACATGGAAGTAACGGTACAGTGGAACTACTTGCGATATATAGAGTTCGTTAACTGTTTATATTTGGAAAGTTAGTTAGCTTAGATGGGCTTTTATCGACCTTCAATATGGCTAGTGTTCGGGAATCACCACGTTGAGACAAATTAAATGAGAGAAACTTGTCCAGAATAGTTGGTTATGACAAGTTATAGTGAGCTACTAATTCAGTGACTTCTTTGATGTAGGTAACGAAAGCCTTTAAGTCGTATCACTTGAACCTTAGGAATCAATGTCTATGACATCTGTGTAGGATAAGACATTGAAGTACCTTATGACGAAGCAATTCGTCTGAAATATAAGCAAAATAGAGACAATTACATACACGTGGCATTCAGGAAGACTGGATTGACGTGCCTGCACGATATCCTACTACAAAGCGACTGACCAGGAGAAAACAGTTACATGAAAAACGCAACTTAATCAGTGTATAGCAATGGAAATATAAAAACGTGTTAATGCATCAACGCTAACAGTACACACAACCAGATGTATACATACACATTTATCAGCGTCAGTTGATACATATCATTTACTATTAAAATTTTGTAAAGCTCATAAATCTACCCAAAAACAATTAGCCAGGATAAGTTAGAAAAAATTTTTATTCAATAAAGTTTGGCATACAAAGTAGAAACAGTTTATCACCGAAAACTTGATAAAATACCTTTCGTAAGCACTGAGGAACAAGTCGCTTAAATTCCTTCCAAAACGTACATAAATTTGTGTCAATAGAACAATAAAAAAGACTGGATTTTACGAGGAATTATATGCACAAACAAGGGAGCCTTCAGAATTTAGTAAAGTAACGTAAATAACAAAAGATGCGGACGTTTCCTGTCCAACATCCAATACCGTCTTCTCAATGTCACCATAATCCATTATCTTTTCCACAAGCTAGTATAAGCCAACTGGTATCTTTGCGCCCGCTTCTTGTTCTGTTGGTACTGTTCCAAGTGTCTGGTAGTGTCCGATGAATGGGGGTCCAGCCACTCGACTGCACTGTTTCAAGTTAGTCGGCAGTTGTTTGTGAGTTTGATTTGAATGAGTACGTTTGTTTCAGGACAGTAGGGTTTCTGGATACCGGCAGCTATCACATTACTAGACCGGAGATCAGTTAGTTGCAGTGTGGAGAATAATAAGGAAAAAATTCTAATTCTAATGAGGAGAAGATTTCAGAACTAAGTAAATAGGTGGAAAAATTATTTTAATAATGGGTAGTGAAAATTGTGCCGGAGGACCGTAGTGTGAGAAAGTGAGAGGAAACGGAGATAATAGGCGAGATAGATTAAGTTGGTGATCTGAGGAGAAGGCAATAATAACGACTAGTAAGTCTCAAGAAATGCATTGGGTACAGCTTGTCCACCTCAGCCAGTAAAAAATTTCAGAATTTGACTTCTATACTGGGCCTATATTGCCTGGGTGTGTCCCTCATGTTTCGTCTCTGAAGTGGGATTGGGTGAGTAATTTGAGGAATGCACAGGATAGTTTAGGATGCTGTGAATCTTTAAAACGTCACCTCAAAGACGCCTATACTCCAATGTGTGAAAACCCGATGACTTCAGGCACTCTTCATAAGGTTTGAACTGGTCAGTGATTGCTCCTTAAAGTGATAGGTGAAAGGTTTGCTCGAAAGGCATTCTTGTTACTGTTAGCGTAAGACTTTATATGGAGCACCAAGAAGATTTCCGAACTAAGTAATATATAGGTAATTTAGCTTATGATTATTATTGGTAGCGAAGATTAAGAGAGAGGACCGAGGTGTGAGGAAGGGAGATGAAACAGCGATAACAGGCAATGTAGATTGAGTTAGTGATCTGAGATGGCAATAGCAACTACTAGCAGGTCTCAAGAAATGCATCAGGTACAGCTTGTCCACGAGGGAGATGTGAACACCTGTTCATCAAGTCCACTAAGGGGACTGTGGTCACCTCAGCTAGAAGAGCATTCCAAGTTGCGACGACATGCAATGAGAAAACGTGTTTACGAATCTGTGTATTGGCTCTTTGATGTGCAATTTTTCCGGGATTGCCTCGAGGGGAGTGGTGTTGATGCTTTGGTGAGATGCTCACGTTGGGATGGTTTGGCGTGCTTTCAAAATTGTGCGCCATAACCAGATCACCTGTGATTCTCCTGTAACTCCCAAATGCTGGAGTCTTTGCTCGTCTCTGTACTCGTTTCAAGAGATTTATTTATCTTTTAAGAGAGGGGGTGCGATGTTGTTGTGATCCTTCAGGTGTGGGCGCGCGTGTGTCTTAAGCAACGTTAAGAACAACTGTGGAGTGATAGCACCAAGTTGTCTTCGCATGATGTGAAGAGTCGCATTTGCCTTGGCTGCTTCCCCTATATAGTTCGGGCATGTGTGGAGGCTTTCTGAAGTTATTAAACCAAGTTCACGCTCCGAGGAGACATTAGGGGGCGGAATTCTATTCATGGTGTAAATCGTGTGTGCCATGTGGGGCAGAATGTACATGACGCGACATTTCAGCTGGCTTAGTTTTAAACCGTTTATCACTGACCATTTCTCAATGTATATAAGGTCCTTATGAAGCTCAGTCGAATCCTCTAATGGAACTCTAGATCTTTGCATCATCAGCGTAGATCATTGTCGGTTAGCTAACTGTGCCTAACAGGTTGTTAATAAACATCCGGAAGAGAAGTGGACCCAAGATGGCTACCTGGTAATCTCTCAGTGTTGAAACTCGAAAACTCGCGTGCACTCTATATACCTTGGTACGAATTTTCCATTCTCAAGTTAGTTTCTGAACCAAGATAGGTGTGGGTCGATGAAGCCTTCGCGATTAGGCGCGCGTGTGATACTGTGTCGAAGGCTTTTTCAGTCTGGAAATACTATGTGCACCGGTATTTTTCGGTCCAAGCAGGATATCCCTTGCAATGAGACTGGATGCGCAAGACTTGCCTCTCCAAAATTCGTGTTGAGCCTGAAGGAGGATCCTGTTCTTGTCCATGTACTCCTTCATCTCTTCGTTTATCAGCCTTTCCGTTACCATGATAGTATTGGTAGCAATGCGAGTGGTCAGTAACAGGCTGGGTCCTTCCTATCTCTTCCTTTAAAGATTGGAGAGGGAGTAGCTTGTTTCAATTCAGCTAGTGTAAATCAATTGATTTCTTTGCGCTTGATTCTTGTTATCACTGTACGGTTTCAGATATGTGGTAGTGTCCAATATATGGAGTTCTAACATCTCTACTGCACTGATTCTCGTCAACTGGAAGTCATTTGTATGCCTGATGATTTTCGTGAGTGCGTTCATCTCACGGAAATAGGGTTTCTGGATATCAGTGGCTAACACATTACTAGGCCAGATATCGGTTACTTGGACTGTGTAGAATAATGAGGAAAAATTTTAATGCTAACGAGATCTCAGAACTATGTAAATAAATGAATATTTTAATTAGTTAGTATTTAAGATTGTGTAGGGGGACAGAGGAGCAAACAAAGATAAGTAAACAGAAATAGCAAGCGAGACAAAATAAAACAGTGATCTGAAGAACTGACAGTAGTAACAACTAGCAGTTCTCAAGACACGTATCAGGCACAGCCAGTCGAAGAGGGATATGATAATCCGGATGTGAGTACGTGCCCATCAAGTCTCTTCTTGGAGCTATCCATTGGAGAGGCTGTGGTCAACTTGGCTGACAGCTCGTTCTAAGTTGTGGCAACTCCTAATGAGAATCACTTTGCATGAACTGCGTTGATAGCTTTTTAATGTACTATCTCTCGAGATCACCACGATGGGCTTGGTGGTGACGTCAATGCAAGGTGCCTACGTCGCATAGATTCGGCGTACTTAATAGATTGTATGCCATAATTAAATCACGTCTGATTAACCTATAACTCAGGGGGCATAATCCTAAATGCTGGAGCCGATATTCATAGGGTTCGTTCTACACTCATATCATTCATTTAGTTGCTCACCTCTGCACTCACTTCAGATTCATGTCTCTTTTGAGAGAGGGGTTGCGACGACAATGTGCACCTCAAAGTGTGGGCACACGTGTGTGTTGAGGAGAGTAAATAACAATTGTGGGGTGATGGCCCACAGTCGTCTACGCATAAAGTGAAGAGTCAGTCTGTTTTTGTTGTATCCTATGTGTAGTTTGAAATAGTCTTCAAGCTCTCTGTGGTCGGTAGACCGAGATCGCGTTCTGAGTAAGTAGTAGGGAGAGGAGTTCTACTGAGGATGTAAGTTGTTCGCGTCACGTTAAGTTGAATTTTCATGACACGAAAATCCAACCAGTTAAGTTTTAACACATCTACTGTTTTAGTGACAACAAAATATTTCAACCAGTTACCTCTTTTCGTTCGTTTTAACGCGTCACTTATGTTAAGTAGGCGTATAGCAGGTTCGGACATGTAAATAAAAATTTTGCTATCCATCCAGCTCAACTCTGGTAATAAAAAAGTACGTCAGTCATCTGATTTCATCCTCGCATATCGTTTGCAGTCAAGATCCACCTTATTCTTGACCGTATTAACTGAAGTAAATAAAACCACCTATTTCGGCAAGACGTTCTAGAAGTTGGCCACTCGATGTAGAGAAAAAATTTCACTCCGAGCTCATTCGATTGCCGTTCTGGAACCTTCTTTTAGTGGCCCCGGAGATTATTAGTTCTGGGGGGAGGAAAAAGACAAGGCCTGTTAATGCTCAAATCATTATTCATGGTACGGATACTCAAAATATATCCGATACCTATAATGTTACTTGACGTTGCATAAGCATTCGACACAGTACCTCAGGTACATCTAATAGCAGTGGTTTCCAAGATCAGGTTCACTGACCCGATTCTAAGTTAGCTCAGAAACTACCTTCAGAAAAGAAATCATGGTAACAACTTAAATAGAGTACAAGCCAGGTGGCTGAACGTCAGAATTTTCATAGAGACCAGCCGTAGCTTCACTCCTCTTCCTGATATATATTATTAGCCTGTTAGACAAAGTTAGTCAAACGGCACTAATCTACGCAGACGATGCAATGATCAGAAGGTCCATGTAAAGCGAACAGGATCCAGCTGAGTTTCAGAAGGACCTTACAGCAAGTGAGGAATGGGTAGTAGACAGAAGGTTAAAACTTAACTGGTTGGATTTTCGTGTCATGAAAATTCAACTTAACGTGACGCGAACAACTTACATCCTCAGTAGAACTCCTCTCCCTACTACCTACTCAGAACGCGATCTCGGTCTACCGACCACAGAGAGCTTGAAGACTATTTCAAACTACACATAGGATACAACAAAAACAGACTGACTCTTCACTTTATGCGTAGACGACTGTGGGCCATCACCCCACAATTGTTATTTACTCTCTTCAACACACACGTGTGCTCACACCTTGAGGTCCACAATGTCGTCTTAGCCATTTTCCTTACACTAGCTCTTGAGAAAGATATTGGATATTAAAGTGGACGTTGGATATGACCTTGATGCAGATTGAAAAGGCTGTGTTGTTTGAAACTAGTCGCGTTTGATTAGTTTTATGAGGCTATTTATTGCTACATGACTTAAAGTAGGCTAATCACCTGTAAAACTTGGTTGTGTTATAAGTATCCTTTTGTTATTCGGTTTAAATGTGTTTGGTTTTGTGTGAGGGAATTTGAGCATATGTTTCAGTTATCCAATACCAAATTAAAGAATGGAAAAATGAGTGCCAACTTGAAAATGAAAGCTTGACAGAGAAAAAAGGTCAGAAGTTTTTGTCCCTCAGTTTGCTGTATTTTCTGTTTGGTGGTTAGTTGTTGCAGAGTACTGGTTCAGGATATCTAATGGGCTATACATATTCTAGGAATTACTTCATATCTAGATGCATTCTATGTACCTCAGAGAAAGTATTCGCTAAAATTTCATTATGTACTTTAATAATTCATACTTCAAGGCATGTTTTAGGAGCTCACAGAGACTATCGTAATAGACTATTATTATGGTTGATTTTCCGAGTGATTACTTTTAAAGCTTTACTGGTGTGGTAAAATTGAGTGACGATTTATAATGTTAGATATTAGAATTTATGCAAGTGGGAAATGGATCGATGAGGCTTCATTTATAAAACTGATCAAAGTATGTATTAAACGTCCAGCCACAAACTATTTCGATCTAGTATTCTGTTGATTACAGCAGTTTAGAATCAACCTAAGAGTACAAAATTAAGGAATAAGGTCCTTAACTTACGAACTAAGTTTTTCCATAACAAGGTCTTCTGTAAAAAACAAATTTCTAATACAAATGGTTTAATAAGATTGACTGTTGCCTGTGCCACTTCTGTGGAGTTTATATATCAACCTATGCAGGTCATCGTCGGCCTTAATGACCTTCGGCAGCTGGTCCAACGCCCGTTCATCATCCCTCTAACGTACAAACGATATAACCTAATTAATGTTTTGGTCGGGACTTAGCAGTATTGCAATAGCTGTACTCCACTATCTGTCCCTATAAAGGGTGCTAAATATACTGGATATTATGTACATGATCGGTAGCAGTAGTGATAAAATGTTCTGACTTTTTGATGCAATATCCTTACATTATCAAAGATTTTTAGATAGCAACTGTCAAACCCATTCCATATTACAATGTTGATAGACCAAAAACCTTAGTGTAACTGGTGTTGGTAAGTTCTCCCGTAGTTCAACTGAATGATTTTGTCTATAGATTTGTTTTATGGAGTTTGAAAGAGCAAAAGTTGTTGTGGGTGGAGATTCTGGTAAGTAGATTAATTAATCATTTTTTAAACTAGTACATACAATTTATAACGATTTCTTTTATCTACAAAGGTGTTGGTAAAACAACTTTGGTACACCTGATATGCAATCAACAGACTCTTCCTCATCCCTCATACACAATTGGCTGTAGTGTGGATATAAAGGTTGTAGATTTTTTTTCGATTGATTATCTTATCATTTACATTTCTTGCCTTTGTTAAGTTAGATTCATTTATATAATGGTGATCCTGCAAAAGAACATCCATATTTTATTGAATTATGGGATATTGGTGGATCAAGCAGCCATGAGAATACTCGGTCAATCTTTTATCAAAATTTGCACGGGCTGATACTAGTCTACGATTGTACAAATAAGAAATCACAATTGAATTTAAGAAAGTGGTTATCTGATGTGTTAGGGAGGTCAGTAGTAAAGAGGTAAGCTTGAAAAATTGTTCAATTATCTATTTATACATTGTGAAATTGCATATATATATATATATATATATATATATATATATATATATATATATATGCACATAATAGTTGACAAACGTAAGGTTCTGGATTTAAACTGTAGTCCGACTTTCTCTGGTTAGAATAGGTGCATAGCTTCTTTTGGGATGAAGAGCCTAGTCAGTTAGTCCGTTAGTTACAACGTACTACGTGTCAGTTCACGTCGCCATACCACATCAGCACACAGAGGCAGTTGTCAGTTCCAATCCCATGGTGGAAGAGATAGTAGGAGTATTAGCGGTTCGAAGATATTATTCGAGAAGTATAATCCAGTGAAATAAACTTAAAAAGAGAAAAATAAAGGTGATGTAGAATCCAGAAGATTAGAATTTGAGAGGACTCAAAGAATGGATACACCTACGCCATCGCAAACGATTTTGAGCCATTTCATTCATGGTCTATAACCATCAGTTACTATCATCTCGCGGACCCCAACCTAGTTTTTGAAGATTTAAAATGTTTGTCAGTAAGTTTGGCTGATAAAATCTATATAGTTTTTATTCCTAATCACTGATAAGTTCCAAAATTGTAAAGTGAAATAAAATGAACCTAAAGTACTCCGTATGACAATGACCGAGATATACATATAGCATTTTCCTGAAAAATTAGTCTGTTTTCAAGTTCTTCTCATTCACTCAGAAGTACTCATATGACGCTTTGATTTTTTATGTTCTTTACTAATTATAATTTCCCCTTTGTGAACGTAATTTGTTTTAATATAGACCGGAAACTGATATTGGAGGAATAACGTCAGCAGTAAGTGGTGCCACAGCTACTATTACTAGTGGTAGTAATTGCAACGGAGGTGTAACTAATGAAAAATATGATAATCTCAAAGCAAGTACAACAGATCAACTGACAAGTTTTGTACCTATCGTAAATACAGAAACTGTAGTGAATCGATTTTTTACATGGTCAGAATTACAAACAACTAATACTAATCAGAGTGCTGTAAATTATATGACTAACACAGTCTGTCCACCTATTCTTGTTATTGGTACAAAATTAGATTTACTAAGTTCACATAGTCGAAGATCTGTACATAAGGTCACATCACGTTTTAATCTATCTACTTCACCATATATTCACCAGAATGAATTGCCATCAGTTGGAAATTATCATCCATGTGTTCCAATGACACCTAGATCATATGTATCATCTGTGCAGTTTTTTGAAGATACTACACCATCAAGAATACCGTCATTATTATCGTCGTCAAAATCATGCAATTTACCATATCGTAATAATTATACAAGTGATAATCTCAATGAAGATCGCCACCTAACAAGGACATTGCCACAATCGTTATCATCATCAAGACCACAAAGTGTATATATTAATTTAAGTGATAGTCAAAGGTTTTCATCGTCACCGTCACTGTTAACCTCATCAACAAAAGACAAAACATGGAACTTCGCCGAAGAACAAGGATTTTCAGAAATTTTGCTGGTAAGTATGTATATATATGCGTGGTTTAAAAATAAAATATTAGGCTTGAGAACTTCAAAACCTTAGGTTGTCTTGAAAGAATATCTTCAGGCGATAACTTGTGACTAGATAACCAATGTAACGCTTGTGTACATTTGGCTCTGATCTGTGTGAGCCTGTGACAGCTATCGATGCTACATCTGTCCTGCGAATACACGAGCTCAAGTCATAAACTGAGTTACGCAAATTGTAACTTAGTTTGCGTATGTATTGGACACTGCGTACAAGGCTGGTGAAATATTAGATGGGATTCTAATCCGTAAAAAGCAGTTTCAAGTTATATTTACTAACCAGTAATCTGCCTATTCACCTACCTTATTGTTGATTCATAATACGGGGCTATCACATCTTTAGTATATTTCGGTGTTACGTATGACCAATTACCATTTAACTCGATGGGCGATGTTTGTTGGTCTAAGGGTAGGCTGCGAGAAACTCAGGGTAGTCAAATCAAAACATGGAATCAATCCATGGAGTGATTGATTGTTGATAAGAGCGGACTGCCTAATTAGGATATGCAATCTGAGGTTGGATATCATTATTGTTATTATTTAGATACACAACTATTAGTACAAAGGGGAACGTAAATATTTACGCCGTCCCGAAATACTATTATATGGCTACGCGTTTACAGTCCCTGTTAGAGAAGTCCCACTCTCCCTTCTCGTGGTAGGGCTGTTGTTTCCGAAATTAAGATGAAGAACGAATGTCCGGTTCCTAAACTGGGTTGGTTGGTACGGGGGAACCATCTAGGGGAATCGGAAAACCCAGGTTCCAGATCAATAGTGCTCATGGGCTCCAAGATCCTAAGGGAACAAATGGCGTATGGATCTATTGTTGGTCACCAGTTACCATAGGGCTGCATCTCCTGACGTTGTTCCACTGCCTTATGGATCAGACCTCTAGGTCAAAGACTCAGGTGATGACTTCCTCACAAAACCATTTACTCCTTTTTGGCCACCTGGACAGTATCTGAATACACACACAGATTTGATGGTTTGTGTGGTGTACAAATATTTAGTTATCCCTTTGTATGAATGGTTGTGTGTTCAAATAATAATAATAACGGGACAAATGAAGTTTTCAAACATTGAGATTTTATTCTAATCAAAAAGTTACTTCCCTACTGACTCTTCTTTTCGATCTGCTCTTAACTCTTATTTTCATTTTTATGCTTTAAAGAACTGTAATTCAGTCACAAGTCTAAGTCCTGGAAGTCCACAAGATCTTCTGTTGGATCGGTTTTTTGACGAAGTAAGTTTTTACTTCGCTAATATGATGTATCTACTGTATATACTTTTTATGTGGTTGTTATTATAATTATTATTTCGTAACAATTTAAAAATTGCCCAAAAAACATTTAACAGTTAATGACTAATAGTTAGTGGTAGACATCCCATGAAACTATGCACCACTGGACCTAAGTTAATAAACAATATTTGAGTTATTCGTTCACAGGTTATTGTTTACAGCTTCAAGCTACAACCAGAGCACTTCCACGGTGTGGGTAGCCGGGAAGTGACAACCGCCCTTATACCCGTAGAAGCACACGAGACCAAGTCGGTCACAATCAAATGCTTCGTACACCTAGTAATTCTCTTATCTCCGCGACCAACCCTTTCGTTCTTTTGTCACCTCGCGCCCCTGATGCCAACGTTTCGAGCTCAGGAAACGTTATTCCTGGTTTCCCGAAACCCGACGCGCTAAACTACATATTGGAGATCTTGTTGTTCGAACGTTGTGTTAAATAGGGCAACAGGCTTCATTAGCTAGGATTCCGGAGTTCCGTGCCATCGATGTGTGTTGCGTCTCCGAAGCGCGCATACAGGATCCCAGTAAAAGCAATAATTTGATTTCACCGTATGCAGATAGAGAATCAACTCGGTTTATGCTTCGTGTATCTGGAAGCCCTGGTACTGTTTCCCGTGGCCTCGCTGGTGTAGGTATAGTATTAAATCATAGGACAGAACTAGCTCTCGTAGACTGAATCCCGGTAGATAGTCGCTTATACGCAGTCCGACTAAACGGGACGGTACGGACTCGTAAAGCTAGGAAAACTCGCCGTTGCTCCTTCATCGTATCTGCCTACGCTTCCACTGACTGCAGCTCGGACAAGATAAAAGATAAGTTTCACAGAAACCTCTCTAACCTTCAAAAAATTAGGCGCTCTGATATAGTAATAATAGCTGGTGACTTAAATGCTCAAATCGGTAGACTAAGTGGAAAGGAACGACACGGGTGGATCTAAAGGTGTTGTGGCTCAAAGATCAGATAATGGCGACCGCCTATTTCTATAAACATTAACTCTAAGCATAGGGAAAAACATCTCCTGACCTGGCGACCCCCAAAACCGACCCAACTAGATCACATCGTTATCAGCCGTCAGTGGAGAGGCTCTATTGAGGACTGCCTCTTATTCTGGAGCACTTGTTTAGACTCAGAACATGCTCTAGTGCGAGCGCGTATTTGTTTAAGGCTTACTGGACGTAGGAAAAATATCGAAAGTAGATTTCTTAGGGTTCTACTTAATGATAATAAAGCTAAGAATATATTTCAGGAACAACTAGAAAAACAGTAAGGCGGCCATGTAGTAATTGATGCCCACTCTGAGGCAGCTTGGAATGATATCAAAAAAGTTGTGGAAACAGCAGTGATATTTGCTAGCGAGGTAAACTATAAGGTTAGGGAGAAGCCGTGGATTTCAGTAGCATCCACCGAACTGATGGATGCTCGGAAACTCATCCCGTATGGCTCTGAGTACGATGAGGAGCGGAGTCAGCTTAGGCGCAGACAGATGAAAAACCTACACAACAATCAGAAACAGTGGTGGGTAGTGAAAGCAAGAGAGATGGAAAAGGCGACAGTAGAAAACTGTTCAGATTTATCAAGGGGACCGGTGTTAGGAATCTGAATATGAGTAAGACTATTTCGGAAAAGGATAGTCTTATTATTCATCCTCAATTCAGGGGCTTAGATCGATGGGCTTAGCACTTCTTTTAACCTGAAGTATTCAATCTTCATCAGTTGATTTAGTTAGGACATGTGTTACCTATGTCCAACCATCGACTGCCCCGGCGGGCGATGTTTTGTTATGCAGGGTAGGCTGGAAAAAAGCTAGGGGCGGCCTGACCACAACATGGCACAAATCTATAAAGTCACTGACAAGTGAACTGGGCCATGTTGGTAAGTATAGTCTACCTGGTTGGGGTCCGTAAGACAGTAGTAACCGATGTAGGATTTAATTTGTCCTACAGATGTAATTCTGGAACGGTAAACGCAATATTGACGAGCACAGAGTCTACGGGAAAGCTCAAGTTAGAAGAAGATCAACTTTGTTTTAAACTTTATCTGTTTCTAAACATAAAAACAATTACATTAGTACAATAAATAAGGAAATTACAATTATCAAGTAAGACGAGCAAACGTACCGACCAATATAGCGTGTCTTATGGAAATGAGTACAGTTATGAGTCACATCAATATAATAGGATAATAATGTCAATCAATTTGTAGGTCATTTACAACAAAGAAGGTTTACAGACACGTCAGTCAGATCACGTGGTGGTTGCTTAAAACCACAATCTGATTGGTTAGTTATGTTATAACTACAATTAGTTATAAAATAACTAACAACCGATGGTTAGAGAGTTTGACTGACTGGGCTCGAAATCGTTTGCAATGGCGCAGATGAACCATCCTTTGTCTTCCCTCGAATCCTAATCTTTTGGACTCTTCATCACGTTTATCTTTCTACTTTTAATTTTATTTCACTGGATTATACTTCTTGAATATCCTCGAACCCTAATCTTCTCCATTAACTGCTAACACTTCTACTATCGCTACCTGTATGGTATTTGAACTGACAATTGCTTCTGTGTGTTAATGTGTCATGGCAGGCAACTCGAACTTATGTACTCACTCATGTACGAAGTTCCACGCTGTAACTGACCCGGTTTACTAAAGTGTAATTTTTATCAAACATTTTATTTCAAATAATGCGGATGTTATTGGTAGCTGTTTACCGTGAATCTGTTCATTAGTGGTAGTATGATCGACCTGCTAGTTGAGAACTATTATAGTAAACATTAGAACTTAATTTTCAATGCACTGATTACAACACAATAATAAACATTGAAGTATGTTCTTCTAACCTTAATCAATTATCAATAGTAAGTTTAGACAAAATCACATGAATCAAAGCATAATTTAAGAAGAAGAAGAAAAAAAATTCCATGGTGCTTATTCATTGTATTTTAGTTTTTTTTTTGTGTGTGTGTGTTATTCTCCATGTTTTGTTCATTAAGGTAATCAATTACAAAGTATTTTCCATGTCAATGAATTGTAATTCATCACCTGATCTATCTCGAATTAAACGGCGTCCAGTGGATTCACGCAATACTACATATAAATACAATTGAATTGTGTCTGCAAACATTGTATAATGTGTAAGTGATTTATTAAGATGTTGGAATCATTATTGTTCGTATTGCATCAATCATTGGCACAGTGATTACTTTGCTAATAAATTACTGTAACATTCGTCTCGATATTATGACAAAATAAAGTAATACAATATCCGAGGTGCTATGTGTTGTTTTGTGACTGATTAACTTTTAATTGTTATTGCATATTTATTGAAATTTTGGAATGTTACATAAAGTATGTTAAAGATTTTTCCAACTATAGGCTACTTTTTTGTAAAACGGAAATTACTATGCAGCAGTTTAATCTTTATTGTTGTACAGTTGTGAAATATAACCTCTTAAGTTTATAGTAAATTGACATTCGTCACGCATAACTGTTATACTCGTCAATTAATATGCTTGGAACTATTACGAGTTCACCTTAGTCGGTGAACGAGACCGAAGATAAATTATCCAGTAACACGATAGGCTACTCTAATCCGAGCGTCCAAAGGCCCCACGAAGTAGAGGAAGAAGTCTTGATGATATGGAGTAGAAAGTGTATTCCACAAGCACCCAGAAAATATGAGGTTCACAAGCACACAAATCGAGTTTATTTAAACATGATAGACACGTCCTTGGGAGAGCCACAAAAATAGCGTACTAAAATAATACATCAACCAATGACAGTCAAGGATTTTCCGGGTGGGAAATGTAATCTCAAGGTCGACTGATCAGCCCATGTGTGAAAGCATAAAATCCAAAATTAGGACCTTTTCCAAATGAGTTCTGGGGATCTAACATCCTCAACAATAACAGAATGAATGAACGAATGAATACTTTCAATGTTATGTAAGAAGATGAGTAAATTAGTCGATAACACTGGATTTTTACCAACTAGGCTCAGTGAGACTTGTGCTACACTTATTCTAACCATAACTTCTTTGTACATGTAATCCTACTTAGTGTAGTAGTAAGTTTGGTAAAAAAAAATTGTGTTATGGTTAAACAACGACATGACATCAATTGATAAACTTGATGAGTACTACTGTGGTGCGAGCTACTTATAAGTAGTATATGACGTGAGCGCCAACGTAATGTCTGGCAGCGGGAGATGGGGGAAGATCAAGAAAGGAAGAGTTAGAACACAATGGATTGGTGTTTTGCAACAGGAACAGTCCAGTTCGTTATGATGGACTGATATTTTGCAAATTATCGATTTACGATATGGTTTTCCGATTTTACTGAGTAACTCTGTAATTTTCGTTACATACAATCCGGTCGCCCCACTTGTGTTGTCGTTCACTACACTACGAAGTGTAGAATTCCTTGTTTAAGATTCATACTATAATCGTAATTTATGCTTTACTTGCTTATAAATAACATTCGCATTATGTTATGATGATGATTATTCGTGTTGAGAAAAATTGAACATTAAACTATTTTTTTTTTCTACTTGTTTTTATGAACCAATAAATAAACTTCAAATGTCATTCATTGATTGCTAATGATTTTCTTCGTTTACATTTTATATTTCTTAATAGCGAGCAAACATTGTCGTTTCTTTCTGCCAATTCCAAGTAGCAGTTTTTGGTTGACAAAGAGAATAACCGTAATCATAGTACCTTGTGTATAAAATTGTCATAATTCATTGAAATTCCTCATTCTTCTTCTTATTAAATTTTTTATTTTCACATTTGGTCATTCTAATTAAATGACAAATTATTTTTCTATCCATCCATCCATCCATCCATCCATATTTTCTAATTATAGATGTTCTTGATTTGAGTTAGTTTATGCTTTCTCTTTGTTTTTCTCCTGCTCATATACCATCTACTTCTGACGAGACAGATGACTATGATGATGATGCTGATGATGGTAACTTGAATTATTTCCATTGGTATATTATTAGTTTATTTTTCTTGTTCAACTTTGGACATATTTGTATTACCTCTGGCTCAAAAGTTTTTTTTTTTTTAAAAAATTTCAATAAGATGTATACTCAAAAAAGAACATACACGATTGTTTAAACATCTTTGTTTTGTTTTCATATTGATCTCAGTATAGTGCACATTAAGTGTATGTAGTTATTATTTGGACTAACATGACCACGTTACAATTCGACTAATATAAAATACGATTAATACTAGGAAGAACTTTTAGTGGCTCCAGTATGGACGATTGATTGAGTGTGCAGTAAAATAAATCTTCCTGTCCATTCCCGTTCATCTCGTACTTAGGCAAACGGCAGTAGTAGGAAGCCAAATACGGTGTTGCGGATTAATTTATTTTATGCATTCACCTATGCAGTCAGACATGAGAATGGAAAGCGTACAAGCAAAGCAAAGCAAAGCGAATTGGAGAAAGCGAGTGAACCAACTCTCGGTGGGCTGAGGGAATGACTAAGAATTTATAGTCAAGCAATAATAGGCTAGACATGTAATAAGCGAGTAAGTATGTACAAAAAATCAAATACATAATAATCGATACTGTTATTGAATCATTACAAATATAAAAAAATGGTCGATACAATTATCGAATAATTTAAACGACTAATCATTGAAGTACAATGAATGAATGGTGAGATACTACAAACTAAATAAACATAACCTTATCTAGTATTCCGTGGTCTGTCAATTTTTTACATATTCCATCAAATTACGGTTCGATAAGCTAAGTGGTAATATATCATACTGTGAGGTTAAGGGGATACGCTTTTGAATCCTACAAGGAGAGTATTAGATCTTCAGAATTACAGGTACACCTTTCTGGAAGAATCTAGCAGGGTTTCCTGCAAGCTACTTCCAACCACCACCTTTTAGTGATTGATTGAGTTATACCGTTACGTGGTGGCCTAAACAAATAAACTCAGTCATTCACTCCAGTTTTGAATCCAACTCTCTCCATAATTACATGGGGCTTCCTGGGCCATAGTACTGTTTACGACTTTACACTGAGTGGCAGTTCAGTGCATAAACGAGTTGATCACATTAACATATGTGCTGGGCGGTCATTGTAACCCTGATCTAACTCACATAGCAGGTCTGAAATAATGATGGGATACATTGCCTCAGAGGTAATGGAGCTGTTAGTTTCATCTCAAAAAGCCATTGTGTATAAAATATCGGTCAGCGTTCCATTAAAAATAGGCAAGAAATGCCTACTATACTTCTGTAACATGAACTGTGTAGCCTATTTTTGTAAACACCGTGAGAAAGCTATGCGATCGCGTTGTCTAATAGTCTTTCAGTTTACAACGTTTATTAATGTTTAGGGCATTATCCAAAATGACAGCTGTTTTAAAAATTTGGCTATTCAGCATGATAGGACCTCTTGTCAAAGGCAGAAGAGCAAGGGTTGCGATCGAAAACTGTGATAAATTACTCCAGCGAAAAACATTATAGTAAGGCACTATTATGGCAACAGGCAAAAAGTGTAGACTTTGAAGGGGGCATCATTACAGATTCCACCCCACCGACGCATGTGGCAGGCAAGCAACACGTATTGGTTTCTAATACGAAGACCACTTTAAACAAGATGAACAGCATTCAGGAAATGTACAGCTCTTAGGCTAGGGAACAGTGGTGGAACCTTTTGTTGCTAGGCGTGCAAAAATACTAATGCGTCGTCCCGCATATAACACTTCAAATAAAACAAAAAGCAGTTTCAGTCACAACACCTCGATAATAATTTTAATGTAGATGGTAACTTGAGTTCCTTTACATAAAGAATTAGGAACTAAATTCCCCAGAATGGGTACCAACTGAGAATCAATGAAGCTGAAAAGTGAACTGGCCTCACCTCCGAATGCCTCTGCACCCCAAACACGATGGTTGCCACTCCATCAGTAGTATTGCCACTATTCCGTTCAGCCACCCTCTGATAATTCAGCACCATCCTTTTTTGGGAGGTAGGGGATCTTCGAACATTCCAATTACAGTATCGGTTAGCCCCACTACAGGACTGGAAACAGTTCACCTTGTCGGACTACAAAAGCAACCTCAGGACGCAACAGCATTTGTTACATTAACGAAGTGTATGACAGTCCGGTCCCGTCACTAACACAGAAAATCGGTAAATGCTCACCCACAAGACTTATCATCTTGGTTGACATCCATAACCCATATGGCTAGGCATAGACAGCTTTGTTGACTGTTTTGTAAATTACAATGGCCAATTATGGTTATGCTTATCTATATGCACTCTAAATAATAAAATAACAACTTGGAATGATTGCTTTAATTACTAAGCCATAAATCATCTTAATGACGAAAATGTGATCAAAGAAAAGGTTGAAGATGTATGATATACGTGCATAACCAAAAATGCAATCAGATAGTTAGATGCTATACTCCGCACAACATTAGATTCGTTGTAGCTCATTGTATGCGACACTAGTTATGATACTTGTGGTATATATGTGTGTGGTGCACTCAATTGAAGACGTGATACTGATATAGCGCACTCCAAATGTTCGCGCGTGTTCCAAATCTACCTGGAATCAGCTGTAAGATAGGGAGTTGTCCATTGAGATTTGAGGAAGTTGTAACTGCTTTCGACACTCGTGCTTGGAAACAGTGTGTAACGCGGCTTACACACGAAAACAATACTTTGAAGTTTCTGTTTTTTCAGTCCTATTCCTATAGTAACACAAGGTTAAAGTGTTCTCTGCTAAGGATTACAAGATAGTTCACTGTTCCCTACGAATTACTTTCAGTTCACATGCTCTCCAAGTTTTACATTCATGCTGATCGTTCAACAATAATGGGAAACAGTTCAGTTTGCATCATCAGATTGGGACCATTAAACATTCCCGAAGATCGAAACCCCGCATTTTTTATTGGTAAACAATCGAAAAAAATCTGACAACCGTAATCATACCAAGGATGAACAACTGTGTGGTAGGTCTAGCTGTCTCGATCAACTGTTGTTTTCCTGGTTGCGTCAGTGGCAACATACACACTAATACACTTTCAAAGAGAGAACTTGCAGGAAAAGTTATGGTATTCACGCGAAGGTGATTATCAACACAGTCAAACATAACATTGCAATTGTAAGTGCCTTTCAGGTCCTATTCTTGAGTAATATATATTCATTTTTGGTGGTGACCGAGTCGAGAATGACTATGATCACCACTAGAAACTCATCACGAACCCGTCACTGAGAAGATGAATAAATCCAAAGAAGAGGATATATTTGCTGGCGATTCCGTGGTATCGAAAGAGCACCGAAATTAAAGTGGGAGAAGTTAAAGAGCAGCTACACCGAAGAATGGCAGCAACACAAACAGGAAGTTGCGCGTAAAAAAGTGTTATAAAAAAAGTACGGTTAAAAAAACACTGGCAGAATTGGTTATAATCATGAATGTTTCTGTTAAAACAATCGCGTTCTCTTCATAAAAATGGATCCACTCCACACACTTTTTGTCATATCTTCTTTCCTGAAAGCATATCTTGCGTACGTAACTCTTCAAAATAGCCCACAGCCTACTTTTTTATTAACATACACAGAAATAGCGTTGTCACTAGTCCTTACACCGTAACGACTTGGAAATCTAGCAGAGAACTTAAATCAGCAGCTATTAATTAGACGAAAATCTCAATTTCTAGCAACAGGGTTAGGAAAAAGCTCACAACGACACGGAATAGTGAACCTCAGAGTAATGTGTAAAACTCGGATCACTCGACCCAAACACCGCGACTAGATCTAACACATCAGGGTGACGATCGCACCCAGATTGCCACTCGAAGTAATACTTGTAGACAAAAAAGAAGAGGGCTTCCTAAAACTCCAGTTATGTGGCCTACTGTTCAGAAAGGACACAATACAATGTTATTTGAGAATAAATATTATTTTTACAACAGTGATAATTGTAACGCCTGCTCGTCGCCATCTAAATCCTTGGACTCCGAACTTGAATGTATCCTCTGCTGTGGCTAGGCTCACTGTCACTGTGTTACCGCAGTATGTAGAGAGTATTACGAACGGAGAATTCCTCCTAACATCTCAAAGAT
Organism: Schistosoma turkestanicum; assembly: GCA_944470395.2. Taxonomy (NCBI): domain Eukaryota; kingdom Metazoa; phylum Platyhelminthes; class Trematoda; order Strigeidida; family Schistosomatidae; genus Schistosoma; species Schistosoma turkestanicum. The sequence continues at coordinate 19,536,493 of OX103977.1, read as the reverse complement.
TTATTAGATTGTCTTTTCAAATTTGATTCAGATCAGCCGACAGAACACCAGTAAAAACTCGAGAACAGACCAATATTTTGGTTCACCGAGTGCCTGAGCTGGCTGACTGCAGTTCTGATGAAGCTCACCAACATGATATGCGAAAATGGCCTAGTCTATCACGCAGGATAGGTCTTCACACCACCACGGTAATCAGCGTTCTCGAACTGTGTCACATCTCACCACTGTTAAGTTTCCGCCTATGACGGCTGTGAACTTCAGAAATCAGGGAGACCTAACTGAGGCACTTCAAGCTTAGTATGGTAAATATTCTCTTGAGTGACACTAGATGTTATGAGAACCGACCTATGTCAGTTAGACAGCAGTAAGGAGGCGAAGTAAAGCACACATTAATGTCAACTGACTGCGATAGAGAACCGAGGATACAGGATTTCAGTTTCGTTAATGGAATACAGTAGAGAGGTAATTAATCTGCAGCGGCCAGTTCACGCAGAGCTGATAAATCTGGTTTAATCAACTTATTAAAAATGCAAGAATTGTAGCAGCTGCTAGTGCTCACTAGGCGATGAGATAAACTATCTAGTGTTTCCATAGTCACCCTCCAAGAATTTCACACAGAAGAGGAGACACCCAGGTTTCATATTATGACTTGCCTCAACTTGGAATACACTCCCAGCCGAGGAGACCTCCGCCCCTTCAGTGAATAGCTTTCACAAGATTCTTGACAAAAACGTTTACATGCGGATCACCATTTCCCACTTCGACCGGCCAGGCCTGATGAATGCTTCATAACTTGCTAGTTGTTATTATTGTCATTTCCTCGTATAATTCACTTATTTCATCTTGCTTATTAGCTGTATTTCTTCTTACTTATTTGGACCTCTGTGAAAACCAGAAAACTTTCTTCGAAATTCCACACTTTCAAGCATTTATCGTCCATACGTTTGAAATATAGAACTTAGGAGTCCGTAAGGCTGTTACCTGCTTGAAATTGCAGTAAAAAGTGCTTGACGCTCCCGAGAGTGGCTACAAAACAAATAGTTTTACGTAACTTCTAAGTAAACACCTGCGTAAACCGAAAGATAGCGCATTTCATATCCAGCATGATAGTCTATAATGACTTTGCGGATATGCGTAAAATATTAAGTAACATCATCGCTAATTTCAATAAAGAGCAACCAGTTAGCCTCGATAATACAACATTTACTTCTAGTAACTTTGCAAACGCATCTTTGAGTGATAAAAATATATTTGAATAAATTAAGTCTTGAGACTACATCAAGTATCGGAACCGAAAAGATCTGGCGATGACGCTCCCTATTATACTTCTTAAGACATTTGCCAAATATTTAGATACAGACGCATACCTTGTAAATGCAAGACCAGCCGTATGATACTGTAGTAGAACGCTTCTAAGAAGAAAATACGATTTGTGAGAAATAAACATTATTATACTCGTTTTGTTTAATTGTACCAAAAACACTTCTACTTCTTGCGCGCAACGTTCTCTTCACTTTGATGCCATCTTTCTCTATTTGCTGTTCCCGATTTGATGCCTACTGTCTCCTTCAATAAAACCTTGGAACATGAATTTATTTTGATTTCAATGTGGAATATTTAGTGGTAAGCATAATCAATCCGGTTTCTTGACTCGCTCACCACAAAGTACTCTACTGACGCCACAGGCATGAAGTGTACAACATCTCTAATTTAATTAAACAGTACTTAAACGAGTTGGCAGTGTGGTATAAAAAGTACTTTTTCATCAACAAATGCACCTGGATCAGCATCAGACCTAGTAATCTGAAAATTCATTTTGAGGTGGACGTGGATGGCTTGATATACTCCAATTATCGAACTTTTTCTGAACATATAACGTCAATCAATTCTAAAGTACATATCCAATAACCAACCTCTTTTTTACGGGCTAGTATAAGTCGAATGATTCCTTTGTGCTGGATTTTTGTTCTGTCGGAAAGGTTCCACGTATTTGAAAGTGTCTAATGAATGGGGGTCTAGCCACTTGACTGCACTGAATCTAGTCATTTGGCATTTGTCCCGTGATGTGATTGAGTACGTTTGTTTCAGGGCAGTAGGGCCTCTGGATACTAGCAGCTTTCATGTTACAAGGCCGGAAATCAGTTAGTTGTAATGTGGAGAATAATGATGAGAAAAGTTTTGTAATAGCGCGAGTTGAGACTGACTATGCTCACCACTACAGATCAATTACGTGCCCGTCACAGGAAAGATAAATAAATCCATATATTTGCCGGTGATTTCATGGCATCGAAAGAAGACCGAAACTGTGCCAGTAAGGGAGGGCGAAATTACAGGGAGAGTGGAGCCAAAATAGCAGCAACACAAACAGAAAGTTTGTGCGTACAGATAGTAATAAACAAAGAGGTTCAGCAAAACAAACACCGATACAATTGGTTGTAATGATGAATTTTGGTATTAAAACAATCGCGTTGGCTTCATTAAAATGGATTCGCCAATCTATTGCTAGTAAGAAGAAGATTTCAGAAGTTAGCAAATAAGTGGATAAGTTAATTAAGTAGTAGTGAAGATTGTGAGAGAGGACCGAAGTTTAAGGAAGGGAGAGAAAACAGCCATAATAAGCGAGAAAGGTTAAGTTACTGATCTGAGTAGATGGCAATAATTACAACTAGTGAGTCTTAAGATGTGTAACAGGCACAGCTGCTCCGCGAGCTAGATGACGATATGTATGACAAAGAATGTGAGTACGTGTTTATCAATACTGGTAGTAATACTTCGGTAAGATACTCTCGTTGGGATGATATGTTGTGCGCAATTATCAGATCACAACTGATTCTTCTTTTACTCAGAGTGAACAATCCCAAGTACTGTAGTCTATTTTCGTAAGTTTTATTCTTAGACAGTACCGCCCATTTTGCTGCTCCCGATCTAAAAGATTTATGTCTCATTTAAGGAGAAGGGTCGCGATGATATTGTGAACCTCAAAGTGTGGGTGCGCATGTGTTTTTAACAACGTCGAGAACGATTCTGGGGTAATGGAAACCAATTTGTCTTCGCATAAACTGAACAGTTGCGTTTGATTTGGTTGAATTTCCTGTGTAGTTTGAACTAGTCGCCAAGCTCTCTGTGGTCAGGAGGCAGAGATAGTGTTTCGAGGAAACAGTAGAATGTAATTGGTTTGCATCACATGGACTAAAATGTTCATGACATGAAAATCCAACCAGTCAAGTTTTAATCAGTTGTCTAGTGCCCATCCCTCAATTGCTGTAACGTCATTTGAAACTCAGTTGGATCAGGTTCTTGCAATGGGATGAGACGCGGCTGACTGTAAAAACCACTACAAGCCAATCACGTTCCCGTCATTAAATAGAGTATCTCCGTGAATTAAAGACAGAGAAGAAGAGTTAATGCATACAAGAGAATATACTTTGTGGCAATTTTGTGGTATTGAAGGAATACCGAAATCGTGCCAGAAAAGATAGCGAAGTGACAATGAGCAATATAACCCAAAAAATGACAGCGACATAAACACAAAGTTTGCTCGTACAGATAGTAATAGACAAAGAGGTCCAGTAAAACAATCACTGGTACACTTGGTTGTAATAATGAATGTTTCTATTAAACCAACTGCGTTCGCTATATAAAAGTGGAATCACAACAGTAGCAACCAGCTAGAAAGGGTTCACACTTTCGATACGTAGCCACTTCGTTCGATTTGAGCTTCATGGAGGAATTTTTTTCTTATCCATGTACTACTCCCTCATTTGCTTATTTACCAGTCCCTCTACTACCTTCGTTAGTACTGGTAGCAATGCGACTGGTCTGTAACAGACTATGTCTTTCCTATCTTCTCTTTAAAGAGTTGTGACAGAGTAGCGTATTTCCATTCAGCTGGGAGTTAGTGTGACTTAAGTGAATGCCTGAACGGGTTACATCCGGTGAACTGACGGCGTCTGCACACTGTTTCAAGACAGTAAGACTTTTATTGTCACATAATCGTGACTTTCCCGGCCACAAGTATTTTCGTTTTCTTAGAACTAAGTCAGGAGTGCGTTGGATATTCCCTAAGCCGTCAGCTGGCATTAGTTTTGAGCAGTACTGTGAACGTGTAGGTACTCGGTTCAACTGATCGCTGATGTTAGTGTTAAAGATCTCACCTATCTCTAAGTTGGTAAGATCTTCGCCATTCGGATCTTTGAGGGCACAGAAACCCCTGTTTGTAGGTTTTCTATCAGCAATGAACCTGGACAAACATTTTGATTTTGCCTTTATTTTTCAGCTAGCTCCATCTAGAAGTGTCTTCAATCACTTTAAGCTTCGGCGTTGCATCTGTTTCTCCATACGAAGTAAGAACTACGGTCGAATTCCTTCACACAGACCTTCCTAACTCTATTGCAAGCTTTCAGTGACTTCCTTAACCGAAGTTCTTCTCTTTCCAGGTGTAAAGTGTCCCTGCGATACATTAGTTAGGAAAACATTCTGGATGATATCAGGTTATCATCTACTGTCAGCTTACACTGTTCTCGTGGTCATGGGGCATGTAAAAGATGGTCTTTCAAGGGCGTGTAAGTTACTCTAGTGTAGTAAAGGTTGGGCTCGTATTCATCCCAAATGAGTTCTTCTTTTATGACCATGTTGAACATGACTTTTCAGTGGTCACTACTTCCTAGTGATGCGTAGACGTGAAAAGTTTCGACCACTTGTTCACATATAATCTAAGTTTCAGGATTTTCTATCCTTCGCCCACCTAGTGACACTGCATACATGATCAGTCATTTCAGAACTTTTAATGGGGTTCGAACTAACCACTTTTAGAGCATGGCTCCGAGCATCCAGGGAGTCCACTTTCAGCTCGTAAGAAGATTAATACATTCTAAAAACCAGATATTAACCTTCACCGGTGTACCCGTCTGTTCATTAAGAAATCGAACAAGGTTAATCTCAGTAATGCATTGTGGGCCTTGAGCATGCTAAATCTTCTTCTTACACAAGTTTTGTGTTTTTTTTGGGATCAGCGACCAGTTAGAATTTGAGGAACTGACACCATGGTTTACTTTATTCACTAGTTCATCAGATTTCTAGACGGCCTTCAATACTGTTGCGTTTTAATATATATTTTAGTCACCTAATGTATAGGACGGCCATACGGAATTTTTATATACGAAAAAAGGCCTTTGGAAGAAAGGGATTAAAAAAGTTGACCCTAAAAATGTCATACCCCACCTTAGCGCACTGCTCTGCGTCTCGCACGGCAAGGCCTTTTGAAGAGTGGAGCAAACACGTTGAAAACTTCCCACAAATAGGCCTCACATAATGGGCTTTGTGGTCTTGCTTCCAGGTCTCTAAGACTAATATTAACCCGGCTTAATTTTCAGATTTCTTAAGAAATGCGCTTACACAGTGTGAAAAGCTAGGAAATGAAATCCTCCTTCATACCATCAACAGCACAAGCAACCAAACTGGTCACAATGCAATCTTATCCCCATCTCTTAAAAACTCTCCTACTTCTACAACTAAACCTCACATTCCTTTATCGCCTGACACCACTGATGCAAATAATTAGAGTGCATAAAACATAATTCCTAGTCTCCTGAAACCTCGCTCTAAACAACATGTTGGAGCTTGGATATTCGAACCTGCTGATAACTAGACGTGATGGTCAGGTTTGACTACCATAATGACCCAACCAGAGCTGTTTCAACGGGAATTCATGATTATCTACGTCTTATCACGTTAGGTAGGCTGGTTTGAGAATGGCAAGGCTGAAAGCAACAGTATAATAGCTGAAAGAAATTTCGTACTGCTAAGTGTAGACGGGTTTTACAGAAGTAAGGTGCTTTCTTCAGATGACTGGCATCTGAAACGATACCGCCTCCTTACAACAGAAGGGGTTAGAAAAGGTCGAACCCAGAAGTGTCATACCACCCTACTTTGAAAACTTCCATAGAAGGCCGCGTGCGACTGGCCTAAAGCACTTGTCCCTTGGGATCTGCAGTAACGCTTCCAGGTCTTTAAGACCAACAATAACCTACTTTCCTTTTCAGGTCCCTCAAGAAACACCCTTCCACGGTGTGGACATCCGCCTTCATACCCCAAACAACACACGAGATCAATGTATTCACAAACAGATCCTTCCTACACCTCTTAATAACTATCTTATCTTCACGAGTAACCCTCCTTGTACAGCTTTCTCATCTTGCGCCTCTAATGCTAACGATTTGAATGCATGAAACGTAATTCCTGGTCTCCTGTAACCTCGCTCTCAACAACATGTTGGAGCTTTGAATGTTCGAACCTGCTGCTGAATAGGATAACAGACCTTCTTAGAAAGGACTCTAGATTCTGGTTCGACTGACGTATGCTGCTTCTGAGAAACGCGCATACAGGAACCGATTAAAATTATACATCTGACCTCACTTTGCCAAAGTAAGGAGCCGATTCTTTTTACTCCCCATTTACCTAAAAGCCTCACTGCTGCTTCCAGTGGCCTCACTGTTGCAGGTGTAGTGCCTCCACATATATTTCAGTTAGCTTACATCTAACTTGGTTAAGCCCTTTCGATTAATTATTTAACCAAGCCATTTGTATAGCAACAATTTATATGTACCATTCGTTCTTATTATTGTCTGGTTTGTATGAGCTCACATGACATGTCCCGCTTGTCATTTGACCTTGTCAATCATTTGTCGCTTTTATTCATATGTGTGCATACCTATTTCGCTTGTCTATGTCCGTCTTATTTTTACCTGACTATATATTCTTAGTCATGCTTTGTCTCAGTGAGTTGGCTCTTAGCCTTCTCCAATTCGCTTCTCCCATTCACTCGCATTGTAATCCAAAGAGTTGGCTCTTAGCCTTCTCCAATTCGCTTCTCCGCTTCGCTTTGTGGTGTGTTCCGAATAAACGTATTCATCAATACGAGTTCATTTTCTGATTTATTAACCGAACTCAGTAAACGCAGATGCATCGACACACTTCACAGGTATAGCAATGAATTCTCTTGCAGAACTAGCTTTCTTGGAGTGAATCCCAGCAGACAGTCGCTTATGTGCCTTTCTACTAGAAAGGACATCAAGGACTCGGAGAGACAAGGACACTTGCCGTTTACTCTTCGTTGTCTCTGCCTATGCTACAACTGATTGCAGCTCGGATGAGGTGAAAAATGAATAATAGAGAAAAATTTCCAGCCTCCCTCAAAACGTTAGTCATAGTCGGTGGTGACTTTAATGATCAAGTAGTTAGTCCAAGCGAAAAGATAAGGAACCTGAGTGTTTGGAGCAGTGCAACTGGCCTTCAGTTACACACTTCAGTTATCCACGATCTTCGATAAACCTGGATGGCAAATTTATATGAATCCTCCAACCCTTAATGGAGTTGATAAAGTTACCGGAAACTTCAAGCGAGGGGGAGCAGTGGGCCTTAATAAGTCTGATAACCTCCGGAATTTTCAGGTCCAGTCTTAGCAGTACAAATGTACGAATGAACGAAATGTTCGGTAATGTTCGGTACAACTGGTTATAATAATGAATGTTGCTGTTTAACCAATTGTGTTTCAAACAAGCAGTTGTGACTATCTTTCTGTTCCAACAGTTAACACTTAATTCGATTTCTTAATCCTTATTCGTTATGCGTTCACTTGAACATAACCGCTAATTCGATCACTTTACACTTCAATTAGTTGGTTCGTTTTCCTCAGTGATAATTTGAAATATAAAAGACAACGTTGAAATTCACCGAATCCAAAGCATTACATTGTTTTTAATGGTATTTTATACCTAGTAACTTGAATCAGATTATGAGTCAATAATGGACGCCAGACCTTAGCATATTTTTTAAAACTTCTCTTCAGCAAGTCGATGATACTGCTGGTTGATGTTGTCGGTTGTTCTACGTACTGAATGCTTATTGTAACTACTTTTCAAGAGAAAAAGACATATCCCTATAGGTTTTAAAATTTCCTTCCTACCAGTTCATACCATAAATACACATAACAATGCAAACTAGTAAATTGTTATTCATTTAAACAAAACTTGAATTTGAAAAAGGATAAGACAAAGAAAGAAGGAAGTGAAATAATGATCACATATGGCTTTTATTTTATTAAATTTAATTTTAACAAGCAAACATGCATGATTTCTTGAATAGCAAATAGATTAGGTGGAGAAGAGTAAGTGAGAAAGCAGTAACATAACTACCACTATTATTATTATTATTATTATTATTATTATTATAACCTGTGGTATTGCATTAAGCTGCATTCGAAAATAAGCTTATGAATAATAAGTAGTATATATATATATATATGTAGTATATATATATATATATACCTTTTGACAAGCATAAAAGCTATATAGCATTAATGTTGCTGGAAAAGAAAATAAATAGATTTAATATTATAGTTTGTAAAGATAATAATAATAATAATAATAATAATAATAATTAACAGCTATTTTGATTTCAATACTAAAATTGTTCTCATCCAATAAATGATCAATAATAAATGGTAATTTGTTCAAGTCAACAAATGTCTCTCGAAAGTTAACAAAAAAAAATTTTTTTTTTTAAAACTGTTCAACACTGTGTATAAATAACTGGTAAATTGATAATATATAAACAGTAGAACAGTGATTTTGATCACAGAACGAAAAGCAACACGCGCAATTTTAAACATGCAAAACACTAGTTCAATTCAGTTGACCCGATCATCAATATCATCATCCTCAGTAATAGTATTAGTATTAGTAGTAGTAGTAGTAGTAGTATATGGAGTGATAGTAGTGTTATTAGTAGTAGTGGTAGTGTGAGTAGTAGTAATAATAATGGTAGATAATAACCTGAGGTGTAAAAATTCATAAAACATTTGGTTTTTGTCAACGAAATAACAGAAAAACAATCTCATTTATTTGGCTTCTTCTGATTCATTGTTTATGAATGAAGATCGGATCATATTTCTTTAGATTGTATAATAGAAAGGTAGTGTATATAAGAGAAATATGATGTATATAAATGAAAGTTCATAAGAATAACAATAATATATTAATGACTGACTGATGATGAGGATGATGATGATAGCGATGAGACACACAAAAAAAGAAAATCATAATTTGCATTTCTATCAATTTGTTTGATTATACAAACATATTCTAGCTACACAAATTGTAATCCAATCTGGCGGTGCAACCGATTTCAATAAAGATGTTATCATATCTGGAAATTTCAATCGATGCTGAATAATTTCATGCAAATGTTTCAATAAATCATTTAAACTTTCATGTATTGAATCATGTTCAATATGTAAACTGTTCAATAGTGAATGTAAATTATTCTCTTTCAATTCCAATTTATCATTATCAATATTATTAGTTGGTTTTTCATTTTTCGGAGAATTTGGAATTTTTTCTAAACTTTTAAAAATTGTTAAACAATTTGATGGTGATAAGATTAGTAAAATATTTTCTGGATTCAAATCAAATTGTGCTGTTTGATGCTTATCTAAACATTCACTTAAACTTAATAGGATACTCAGTTTAATACATGTTAAAAATAAATCTTCACATTGAGACTGCTCATTGTCAGGTTGTTTCTCGTCATGTTTCTCAAATACATTTAATAGAGTTTTCAATGTGACCGCCAGACTAATTGAATGAAGTAACTTGTTATTGGATATTTTCTCTTTATTATTCTTATTCTCTAATGAATGACGAGGATTATCCGATGAAGGTGTTTTGGTAGTTTGATTATCTAACCAACTGGTTAATAGTTTATCAGTGGTTTTTGTAGGAAATTTAATAGTGTGTCCAGATTCATTGGTGATATTCTGTATGGTATTAAAGAAAAAATTGGTTGAAAGTGTGAATCAATAAAAAAAATCAATAATTATAACTTTTTTTAATTTTATTTAACAATCATTTTACTTTATAAACATTAAATTTTTGAATTACTGGAATCATGAATTGATTATTGTTAAACAACTATTATGAACCTAGAAGCACTGGCTGACTGTTTCGTCCCGATGTCAGATTCATCAGCAGTGCACCTTCATGAATCCTACCACACGCAGGAATCGAACCTCACTGAACTGGGCTTGATGTCTAACTTTGATCAACCTAGGGTAGTGTGCAACCTCACCCATTGTCTTCGGTAGTTACTGCTTACACACCACAGAGTCCAACTCTACTGGTTATGTCTTATTTCGTGAATTCCACTTAACTGTTTATAATCTAAGAAGCGTAATAACATTTATTTCACTCGAAAATATACATTAAGTTGAAGAGTACACATTATTATATGAAATAATTTAGTTCATATTAGCCAAATATATAATATCTGATTATATGAAGTACGAAAAAACGAAGCATCAGTAGATAATCAAGGTATGTAACAAAATAATTTCTGATAATTATCTCACATAACTAGGTGCTTTTTTTTCCTCTATCTTAATATGCATAAATCTGAACTATAAATGAAAGCTACTTAAGAACGTAATAAATTTTTTGAATTTTATTCAGTTAAACAGAAAGTAACAAATATGACTGAATGCTTTATAAGTCTAGAATTAAGATTTAAGCTTTAGGATTAAGTTTTTAAGATTAAATAAAATTCAAGGTTAAAGTATAAACTTTACGATTTATGATTTAATTTAAGATTAGGATTTAGCATTGAACACAGTATCACATTTTAACATTAGGATGTATTGATTAAGATTTAAAATTAAGGTCAGATTTGGTTTTAGAATTTAGAATTAGAAACTAACTTTTCTGAAATCATGAATCGATCAATATTAGACCATCATTAGAAACTTGGAATCACTCGACGGCCGTTTCGTCGCTAGTCGCCGAATTTGAACTCAGGGCTTTCGGTTTTGCGAGCATAACTTCTGAATCGTATCAGGACCAAACGGCCGTCTAGTGCTAACAGGTTTCTAATGGTGGTCTAACACTGATCAACTCATGATTTCAACAATCTGGACAACCATTTCATGTAAATTAAAAAATTTATTATTTCGGTTAAAGTCATTATTAGAGATTTTTTATTAAAACTTAAGAGCTAGTAATTAGATTAACCTTTATTTACCTTAATGCCAAACCTTAAGGCTATTTCTAGCACTCGATTCGATTCCAAAAGTTAAAGTCATATTCTTCACTGGAATATTGATTACTTATCCACAAAACAAATCATCTAGTTACGATAGACGACAGTCTGTTCCGGTATTTACACTTTGACCTTGAAGTGATCTGCTCACACTAGATTATCTTACTTTCATAGTTCAACGTTACGAACATTTAAAAATTTAGCCGTTTACGAAAATATCTAATACAAAGTTTAATTACTGAAGGCTTAGTTTTTGATTACTGCATACAAGATCCTTTTAGCAGTGACTGCCAATGAGCCTATCGAGGATTCAACGCACGACCTTGACACTTGATGAGCAGCACTCGGTTATCTTTTGTCTGCATACTCCATTTCAATCAGTCTTTAGAATAGAGAAAAAATCTTCATATATATTATCTGTTTGGTGAATACCTCAAATCCGACCTAGCCAGACACTACTGATTACTACGTCTCTTCTAGAACTCCTTGAAGTGCCACTTGAAATAAAACGATATGTATCAAAAACTGACTCTGACTGGAAATTTATCGGATTTCCAACAGAAAAAAAATCAAACCATAAAAAAGAACTGAAGAAAAAAAAATAAAGCTATTTACCAGCACAACATATTCATAATTTGTATTCGGTGCACAAACAACCGACAGATCATTCCAATTATCAATTATTCCATAATGATTCCATGATTTTTCATCGAAATTTTTCAATGGAAATACAAATGTAGCATATTCACCTTGTAAATCTAATGAACGTAGTTTCATACAAGTGAATAAATATTCCGATAGACAAGTAATCAATAATTTTGAATGTTTACTATCATCACTATCTCCAGCTGATGGGAGGACATCGTCCCCCTGTACATTTTGAAGTAATGGATGCATCGTTTTCAGGGCATCTTTTAGTACAGTTGACGATTTTGACGAATCTGAACGCATCACTTCAGCAGATACAGCGATATTATTGTCATTGTCATGAGTATTGTTACTAGTGTTTTGATGGAATTTGGAAAATCGTTTATTTTCTGTTATTTTCGCAAAATATGGTAAAGCTAAAGCACCAGGTTTCATAGATCCAACCTAAAGTATGAACAGAGAGAACAGATGTCATGTTATCATGGGTCAATACTATATGAAAATTATGTAGCATTTAAAAAAATTTTATAATTTTGCATTCTTGTCCCCAAATCGATGCCGAAGGAGGTTTAAGCGTAGAAAATGTTACGCTCGTCACTAAGTATGCTTGAAGCTATTACGAGTTTACCTTAGTCAGTAAACGCGAACGAGACTTTTACCAGCGTCCAGGTAGGCTACCTTGAATCCCAAGCTGAAGTAAGAAGGCTTTGTAAGCGTAGAAAGTATATTCTACAAACACCCAGCAATCACAGTACAATCAAGCATACAACTCTCGTTTATTTATACTACATAGAAACGTCCTTGAGACAGTTAAGAAAATAGCACACTAAAATACACAGCAGCCAATCACAGCCATGGATTTTCCTGGTGGGAATCGAAATCTCAAGGTCAACTGACCGACCCATGCTCGTAAACGTGAAAACCAAAATAAGGCATTTATCAAGCGAATTTTGGGGATCTTACATCCCCAACATAAAATATTTCCTCCATTCTAGTGTGTTTTTAATTCATCAACTATTCTGTTATTTAGTGAACTATTAATAGACTGATCTCTTTAAAGAGTTCACTATGAATAATTGAAGTTACATGAAACAAAAATTGAATTATTAACGCTCTATGTCAAAATTTATATAGAGATGGATAGAAAAATCGATCATTTATCATGTTTCATATACTTCTCAATCTGTTTTAATATTATAAAATGTTTTGTGATCTTTACTCTGATTATAGCATTATAAGCAAGAGTGGATAGTGGCTAGCGATGGAAATCAGGAAGCGTTTGAAGTGAACAGTACTAGGTTCGAGTCCCGGAGTGAAGATTATTTCGAAGATTTAGGTAGGTCCAGCGAAAGACAAGTCACAAATAGGAAGAAACGCCTGTCCTGGACTCCACTAGTAGCCACTACCCACCTCTGTTGATAATGCTTATAACCTATAGTTAATGTTGAGGCAAGCCACTCAGGATACATATATGCTAAACAGACTGATAAAGGAAAGATTCAAATAACCATCAAAAATGACTTGATCTTATCATCACACAATAAAAAATAGTCTATTTTATTGTCCACATAACTGCCTTATTGAATTGTGAATGCTTTTTCTCAACGATAACAATTTAAAATACATGAATATAATGAAGACGAAATGAAGTTTTCTATAATTAACTTGTAATCAATTCTTAAAAATTTATTGAAATTCATTTGTGACTAGTTGAATAGGGTTAATGAAAAAGTAGGATTTATCCACAATCAGGTAATATGATGATATTGAGTCACCATATTTACATAGATTAACTTGTGCAAATTTAGTATTGTGCAGTTAATTACTTCAAATCATTGCCAAGTGGACAAAAACTAGTAGTAATTTATTTCTAACAGAAAGTTTTCATTAAAATAAAAGATTATTTTCTTGTTAAAAACATGTTGAAAAAAAAGACTATCAGGCAACTAAATCGTTATCGTTATATCAAACAATTTGTTTAATAACACAACCAAAGGTTGATAAGTAACCCTTTCTTGTTGTCTACAACTGTAGCTATAAATTTACGTACACCTACCTGCCAAAGCAGCTATATTGGCTGAACAGGAAGGAGTGTATACCTTTGATTTTCTAAACACTCTTAAAAGCTTTCGAACAGTAGAAAGATCTACTGTCAACAGTGCAATCATTAAACATGTCTTGGATACAGGATATCAGTTTGATACATTGGAATCTTTCAAGGTGAATAGTAAACAGCCTAGATCCAGTCTTTTGAGGTTTGCTGAATTCCTTATTATCAGTCACTAGAAATCTGAGTCAGATGTTCAAAAAGAGATGGTTGGTAATCGTTTTTTTTGCCTTAATGATCACGATATTCCTTTATTACATCACTAGATTTCGTTCAACTCTTTATTTCAACCAATTACATTCTTAATACTTTTTGTTTCGGTTGTCTTCTAGGTTAGTCATCTTATTTTAACTAACTGACATTAAATCATTTTATTCTTACTTATTACTAGCGTTTATTCATTACATAATCACTCGTTTGTAGACCTTCAGAATTTTTTTTATTATCAATATTGTAGAATGTTTTTCTGTGTAAGGAACGTATTTAGAATCTTTTGTTCAGTTCTGTTAGAAGTTAACTCAGTGGTTTGACTGTTAAGTGGTCACCTTGAAGCTTAAAGGTGATGAGTTCAGTCTCTGGTTGAATTTTGGATAACACTTTTTAGACTAGGAAGAAACAACTGTTCAGTAATTTTTGGTTTATAATATTTGTTTAATTATAGTCATTTAGTGAAATAAACTAAGAAATGTTACTGTCATAACATCTAATATATGTAGATTTTCATATTTCACAAAGACCTTTAAGTTTCATTGTCAGTTCTAATAATGGCATGATCTGGATAGATCGACACTTCGCCCGCCCAAGGTAATTACTAGCGATCTTCAACTCAGGATCAAGCTATTTCCCAATAAATGCTTACATGTTATCATCATAATTTAGGGGCATAGATTTAATCGAAATCCAGCGGTACCAATCACCTTGATTAATAATCATTCTCACTGAGTTGCTTAACAATTTTCACGTCAGAATTATTAATTACTGTGTTTTATTCATGAAGATTGTAATTTTTTAGTTCGATAGTGAATCAAATAATGAGAATTACACATTTCTTGCGTAGGCGTAAAGACATTTTTGCACAGCAATACCTAATGTGTGAGAAATGAGAGGAGTGATTTAAAAAATTCATTCTATTTAGCAATATTCAATGTTAAGATGTGCACAAAGTATTAACTGGAAATTCATAGTATAGGTGGACAAGATTATATGTTAGTATATTTTTAAAATTTACTGCAGCCATTAAAGTAAAATCCAGTCAAATTAAACACGTTGTCCTCCTTATGTGGTCCTCATCAGCCTTGAATAAATACACACTGGTAAAATATTGTGAATTTAAGCACTGCACTTAAAGAATACTTCATCTATTTGTCAACGTTATGTTGAAAACTACTATGGAAATTTAGCGAGTAATTAGAAAATGTGACAGTGAAATAAAATCTAACAACTAAATTGAAAATCTACCGAAGATATCAATCGACGCGGTTAATATTTTTCATAACGTTAAATATTCAATTAAGCTAGAAATATGATATTTTAAGAAATCATTGAAAAGACTATTACAGAAGAAAAAATATTAGACAGCTGTGAGTAGTTATGAAACAATAATGTGAGGATTACCTCTGGTTTGTAACGAATAAGCACTGACGATGTCTAATTTATTAAAATGAATATATACATACATATATTGTAATTGTTTTGAGAAGTGAAGACCTAATTATTGGCACTTGGACACAAATGAAACTAAGTTCAAAATTTAAACAAAGACAATTGGTTTTGTTTGGAAGACTATTTTAATTTGTATTTGTTTGATTTCAGGTACAACTGATAATCAAGTAACACTTGTTCAAACATGGACTCAGAAATTAACGAACACATGTACAATTTTGATAGAGATTGAACTCAAAAAGGAACATGATCGAAGTTGACTGCCTTTTACAGATTAAAACAAATAAATAATAATTTTTAGATGAATGAGTCATCATGAGTCATCGTGTTCTAGGGAAGTTCTAGTCTCATTGATCAGCAATATTTATTCTTTTAACTTCAAGTCATACTCAATGCAGTAGAATCAATATTAAGTACCATTTTGTACGGTACTGACATGGTTAGTTAGTTACGTTCTGTAGACTATTAGTGATCAAGCAGCATATTTACAACTTGCTCTAACTACTCTAAGGTTGATCTGATGTGAGGTTTTATCTCTCTCTCTCTATACTACTGGCTAAGACAACATAGATGAAATAAGTTTGTCACACTAATTGGTTTTTAATGTTTCTTCAGTTCATATCAATCATTCTGTGATGAAATATCATCTTAAAAATTGTTAATGACTTATGCAGAGTTTGTTTATCTACATCAAACATGGCATTGAAAACATTTAAAATGTGTTTTAATTTCAGTTGGGACATGATAATTTTTAAGGATTAGAATATCCTAGCAGTGTCTATATAGATAAATGTAAAACGTTTAGTATTCAATTATTGAGCTGACATTATATTCTATAAGATACATATATTCAAAGTTCATTTGAGATGTGCATGTAAAACACATGACTGCTTCATTATTCTTTCATTAAGAAGACAGTATTATTCAGGTTGACTTAAAACTGAGCAAATATCTGGTGAATTCCAGTGAATAAATTGATTTCTCATGGATGCAGTCTGCTATCGATGTATGACCAATGAGATGATTGAAAATGTTTTACATTCACACACCTCAGAAAAGAGCTGTAAGACATCATAGTTTTAAACAGTGCCGGATGAAAATGACGACTGATACGTTGAGAGAGTATCAGCTTTTCCATGTTTCTAGAAATGTCTTATTTACATGAATGACTAAGCACTTTGTATCAACACAACTAATAATTCTTCGAAACAAATACTCTAGTTTGACATAATATAAAGCTGTGTTTTATAACTATAACAGAGTTATAGTTATATATATATATATATATATATATATATATATATATTAATATTCTGATGCTTTTTTTTTCCACTGGAGAATATTCTTGTGAATGATTGACTCGTGTCAAGGAACACTTAGTTTACATGAAAATGCCTCTTTATAATCTAATAGGACTAGAGAATCTGTAATCACAGACCGCCGCAGTCTGTTGTTAGAAAAATACCAAATAATCATTTAAAATATCAAAATATTGTAGGAGGGTTTTTCTAATATTACAGAAAAATGATTAGTTGAAATGCTACATAAAAATTTAAATCTTATTGCCTTCAAAAGAAACAGAAACTTGACTATCAATTCAATTTTTTACCACTTCACCAAACAGCCACACATTTAATTCTATTGATTTTTCACACCAAACAAATTCCCGCTTTACATCTCCACACTGCAAGTTTCCCAATTCACTCATTCCCTAGCATACACACAAGTACATGTAGTATTGACAGCTCATATAGAAATTATCTTGAACAAAAAATTACCGAGCACTGACAATATTTGGACGTATTTTGATTTTGATTGAATTAAGTAGTCTGATCATGCTTCTTTACTATTTAAATTTGTACTAGTTCACATTGGTTTGAAACACAAAGAGATCTTTAGCTAGACCAGTAATATAAACTTGAAAGCAATGGTCGGCTGTTTTATCTTTACATGAGATTCGTTAGCAGTGTTCAATGGTAACCTCACATTTGGAAGTCGAATATAGGACGTCGTACTCATACGCTAATGGATACTATTTAGACCTATGCAAAATTATTCCAGATGTTTATTTATTATCTCTGAAATTGTAGCGCTTATATTAAGTCATGAAATTTCAGACATTTTAATCCTTGTACTGCCGTAAAAATAGACCATTATTTTTACTATGAACTAACCTGATTGTTTGGTGTTAGTTTATAATCTGCTATAAAAAGTTGATCACGTGACTCTGTGCCCGATGTTCGGTTAGATTTCTCAAGTAAAGTCGATCTCTGTGAGAAACATTTAAGAAAATAAAATCAACATACAATAGTCAGTAAAGTAAACAAATTAATTAACTCGAAGTACGTATTAGCATGGTTTATTTAAGTAATCATGTTTTGGACGATGACTTGATGATTCTCATTTCATGACATTACCATCTTTTAACTGCTTTATGGGCTTCTTTGGACATTATAAGTGCTACTCTTTGTGTGTGTGGTAGTTTCTTCTTCATGGCCGGAATACAACAACGTCTTGCATGAAGCTAATATTTTTTTCCCGTCTACGTCCAATCTGTCTCGCTTATTCCAAGCACCACCAGGTCCTATCTTTTCATTTCCTCAGCAACTTTCATGGTTCTTCCGGTCTCCCAAAACGTACGAACATTCCGATTACCCTCATTAATAGTTGCTCTGGTTGTCAGGAGGGGCTATGACTTCGTCGCTTCCGAAGAAACTCGGCCTTCATCATGAAGCATCATCGTTCTTCTAATTAAAGATCTCCCAACCACCGAAGTTAAGTTTAAATTATTATTTTCGGGTTGGTGTTTTCTGACAAATTTGTTTTATACGGGATAGGATTTCAAACTGCATTGACAACATTTTCCTTTTATTCGCACCTGGGACCAGTACTAACTCTTTAAGTGTTCCTGGTGGAGCTTTTTAAAGGTCGTACAAGGTATCAAACCTGTATGGTATGTTTACAAATTGGTCTGTCTTATGAAATAGTAGTGAATATAATTGTTGTGACTAGCATGTATATACCATTTGAACAAACCACAGTAAATTAACAATAATGGTATATTTCAAAATAATCATTTGACTTCAATAAACTAAAAGGTTATTTTTTTGTATTACTTACTTGTAATGAATGTAGACTTGTAACTTGTCTTTCCGGCGAAACACTTAATTCTCTGGTGGGTTTCGGCGAGTGGTATTGATTGTTCACCTGTGCAAAGAAATATAAAAAGCAGATACATGTAGTTTGTACTTTTGGATAGAATAATATCGATTGGACTGCTACGGAGAAAGTGAACAGTTGTTTAGTTCATCTGCAGAACTTCTCAATAGTGATAACTCAAACTACTACTAGGATATGAACTTAAGACATGGAAATATCACAACTAACACAACTAATAGTTGGAACCATGGGGCTGGGGTCCTAACCCAAATCAACTTATTTTATGGCTGAATGATCGCCTAATGCTATTGGTAATGTACTTAAAATCAAATCTAATTTCCAAAAAGTTCCTCCATGTGAAAACAAGCATTCTTTATACATCGTACAAACTTTAACCAAAATCATAATAACACCCACAATAATAAATTAGAATTATGCGGTTATTGAGATTGGTGGGTTTTATTGAAACCATGAACTGATCTAGGTTGTCTAACCATTACTAACCGGAAAGTACTGGATGGATACTTAAACCCAGTATGAAAATCCTCGACGTGGCATATCCGCAACACTTCAACCCGGAACAGAAGACAATCGAATATTATCACACATTGTTCGGGGTCGATTGGAGTTAGATTGATATACTGTTCTATCCTAGCACATCAGTTTAGAGGTTAGGCATCCACCTACGAGAGTGAGGGTCCTGATTTTGGTTCGCAGTTGCAAAAGCGTGCGTGCGTTCTTTGGAAAAGCCCACTATTAAGATAAGACGAATGTCCAGTGTTTCCAGGTTCTCAATAGTTGCTTATTCAATATTCGTACCTAGGACCTTCAGCCATACGTGCGAACGCCTGGCTCCTGGATCGTTGATGTAAATCATGGTAAACAAAGATTTCGAGAACATGAAATCAAAATCAATTCACATCATCCTGTAATGTTTGTTGATCTTGATTTACAGAATGAAAAATGTTTAAAGATATCAATCCATTCATCTGAACAAATCGGTAGATTTTACAATGTCTGCAGTCTGAGATCCGAATGTGATACATGATAACCCCTTCCCCAGCCATACTGGTTACTTTAGCTTCCGCTTAGAAAATGAATACGTTTCTCGACCAGTGATACGCATCCATACTTTAATATGCTTCGCTTTGTCATCAAGTGATCTTATTCGGTTGCTTTTGATAACACAGTCTTAAGTAGATAATTCTTACAAAATATGTTATATATATTATAGATTTACTGACCTTTATACAATGGATTTGTTCCGCTTTCGATTCTGTTTGTTGATTGACAGGTGAATAATTATTTCCAGCGGTAGTTTTCAATTGTTGTTTAATCACAATATGATCTTGTGCTGTGTGAATTTGTTTTGGTGGATTAGTTTTGCGTCGTTTCAATTTGGGGAATTTCGGTGGCCATTGATATACTTCACTGCATTTATATCGTTCAGCAATTATTTTTGGTTTACGTGGTTTCAATGTACCATTATCGTAATGATCAAATTCATTATATGACAAAGTTGCCGCTTGATGTGTCGGTTGATAAACATGTGGTCTAATCGGGTAATCTGAATACTGAGAAAATATATACATATATATATTAGAATAAATACATATAAATATACACAAAGATTAAATCATTAGTAAGATAAATATAGAAATTAGAAGAATAATCACTTCCTTTCAATTAATTACTTATGGTCATTTTATTTTATCATAGTTCAATCTAGTTGGTAGATATCCTTCTCATAGTGTACCAAATCAATAAACGAACGAAGTTAACTACGATTCAGTGTCAAGGCTATAAATCA
The DNA here is from genome assembly GCA_944470395.2 of Schistosoma turkestanicum. Classification (NCBI taxonomy): domain Eukaryota; kingdom Metazoa; phylum Platyhelminthes; class Trematoda; order Strigeidida; family Schistosomatidae; genus Schistosoma; species Schistosoma turkestanicum. The sequence goes on along the minus strand of OX103977.1, from coordinate 19,516,019 downwards.
AACTATAACACCGAGAAATATAACTACTTTTAGATTGTTTTGATAATTAAAACAATAGTTACGAACTTTTTGAATGAGCGCGTAATTCGCTTTTCGGTAATTTTACATTAACTGTTTAAGTCTTTTAATGAAATGTGAGTATAGGTACGTGATTTTTGTGTCTATACACACGCAGTCAGTCTGTCATGCCGCCATATTGAAATATAATTCCTTCGTCTTATCCACGACTTGTTATCCAACTGTATCTGAATACCAGTGTTGATGTCCACAATGAGATATGAAATATACATTTTTGAAACCACGAATCGATCAATGTTAGACCACCATTAGAAACCTGGAAGCACTGGACGGCCGTTTCGTCCTGGTATGGGACTCCTCAGCATGGTTTCAAAAATGTGTAACTTAACAATCTTCACAACCCCGTAATGCATATGAAATATAAGCGATTACAAATATATTGAATCTATAATATTTCAAGATTAAACGAAACATTTTAAATTTGTTCAATAGCGGGTAAATTAAGATAAAATCAATAATTCTTTGTTATACAATGAATAATGTATGAGATGAATTTTGTAAGAAAATGATAAATGTTATGTATGATGAAGAGTAGTAGTGGTAGCAGTAGTACATGAATGTATGAACACCACCAGAGTATTAAATAATGAACACACATATAGCATAGATAAAAAATAGCTAGCAATGAATAGTAATTGAAGCATTATTTCAATGATGATCATATCAGTAAACTGTGTGAAAAAGATTAGGATTTTTTTTATTGGAATTATTGATCGAATTTCAATACAGGTTATTTTTGCATTAAGCACTAATCTAAGCCATATAAACCACTAAGGAGTCTGGAATCATTGTATAGCTAGCTATCTCGTCACAGTTGACAACTTCTTATCAATGCATATCCATGATTCATTCTGTGCCAACTGGATAAATCAGGGTTTCCTCTGCACAACTTTCAATAAGTGACCCTTAAATAGAATAACAGTCATGATGAACTGTTTGAGTCAATGGTCAAATCAGAATTAATTGACAAAGAAAATATTAACACTGTTCACTAATTAATGAATAATTGTATTTGATATTACAGGAGTCTATAAGAATTTGCTCGGAATAAATATCGATTCCCCTCATTTTGCATTTACACAAATCATTTCACATAGTTTTAGCCAAAATCACTTGTTACACTTGATAACAATCATGATTGAAAAAGGTTGATAACTGATAAGAACAAAATGATCCTTGAAAAAGAAAGATCAATGAAAGTAGCAGTGATTTATTTATTAATGAGTGTCAAATAAAAACAGTAATATATCAGTCAAAAATCATGAAATATCGAATATGACTACTATTGTAATTAATTGTTTAAACATCAAGTTAATATTTCTAAAATTATTCAGAAACTACACATACTATTCTATGCATAGAATGTTGCCAATCAATAAAATAGAAGCGAGAATTTCGTTCCCTAAATCATTCCTAGTCAATATGAAAGTGTTTTCGTTTCCATTTAATAATCAACGCACTAAGAGTATTTAACATTGTTTAGTGAGTGATTAATTGTAGAAAACTGGAGAACTTTTCCACAATGATATAGTGTATTGATTTAGGCTGTATATTGATTGACACGCTAAATATATTGAATTTACAGCATTCTGATCTTGGTCTAATCGTAAACTTTTATGTAAATTATTAATTGTTGACATGTCGCTGGATTCATGAATGAGCACTGCTGAGGAGTCATATACCAGAATGAAACGGTCGGCCATTGATTATGAGTTTTCATTGTTGGTTTATATAAGATCACTTTGTGATCTGAATTGTGAAAATAAAAGCATCTCCAAAAATCTGCTATCATTGTTGATTTGTGACTGGCTTCATGATGGATTCTTGAAATCGTAGTGAAAAATTGGGATCAGTGGATTTCGATCCGTGTCGGGTGTGAGATAGTTGTTACTAACTGCAAAAATTGAGTGATGGTTGTTGAGTATCACAGAATGATTGAAGCTAGACATTGACATTTTTGGATGCTCATTCAGTGGTCCAGTGGATGAAATTTCATCAAGAAGTATCTTATGAATGGAAAAACTAGGTATTCTTCTACCAATTACTTGAAGAGCGAAAGCAAAATTAAAGTCACTGAATGGATATTCTGTTCTATTATGCGGTTTCCGAAAAAAGTCCAGTCATTGAATATATCGTTTTATTTTGAAAAGCACTAGACAATACAACTATAAGAACTTATAGCTTTATGAAAAAGTTTTATATTCAGTTTAGTTAATGTCCACCATGTAATGGCCACTATACAGTCAGTCGATTGAAAACAGAAAAATGAAGAAATTTGTATGCGATCATTATCATGAATGATTTATGTACAATAGAGACAACAAGTCACAAAGTATTTTTGATTATGAAGAATCCAAACACAGAATCAGATCGATTAAAATTCTCTTGCGATGAAGAGCGACTTCATTATGGCTGCTATGATTCGAAAATATGTTGCGTAACTACAGTTAGTTCTAACTGAAATCACACAATTTTCGAGAAATAAACTCTTTCTAGTTCGATTACCAATTAACTAATCAATAGTACTAATAGTTCAGGTGGATACTGACTAGCAGTGGAATCTAGGACTGGGACTCGAACTCAATAGCATACGCTTCAAATACCATCACATTCCGGAGAGAACATCAACTTTGAGATGCAGGAACATACGGCTGACTAATGCCAAATAAAACCAAACGCGCTTCCTGGATTCCACTGGTAACCACTATCCACCTTTATTAATAAAGCTTGTAACTTAGAGGCAATATCAAGGCGATCCGCACAGGATGCATATATGCCAAACAGACTGATAAATTTTAGGTCTAAACATCCATGGGAATATTAGTAAAGAAAATATTAGCTCTGTTTAATATCATAATAACTTTCATAAGAATGATAAATAAACATATATATATACGTGTATGCATAAGATATTATTTCAACTTTTCTTACTCTCATTGTTTGTACTCGTCGTACTTCAGGTGATACATAATATTGCTCATATTCTTGTGGATAACTTCTATCCAAACTGACAGGTGATAGAATTCTTCTGTCCGATCGCATTGTATACGAATGATGTGGTTGATATTGCATTGATAAAGGCTTTAGTTTCATAAATATATGTATATACATACATATATTTATTTATACAATGGTGAATTATCATCAAGATACAAGGAAAGGTGTATATAAGTATAAGTATGCGGAATAACTAGATTTTAAACATAGGTAACATAATAATAATAATAATAATAATTCATAATATATATTGAACTCAACAAAAAATTGATAGCCGAGATTGGACATTGAACACAAAACATTAACATTATAAAAATTATTATTCATGCTAGGTAAATACTACTAATGACACTAGATAATATCAATAGTGGAAGTTTGAAGTTTCAAGCATACGATTAGAAGAAGACCATTCACTGATCACATACCAATGAAGACATTATGTTAGTAGTAAAAACATATTGTCAGGCAAAAAAAACAATGATATAATTTTTCTAATGGTTAAACAAGGCAATTAGACGAGTGGAGTTAATTCAGTGGTATAGTGGGTCTAGCGTTGAAAATAGTTAAATGGGCATTCGTTTTAAAAATAAAAGTTAAGATTTTTAATTAAAAATAAAACATGACATGTATCATGCCAACAAGCTTTTCTTGGCTTTTTTGTATTGGTTTGTCAAAAAAGCATCTTACTATTTCGATAATTGTTCCTGAACAAGTGAAAAGTCTAAGGATTCATGTAAATTGATTTTAACCATCTCACAAACTGATTTGAGTATGATTATTATTAATATGATTGTTTTTCATTGTGGTAAAGATGAGTTAAATGTGTCTGCTTTTTTAAAAAATCTTTAGAAGATGAAACTCGATAATAATGACTAGTAGTTATGTAACTTTTATTCAGTATGACCAGTTTGTTTTTCAAGTGTATTGAAAGTATTTTTATTCTGACCATGGCATTTTCTTGATAGTTTGGTTGAATTATGTTACACGAATACTTGATTACCTTACTTACTTACTTACGCCTGTTACCCCCAATGGAGTATAGGCCGCCCACCAGTTTTCTCCAACCAACTCTGTCCTGGGATTCCCTCTCCAGTTCTGTCCAATGTTTGTTCATTCCTCTCATATCTTTCTCTATTTCACGGCGTAATGTATTCTTTGGCCTTCCTCTTTTCCTTTTGCCTTGAGGGTTCCATGTGAGGGCTTGTCTTGTGACGCAGTTAGGTGCTTTTCGTAGTGTGTGTCCTATCCACTTGCACCGCTTCTTCTTGATTTCCTCCTCCACTGGAATCTGGTTTGTTCCCTCCCACAGTAGGTTGTTGCTGATGGTGTCTGGCCAACGAATCCGAAGTATTTTGCGTAGACAACTGTTAATGAATACTTGTATCTTCTGGATGATGGCTTTGGTAGTTCTCCATGTTTCCGCTCCATACAGTAGAACTGTCTTCACATTTGTATTGAAAATCCTGATTTTGGTGTTGATTGATATTTGTTTGGAGTTCCAGATATTTTTCAACTGTAGAAATGCAGCCCTTGCTTTGCCAATCCGCGCCCTCACATCTGCATCGGATCCACCTTTCTCGTCGATGATGCTGCCCAGATATGTAAAGGTGTTAACGTCCTCCAAGGCATCTCCATCAAGAGTGATTTGGTTGGTGCATGTTGTGTTGCATCGGAGAATTTTGCTTTTTCCTTTATGTATGTTGAGACCTACTGCTGCAGAAGCTGCTGCTACACTGGTCGTGTTCTGTTGCATTTGTTGTTGCGTTTGCGATAGAAGAGCCAGGTCATCTGCGAAGTCCAGATCGTCCAGCTGCGTCCTAACTGTCCAGTTGATAACGTGCTTCCCTCCAGACGTCGACGTCTTCATAATCCAGTCGATGACCTGATTAGTATTCTTTCAGGAAGGAATCGCCGAATTTCTATTGTGTTTATCTCCCGTGGATTGTGAGAAATGAACAGTGAGCTTTCAAAAGTAATTAATTTCTTGCAGTTTTCAATTACTACTAATATCATAAACGGATTTTTTCAAATTAAACTTTACAAAATTTCATAGGATGTCGTTATGAAATAATAAAGACTAATAATGATTATACTGAATTTTATGTAAAGATAACAGTTAAATCATTCGATAACAAAAGGTTATATTAGACTGAGTTCAGTTAGCGAATCACTGATAATTAACGAGCTTAAGATATTTGTTTCAAAATAGTGTAAGGCTCATCAACAACGTGATACGAAAACTTTCATAACGACTAGTTTTTTAACCGTTGAACTGGCTTCAAGTAGCTCAAGTTTCTGAATTACGTGATAATACTCATTCGCCGGCAGTTACCATTGCTGACATACTATCTCTTATGCCCGGTATAGTGGAACTTCATTATAAGATGAACTAAACTGCTCCCTTTGATTTTCATCGGTAATTCTAACTAAAGTCACTTCTTTTGAGAATAGCCCATAATTATAATAAGAAAATATGTCTTGCCATCGACTTACATATTTAATAAACATCGATATTAGTATCTTGTGATTATTTTGAAAGAACTTGTAGCGAATAAAATCAATTATAATCAGGGGACGTTAAGTGTAGCTAATTTGGATATACAAGTTTGTAGACTCTGGTATGCACTACTTTCAGTGAAGCTTATAAGTAGTATGCAGTGGATAGTGTATCAGCATGCCACCCTAAAGTTACGAACAAAGCTAACAGTGACTGTTGTATCCGGATGCATGACGCGATCAAAATGTGTTGAGGAATAGGAGTCATGCGGGGGGAAGGCTGAGAAGCATACACAAGCTGATTTTGTAAAATGGATATTCTGTCACAATGTTTGTACACATTTTGGCTAGGAGATTGTTGTGTCTTCTACTTAAAAAAAACTGCTTATCTCATCTGATACTACTTAAATTTGTATCGTACAGTGATAGAATATTAGCACTGAATAAATCAATTCCAAATCACCAAAAAAACTTGTTACTTCGTCAGTAGGAATTTTTCAAACGTGTGAAAACGTGTTCTAATTTAAATAATAATATGTAACAATTATGGCTGCTCATATTTCACAGTTAGCAAGCACACAAAAATGAGATTCCAATAAAAACAATATTGGTTATTCGACTAAGAAATAAAATAAACAGTACAACCATAAAATTGTGTTATGTGCTTTAGTGTGAATAAATAAAGTAATATAATATATATTAGAAACGGAAAAAAACAATAAGAACTAGCGTGTTATTTATCATACTGACATAAAAAAAACTTTACTATTGATTCTTGAGTATTCAAAAATTTTTCACAGATTACTAGTTGTGCTGTTGTTTGTTAGTGAAATTCAACACTGTCTGTGTCTATGATATTTTTTTTTGTTTTCGGAAATATCAACTAGCGTTGCTATTAGTAACCAAATAATAGTGAAACGAAAAGTGTTAAATCATTAATTTGTCACCCAAATTTCTACCATAAGTAAGTTAAATGATTATTACTGTGCAACATCTAGGAAGTGTTCTATTCTGTTCTGTTCTGGTCGAGTTTAACAATAGATCTACATTAGCAGAATACTTCCAATGAGTTTTAATCTGAAAAGATTATTTTCCTACGATAACAAAGATTTATAACTGATTAGAATAATCATGATGTGATTATTGTGTTTTATAAGCTGAAAAGTATAATTGTGAGTTCGGTTAGCCAACCAGTGATAACCATAGAGCTTAAGACATTTGTTTCAAAATAGTTTCAAAGCTCATCAACAACGTGATGCGAACTTTCAAAAACGAATCAAAAATGTAGGCTTTATGTCAGTTGGACTGGCTTCAAGTAGCTCATGTTTCTGAATTACGTGATATTATTTAATTTCACCAAGTTAACAGAAACTCCAACTTTTCTATTCAGCTCCTGTGTCAGTTAAAAATGAATGATTTTTAGTGGAAGAACATATAATCATCATTTTCTAGATATTGGGTATTGGGTTAAATCGATATGAACAATGGATGGTAAACTAATTTTCTAGAAAGTTTTATAAACTTATCCTGAACATTTATTTCTATCATTAAACTTTTTTTAGCAATGAGGTCAAGATTTTTCATCAAAGTATGCCAAATAATAATATCCAAATCGATATGGAAATTATTCATTGACTGAAAAACAAAACTAGATAGAAGGTTACCACCTAATGCTGGAACTTCTCTAAGTACATTAATATTCCTTCATAGTTAGACAGTTAAGGTAAACATCTTTAACTGAATTCGGAAATAATTATATTATAAAGGTTAGCAAAAAAATATTTGCATATTTCAGTCGCATAAACTAAATCACCAACCCATCTTACGCTACACATACGAATTAGTCAACAAAAGAAATTAGTGAGCAATGCTGCCATTCATTATTAACCAATCAAGCTAATATTAGAATAGTTTAAGCGGCTAGCAACAGTGTATGAGCTTAGTAGATTTTGTACGGGATATATTGCATGTATGCATCTGATTAGTTTGTTTTTTGCGCGCGCGCGCGCGCGTAATGTTAGTAGTGTCCTCATCTCACCTCTGTGTTATAATATCCAACCGAATCGTTCGAATGTTCATGATGATCGTAATCGAAAAATTTATTGTTCGGATTAATTGAATTCACTAAATCTAATCGGCGAGCACTGATATTAGTCTTTGCAACGAATTTATCCTGTTCTTGATGATGATGATGATCCAATGGGGATAACAGCGGTGGATCAGTTGGTCTTTTAGGTTTTGGCAATGTTAACTGATGATGAGTATAACGTAAATCTGGTGTTAGATAAGGCTTCTGTCCATGATGATTATTAGCTGAGCAACTTTGTGATCTGGTAGATAGTTTCGGTGTTGAATGTTCACTTTTTGTCACATAATACTGTCGATAATTCATATCTGATGGTTGACTGGTTAGATTATGATGATTCAACTCATCTTTCCAATAAGTTTCTTGGTGGGATACCATATTGTCGACAATGGCTGCAGCTGCGAACTCCTTTGCCTATTATGTGACAAGGATATTGATTGATTTATGTACATATATATGTATGTATAATAGTAGTACAGTTTTATAAACCTCTATAACAGCTGACTTACATATTATTGATTTTTTTTATTTGAAATATCGATATCTCATATTTAGTTGTTTTAAAAAGTTTTACTACTGAAACAAAATAAGTAGTTAAAGTTTTATGAGAAATTTTACTGATTGATTGTCAATGGTCATTACTTTAAAGCATATACAGCCAGAACATAGTTATAATAGGCTCATTTTAGGAATGAATTAAAGCTAAACTATATACAGAATTACCACAAAACTATGGAAAACTCGATGACTATTTCGTCATATCATAAGATGATTCAACTATGTTTATCCGTTACCTGAAATAAAATGACACTTTTGACATTCACATATTACGGCAATCATGATCGAGTTCGGTCACTATGACAGAATTTAGAAGTCCATGATCTGAAATTCGGTAATTTCCTTGTGTAATTAAATCACCTTCCAGTTTGATAGGAGACATTTTTTTCTCTATGAACGCTTTCCCGTTTTTTCTTCAAAACAGTTACTAGTGTTGTGGTCGCTGATGCTTCTAAATATCCTAGGTTCGATCCAACTTGTTATTGTGTGTACTCACTCTAAAGAAATATCAAGCTAGGACGAATTAGCTCTCTAATAAATCATTGAAGACAACCAGTTTGTACAAAGAACCGTAACTTGATATTTTCATTCTTATTTATTTGAATTACGAGTATTACACCTCAAAAACACCAAATTATATTTATATTCTAATCACAAAAATGATTAAAACCATTAATTCAGATGTCGTATTTCATTTCACTGTTATAGAATAATTACAAAGCACTACTTGTACTAGTTTCAATATTCAATTGGACAGTAAATGAACAGAATGAAAGCGTTATTATTTGATGAGTGCAAAACATCAAAATAAGGGAAAATCACAAAAAAAACAATTATAGAGCGACATAAAACACTCAAACAAAACAGGAGAAACATGCCATGTGGTGCATTCACAACAGATCATCGTTAAATAATCAGTTTTTTTTCATTCTTTTATACCTTAACATGCATTGTTAACACTTTGTCTTGATGACAACTTGGAAGCACTGGACGGCCGTTCCGCCCTGGTTTGGGACTCAAGAACAGTGCGCATCTACGATTCCTGCACCTCGCAGGATTCGAACCCGGGACCCTCGGTAATGTGCGCGAACGCCTAACCATCGAACCGTTGGGCCGGCATCCAACGGTGTTAATGTCTAACTCTGACTGATCTACGGATTTTGCGCGACCTCACCCATTTTTCTTTGGTAGTTACTGCAGTCGTGGATGCGCACTGCTGATGAGTTGTCCCATACCAGGACGAAACGGCCATCCAGTGCTTCCAGGTTTTTAATGGTGATCTAACAATGATTGATTGATTGATTGATTGATGATTTCAAATGTGTAAAAAAAACACAAACCTCGCAAACTCTGCCTGAAAATATTGATGACAACTGTTATGCATGTATACAGTGTAGGCATAGAACATTTATTTTTATGTTTGTATGTGAATGTGTATCTGTGCGTTTGGATGAGTTGGTGAATAAGAAAATCACTCTGTCTATGTATATAATTGGATAAGTTTGGAAGGAGAAGCCAAAAAAATAACAATGGAGTATAGAAAACCAAAACAACAGCAACAATAATAACAAAAAATAAAATGAGTTATTTTATTGTTTGGATAAAACAAGCACAAGAGGCAAGTGACTAACCTTTCGAACATTTTTCAATTCTTGACTGTTTGCATAAATATGCTTATCATGATGTTCCTAAATTTAAATTTTGGAATATTTTTTTCTACTAGTCATGAGTAACTATTGTTTTTATTCTACTTAAATTTATTAGTTATGGAACTAAAATTAATTTGAAATGATAAAATATTATAATCATCATGATAATAACGATTATTCTCTTTTTTTTTATGTATGTACTGACAATAATGGAATATTCGAAAGTGCTCTCATTCAAATGTTGCTTAGTGAAGTTTGCGTTTTCAGTTCAGTAATTGTATACTGATTCCACTAAAAGTAGAACTTAGATATGGAAGTAAACTATTAAATCTTACAGGAAACTGTGGGCCTTCCTTCTTGAAGCAGTGGAATACATAGGTGGACATTTTAAAAAATGATAGTGGGATGAAGCCAGGCATAGGCATAGGCCACTCATATGTTACCTTATCTTGGTTGTTCGGCTGACGTTTTGTGACGACCCGATTAAGGAACACGTACTCCCTTAAACTTCATCATATCAAACAGGTTGGAGAATAGTGTGAATAAAAGCAGTAAGCTTAGGCTGAGGTTTTGTGACGACCCGATTAAAGAACAGCTACTCCCTTAAACTTCATCATATCAAACAGGTTGGAGAATAGTGTGAATAAAAGCAGTAAGCTTAGAGTCGGAAGCAGAAGTTATACTACTGACAGAACAAAGATCTGGATACAATAATATGCTTCTCTAGTACAGCCTAAGTCTCTAGTAACACTTCCTTATTATAACGAATAAACAGGGGATTGTAAATTGTACGTTCTAGAAATAGCGAATATCATTGTGCATTCTGTTAAGCTTTCAGAAGAAAGAATTAACCAATTTAAAACTACTTGTAAAAGGTCTTTTGTGACCAGCCGTAGTCAAACTGAGAAGTAATAACCGGTCTCAGTATATCTGACTGTAGTTTAACAGAATTCTGGATTTCAATTAAATTTTAGATAAACATATGTATGTTTCCTTATAAATCTCTTATCAGAATCCTCAACTTTTACAACCTTATTATATTCCTGATTGTTATCATTGAACAACAATTGAAATCTGTTTGTTATACGTTCAGATGTCAAATAAAACAATAGCAAGCAATTCTGTATAACTCTCGAGGATTTTCAGTTTTATTTGACCAATCAGAGTTGAGTAAGGTGTCTTCAAATTTCAGTCAGCCATTGGTTGATTGTATACATGTTAGAATTTGAAATCAATCTATTCATCTCAACATTTTCAATGTTCAATATCTATGTTGTATTCAAAACTTCCAAACACTACATAATTGAAAACATGACTGAAGTAACAGGAAACAACATATCTCTCTAATAACCTCATATATATCCAATATGATTATCACCTTCAAGAAGGTATGTACAATAAGAGTGAAACTGCATTATTTCAAGAAAAAATCTAACCAACTTACATCACTGTCTTTTTTAAATATAGTCGGTGGTCTATTCGGTTTAATTGAATGATTCACATAGATATGACTATTTGGATCCGATGACATTTTTGTTGGAATTGCTGGCGGTGCAATAATCTCAGTGGTGTATACCAAATCAATCTCTTCTGGTTTATTAAAATGTTGCAATGAATCAGTACTTGACTTGAATGATTATTGAAATGATGATATGATTTGTGAAATAAAAAGGAAGAAATAAAAAAAAAGCAAAAATGATGGATTAGAAAATAATCAGAAATATGACTGATCAATCGATCAAATTAATAATATTGTATTATAGTGTGGTGTACGCTACTTATGTTCACATAAGTAGTATATGATATCAAACGGAAATCAAACGTCTGACTGCAAAAGATCGGGAAGGAAAGAATGAAACAGAAGGTGATTTGTAGGTAACGTAAAATGAACTGAAGTCTGAACATTCTAAATGAAAGAACACTGAAATCTGAAACAAATAAGAATTTGTTTGCAAATGATGATTCACGGGAAGGTTTTGTACATACGTTTAACAACTCTGTAATGTGATGTGAGTTAGTGTAAAATGAGGACAGTTTATTCGAAAAAGGCATCAATTCATGAATTCATTAACTTTTTACTTAGTCGTAGTGATATATATTCAAACTATCTACTTCTTGGTACGTTAGATGAAATGGTTCAGAATTGGCCATAGAAGTGTAGAGCAAAAACAGTTCCACTTAAAGTAGTTGGAAAACCCTGATTACAAACCAATAGTTCACATGGTTTCTAGGATCCTGATGGAAAGACTGGCTTATAAATCTACTGTTGGTCACGGGTTACCTTACTCTGCACCATTACCCTGTGAATTAGACTTTTTGGTCAAAAGCTTAGGGAGTGGCTGTTTGTCCGGTTTGGGCGTCTGCTTTATGCAAACTATCTACTTCTGAGTATGGTAGATGAAATAGTTCCGAATTGGTCACATTAGTGTGTAGATGTACTCAATTCTAAATAGATTCTAAATTGTGTATTTTAGTATTCATGTTTTGCATACCCTATTCATCATTTTTTTCACAAATCATAATCTCAGTGTTTAGCTGTTTCCATCATCATTGATCAAATCATTATGTTGTGGTAATGTGAAGTAGCAAACTGAATTGAAGCATATTTCTTCTTAGTTGTATGTTGACTATGACTGATCGACTGATCTGTCATGATAGTTTTACTATGATTATTATTAAGAATTTTTTGTGACCAGATAAAATCAAATGATAGATTCCGATTTTTGTTAGACCGAGAAAAGTAATCCTTGAAAATTAGTTCATCTTAACCATAGAACAATATATCTAATCTATTTTTATTATATACAATAATGAACATCAAAATGTCTCATAGTTTTAAATTCAGTTCAAAGGAAAATGTTGTTCATTATTTAACCTAATAACTGCTTCTAACCAATCTAAATCTTTTCAAAATAGTTTTATTCACGTAACTAAAATATCAATACTTGATTCTCACACTGTCGTTACAATAATAAGAGAACTTACGATAAAACTTGTAGAAATTCATGTGTTATTTCTGTTTCATTAAGAGGATCAGTTGTTTTCAGATGAAATGAGAACTAGTCAATGCGGAGGATATATATATATATATATATATATATATATATATCACGTCTATTCAAACTAGGAAACGTATACTTCAAGTATGTGTACTAGCCGAAACCATGTTGTGATCTTATTACACGTTACCCTGATATGATAAACTCTTCAATTTAGAATGAATACAACTAGAAAGTAAAATTTACTTTATTGATCAAACATTGTAAGGGGCAAACAAGCCGGAGAAGATGTTTAAGTAATTTGTCAATCTTAACGAGAAACAATAAGATGAATAATGTAACTGAAGTTTAGACCAAACAAAAAAATCTACACAATTTTTATAATCGTTCAACTGTCTTGCGAATTTCAAGTATACAGAAGTGTATATATATACAGACTAATCCGCGATCGCTGTTCAATCTATCACAAGCTCCATTTGTAAATTGTAGATAATATAAGTAAAAACCCAAATCCCATTTGTAAATACGCAATAGTAAATTACTTATTCATTCACATTGACAGTCATGCATTATGATTGATGTCAGTATGAAAGCGAAAAACTCGGGCTCTAATTTCTAAATTTAAGTAAGAACAATCTAGAAACTCTTTCCAGTCTCTAAACGATAATTTTAGGGAAGACTATTTAAACAGACAATAGTATCAAGAATAGATATTGAACATAAGACAGTCCAGAGATTAGGCGTTTACGCTCAAGACAGAAGGTCCTAGGTTCTTCGATGCGAACTGCCACTGATGAATCCCATAACAGGACGAAACGGCCGTCCAGTGCTTCTAGGTTTCTAATAGTGGTTTAACAATGATTGATTCAAGATTTCAATGTGTATAAGACAGTGTACCGTAAATACTTAACTTCTGGTAATCAATTAACGTTTCATATAGCATATATTTATCAATGATATATAAAATGTGTATGCATCACAATAATTTTTAGGGTAAAATATGCAATGACTAATTTGAATGTTATGCGTTAACAATTAAAACAAATTTAATTGTTTGGATGGAAGTTTTACACTGACAAATAAGTGAAAATAATTGATTAATGAAATATGCTTTGTAACATGTGAACATGAAAACGCTTTTACTTTTTTTTCATATATATATATATATATATTACTAAATATTTAAAATTATTTTGATGCACCGAAATACTCAAATATATTTGCGCTTTACTAAAATGATACACATGTTCAATATTCACTGTTATGTCTTTTTTTTCAACTTCCTTCGATTATTGTTGTTCAAACTGATGAAAGTGTGAGTAGTTAATTGATTTGAATGACATTCTTTTTGAAAATCAGTTTTTAAACCAGTTTGTGAATATTCAATATCAGAAGTGCGCATCCACGACTCCTGCTCCCCGCAGGATTCGAACCCGGGACCTCTGGCCTTGTAGGCGAACGCCTTACCATCGGACCACTGGGCCGACATCCAAAGGTGTTAATGTCTAACTCTGATTGATCGTGGATGCGCACTGCTGATGAGTCCCATACCAGGACGAAACGGCCGTCCAGTGCTTCCAGGTTTCTAATGGTGGTCTAACAATGGTTGATTGATGATTTCAAATGTGTAAAAACGCAAACCTCCAAAACTGTGCCCCAAAATATCGTAACAGTGCTCACTAATGACTAGCTTCGTGAGGAAATTCTCGGAGTTCTAGTTGAGAAGACGTGACCAATGGAGTTCAACCCTGTCGGGTGTGGGCAGTAACTACCAATGGTAAGGCGTTCGCCTACAATGCCAAAGGTCCCGGGTTCGAATATTCAATATGTTTTATAGTTGATAGTTATTTTGCCACCCTGTGTAAATACATGACCATTAGGTAAATATTGAAGATTCCCATTGTGAAAATTAGAACAACACATATAAGCGAACAATATTGTTTTCGATTAGATCGTCATCAGGCTTTACTCTAATGTACATGAATAGTTATATTGAAAATGTTAAACCAATCAAGGCAATTTGAGTGATAATCACAATGAAATGAAGTGATCTATCGTATACCTCCCATTATTTGAATTCTATTCATCCACCTTTGACCTACTTTAGTTATCATATTTTATAAATTTTCCTACTACTATCGGTTCACCTATCTTCTTACTATCCACTTGTACTTTTGCCTTTTTCATTTCATTGTGATTATCACTCAAATTGCCTTGATTGGTTTAACATTTTCATATCAAATATTCATGTATATTAGAGTAAAGCCTGATGACGATCTAATCGAAAACAATAATATTGTTCGCTTATATGTGTTGTTCTCATTAGGTAAATCTTCAGAAAAAGCACAAGTTAATAAGCCGGAAGAGTGTATTGTTCTCAGAAGTCCTAATTGACTTGTGTCACTTGTTGAATATGGATGCTTATGGCCTAGGGTTACAGTTAGAGTGGGGGTTAGGACTTCACATATTTATCAGACTGACCTTTAAACCTAATTCCAAATCTAAATTCTAAACTGTAAATCCTTGTCACAACATAACAACGTATTCATTTTTGTTTGCTGTTCTTTAATTGGCTGAAGGAGATTAAGAAGTGGACATTCAAGCTCATCATTATTATTTAAGCCTACTGGTTAGCATATTCTAATATAAAGTAAATAAACTGATAAGGTTTTGTCGATCATTTGATTCCACTTCACTAGTAAACAAAATGTACGCAATTTTTCGTTGCACTGTAGTATTATGGAGATTGCTGTTTTACATAAAAATCATGAGTTAGTCATTGTTCGATCACCATAAGAAACCTGGAAGCATTGAATGGTAGTTTCGTCCCACTATAGGACTCATCAGCAGTGTGTATTCACGACTCCTGCCACTCGCACGAGTCGAAATTATCACCATCGGTCTTGTACGCGAACGCCTAACCTCTGTACCACTGAGCCGGCATCCAATGGCGTTGATGTCTAACTCTGATCAATCTAGGGAATTTACGAAATTCCACCCATTGTCTTAGGTAGTCCCATACCAGGACGAATCCGCCGGCCAGTTCTTCCAGGTTTATACTGGTTGTCTAACAATGATTCATTCATGATCTCAATGTAAACAATGTTACCAGAAAAGACAAAAGATTGCAGTTAAAATATCCGATGAAGTTATCACGAATAATAAATGATGGTCATACAGTAAAAATATCTCTATAACTGTTTTACGATTTTAAGGTTGATTGTTTAAAGAACAGTACAGAGACAAACTACTCAGAATCAAGTTACGGCCGTTACATTTTGGTGAGAAATTCGAAAGCGAATGACTTTAGACTTTCGTCACATCGATTGAGTAGTAAAATAAACGTCAAAATTGACAGAAAATATTGATTTTTCGTTACAGGGTGGAAAATGAAACTAAGCGCATCAAATGATCAGTATTTTATGTCCAGAATAAACACTGGTTTGGGGTCAGAAAACTAAGACTTTTAATTCTAAACTAAACCTTAAGCCTTCGCTATTTACCCCGTAACGCTAAGCTTCTAATTCTAATTATAAACTTTGGGGATTTCATACGGTGTTTCTACTTCTGTATACGAGTCTCACAAGACAGATATCCCTTATCTGTATGGAATAATTTATGTAACTTTGTTCTGTCTACTTACAGACAGAAACTGTCATAAAATATTTCAACAGGTTTTATATTATTATAAAATTACTGACATTTATTCCAATATAATTCTTTACCTATCAGCTATCCATTTACAAAGCTGTGTTTAAATCAACTAAAAACTTTTTAAAAATTCATCGCGGTTATTTCAAATTGTTGTGCATAATAACATGCATGATTCATAATTCCGCATTCATAACTATACTTACTCCATATCATTATTAGCAAATAGATTATATATATTTGTAATATCGATCAACATTTTAGAAATCATATAAGATACTATTAATGAAATATTCTATTGTAAAATCATAAATCATATAATGAAGACAGAATTACACTAGTGCATACCATGCCATGCCATGCCATGAAACAAACACTTTAACAAATCAAATAATTTTTTTTACAATCATATCTATCGACTTACACAACTATGCATAAGTAAGTTACTTAATACTCGTTTTTAACTGAATACAAAATTTGAAATCATGAAGAAAAAAAAATGTCAATAATTGATTTTTTTTTCTACCCCCCTGACCAACAATTATTTTTTCTAAGTGTTTAGATTATTTCTCAGCTTATTTTAACTTATTTTAAACTTTTAAGCGATACATATAGTTTGTGTTGTTTTTGTCATTTCTCGCACTGTCTCACTCTCTCTCTCTCACTCACTCTGTGGAGTAATATGTGTGTATACTGAGATTACGAACAGTTCATAAATCATTTACCAAAAAAAAAAAAATTCAATCTCAAAGTGCATTTTATGCAATTCGACATAAAATCAATAAGTGAACATTGAAACAGAGATTTTTAATACATACACATTCATAATACTATTTTGTAATTATTTCTGTGATATATGTATATATGGTGTGTGTGTAGTGTAGTTAGTACAAGTCACAATACCGTATTTATTGATAAGCGAGCGATTGAGGTTTAAGTATAGAATACATAAGCTATTACTTATTTGAGTTGTGATATTTTTTTTTGGAGTTGCGTTGAAGAAGTAGCAAATTGATTGGTGAGCAGTGACCGAGTTCATGTTTTTCCTCTCTGAAAAATCACTGATTGAATTCAGTTGAGCAAGTTAATGTGAGAACACTAGCCTAAGCTACCTCAAAGAGCGTTCCAACCCTATAAGGAGTATCAGTTCTCAAAATACTACTCCTACAAACTATTAATCAGTGAAAACAAAATAGCATGAAACACTTGTCTAAGGTCCTCTACTGACTAGCTTCAACCACTTGACAAATTGACTGCACGATACGAATTATCGATCAATCAAACGTCATGGTTTAGCCATATTTTACCTAACAATTATTATAAAAACAATTAATATTTTGATAGTAAGTGAGTAGACAGATAGTTGTGAGTTGTTCGCTGGTATCAAAATGAGTGTTTATCTCTCTGACCATTCGTTAACATTTGTATTGTGATCTGTACATACACATATATGGTTCTAACTTATTCAGGAGAATTAACGATTTTGCAAGGCTATAGGATGAGGACACACGTGGAGGGAAGCAATCAACCGTGTCATGCAAGAAGCCCTAACTTGAAATTCTCATGACCAAAGGAAAAGAGGAAGACCAAAGAACACATTATGCCAAGACATGAAGAGAGACATAAGAAGAATGAACAGAAATTGGATAGAGCTGGAAAAGATGGTTCAGGACACAGTAGGTTGGAGAATGCTGCTCGACAGCCTGTGCTCCGTTAAAAGGTAACAAGCTTAAGTAAGTGAGGTTACAGAATCAACTGAATATCAGACATTGCTTTTCGTCAGTCATTAGATAATAGGAAGATACGGATTTGGAGACAGATAAACTGGATAGATTATTTGAAAGTCACTTTTTAAACTGCTTACACTTTCGGATCAAATATACACCTATGTGATTGATTGTCTCGTTATTTGAATGTAACAGATTATTTCATATAGCACGGTCGTCTCTTGAACATTAATTGATAAGTGTCGTTTTATCATTAATTCTGAGTCTTCCTTTTTAATATCAATCAAAGAGAATTCTCTGATCATATTGTGTTTGATGAGAAAACTAATTCATGCCTCTATAAAGGAACTGCATGAACATCATTCATAACTGTTTCATGACTACCTTCATTTGTTTACTAACTAACATATGTGATTGCATAGTGTAGTACTCTTAGTGTAACAAACGTTTTAGAAGATTTGAAATAGTTTGGATTATCTCGTCGGTGATATTAAGACTGGATTTTGATTAGTCTTATTTGACAATTATGTATCGATTGCCTCGATAAAGTCATTATGACACAAATTGATTGATTGATTGACCGATATCATGTCAGATAAGTCCTTCATTAGTAATGAATGATCAATGACCTCTCTCACTGGACACTGGAATCAGTCCACCAGGAAGTATAAGTTCCAACACGATTGCAGGTACACTATGTTGATGTGTACTAAATAAAAACTTCACTTATATTAAGCATTGACTACCTGTTGATTTTCTCCTGACACCATTTTATATATTTTAGATGACTGAACAATATAACGAACTAATTAAAATTAAATACAGAAGTGTTCAGTAGTAGTGTGGTGCGCGCTACTTATAAGTAGTATATGACGCGAGTAAAAACGTAATGTCTGGCAGCAGAAGATGGGGGAAGATCAAGAAAGGAAGAGTGGGAACACAATGGGATTTGTATGAAACGCATGAACAGTGAAATGTCAGACAATGGATTGATGATGGATTGAAGATATACAAATTAACGATTTACGACATGGTTTTCCTATTTTACTGAGTAACTCTGTAATTTTCGTTAAATACAATTCGGTTGCCCTCACCTGTGTTCTACTTCACTACAGTAGTCCAATGTTCAATTGTAGTTGGATTCTTCTGTTTGAACTGTTTAAAAGTGCAAACTAGGATGAAATAGCTGGCTTAATCATTACTAGTCACCTATACAAATTTAAAATTATGTACACAACTCCTGCGACGAAACTCCAAATCAAGAGTATCATAACAGAAAAAAAACCTTATCAAAATCAATTAACAATAGTACTACTTTCTAACATGCAATCTACTATACACACACACGCACGTGTTCCCTTCAAAAAACAAATTTGAATTTTTCAATGTTCAACAAAATTGTATTAGCCTTAAAAGTTGAATTTTAATTCACTGTTAAATTAGCTCGTCATTACTCTAAAGGATGAGCACATTCAAAATTCAAGTAATAAAAATAATTAATGAATTCAGAGAAAATAAAAAGAAAAAATAAAAACTATTTTACTTAGTTTTAAATAACTAAATATGCATAGATACATAGATTCAAATAAGCATGATTTAGTGAAAATGCTTAATTCATACTAGTAGGGTAAGTAAGTAGGTATGGATTTTGTATTTGAAGAAAAAAAGGTAACTGTCACATGAAATGCATGACATGTAGTACTATTATCACCCCAAATTACAACTATGCAATTTTTATTTCTTTTCATAAATCTATAGTTGAAAAGAAATAACTGAGATTTTTGGAACGAAATTGTACTCATCATTTAGAAAATGAAGAGATATTCAATGTGAGCGTATTGTTTGTAGAGATTTTGAATGTATGGTGATTGTGCATGTTTGTCTGTGCGTGACTGACGATTATGAGTGTGTGTGTGTGCGTGCCGGTGTATCTATAGTGTATCTGCACATGTTATTTATCATTATTATCGTTGATTTAATTCCTTTAGATGTATTTTTCAAAAAAGAAATATATATTATTGTGTGATGGATGCTACTCACAAAGTGGTATATAGATAAGTAGCATGTAGTGTAGCGTCACCTAAAGATTGTTACTAGACAGTGAAGTTTGAAAACTAGTAGACATGTAGTAGAAGAAGACAGTCAATAATCTATGTGGTTTTGTTAATGAATGCTCAAAAATAAGCTGTCTTCTATGCTGCATTTAATAATAAGGACCACATTCTTCGCATAGTTATCGAGTTTATAGAATTTGTATAAATCATTCCATGTAAATATTGGCAATTTAATTGTAATTTTTACTCTTTGTATGTCATTGTTGTAGAAAGAAAAGTTTGATTTTTCTATAGCTATTGGCATGAAACTTAGAATTGTACTGAGAACACATTAAATTGTATCAACAGATTGTTTCTCGGTATGAAATTTCTATATACTTTTATCTTCCTTAACATTCAACCAATCAAACACATA
Organism: Schistosoma turkestanicum; assembly: GCA_944470395.2. NCBI lineage: Eukaryota > Metazoa > Platyhelminthes > Trematoda > Strigeidida > Schistosomatidae > Schistosoma > Schistosoma turkestanicum. The sequence continues at coordinate 19,495,309 of OX103977.1, read as the reverse complement.
ATTTTGACTATCCAATGAATAGTCCACTTTCAGATGAATAAAAACTGTCCACATCAAAAAGAATAGCATTTTACAAATCTTTCTACCACAGTCATATCATTTCATAAGTCTACATCGAACTGTGAGGTGGGAAATATGTTTTGAGAGATATGTTTAAATGTTAGTATTTTCCCATAGCTTAGATTATTGGGTGTAATTAACCAGTACCTACAAGTAAGTATGTGTACATCTCAAGCGTGTTGGATGAAGACTGATATTGAAAGAAGATATATTTTAATGAAGATTGGATAGTTGAAAGCAGTTCAATCCTGAATAGGTGTGTCACCTAACCGAGAACTCATCAACAAGGTACGCTTGTGTCGCAGCATCGATGTTCACACTGAAACACTGGCTAAGTGTTTGTCTCTTTAAAAACACCAACTGGTTACAGGCAATGTCAATCGAAGCCTGTCAAATACAGTCCTTACTTATACATATAACATTATAATCATTGAACAAGTAAGTTGTGAAATCGACTCGTGAATAATACAAAAATCGTAATAAGCGTAAGTCAGTGTACAAACATCAACAGTAAGTTAGTGGCATATGCATTGCATAAGTCCTGAATGAAATGAATTACTCATTCTCTAAACCCCACTGTTAATCTGTCGGTTAAAATTTTTTTTAAAAGGAAAAACGTTTAATCGGTTTAAATCAAGTTAAGAGATTAATAGAAATTTATAATGAGTTAAGAGGACGTTTTGTTTTGTTCTTAAGCTGATTAATTGACAAAAAAGAAAAAACAGTTCACTTGAAGAAAATCAATAATTAAATTTTATCATTTATCGTGATCGGTAATCATGTAAAAAAGGGTGAATGTTATTACAAGAGATCACTATAATATGAAATAGTTTGAAAAAAATTCTTTACAAGAGATTTGCTACAGATTACCTAGTTATTTGGATGAAGTATTTCAATGAAATAGACCGAGAGAGAGAGAGAACTGAATCGAATGACTATTACATCACAAAATGTCAACATGTTAGTTGGTAATACGCTAATCGATAGGAAACTCATCAGAAACTTTTAGTTACAATTTTGAAGGATATTGATATTCTGTGTAAAAGATTTGCTGTTAGATCAACTTAGTTTCACTGGCTGAGACATTATCATTGAAAGAAAGGTTAACTCAATACGTTGTATTTATTTAGAGCTCAATCAATCATCAATGGGTTGCAAAAATGTCAACATATTTCATCACTCAATAAACTAGTAAGTAACATGATAGACAATCTGTTTGGATACACACAAAACATTATTATTTACATATGGCTAGTTAGCTTAAAATGAAGAAGATTTTCTGATTGAGACGGTTTGTCCTGTTCATAATTAGCTTATAATCAGTAATTATTTCTAATTAAATATTTCATAAATACAGAATACTTTTGAAATTATGAATCTATATCAATGTGTGTTAGACCACTATTAGAAACTTGGAAGCATAGGAAGGCTGTTTCGTCCTAGGATGGGACGACTCATCAACAGAATACCGAATATTTTGAATGATATTAGTTGGATAGAATGTGATACCTCAAACAAACTACTGTACTGATGGATTTGAAATTACAAGTCCATTTAGAAGTGATTACTTGAATGATTAGCCCATCATTTAATTGTATACACTATAAGTCTATATAAGTTTTATAATATTTATATATCCCATTGATAATTAATGACAATAATACATCTTGCAAAAAAAGGCGAACAATTGATTTTAAACGAAAAAGGTTAGTGTGGATATGTTGAAGATTTCATGTTCTCTCTCTCATTTGAATGGTTTATTCATGTAGCAACATTCAGAGTTCTCTGAGGGTGAATTCATCAGTGTTTATTGTGAAAGACAAATGTTTTGTTTAAATCAATACTATGTACTGAGGAAAATATATTCAATTAAACATTACTACTCTATTGGGTAAGTATTCTCCTCAGAGCGATCTAAGACCAGAGGGTATATTAAACAGCTGTTTCATTGTCAATGTATGTTCATGACTTTATCAGTCAGTGGTGCAACCTTTAGGCCGCCATATCAACCATTAGAACAAGTAAATCAGTTTCTTAGTTAACAAATTTACTTTGTACAGAGTAGTTTCTTTTTGTACACTGCTGATAACTGTTACTTAAAATTAATTTTTAATGAAAATTTAATTAGATCCGTAAATCTTAAGCCAGCATAGATGTCACAACAAACCTATCACAATAATTTTGGTTGTGATGTAGTGAAGGAGAACACAGGTGAGGGCAACCGGATTGTATTTATCGCAAATTACAGGGTTAATTGGTAAAATAGGAAAACCATATCGTTAATCGTTAATTTGCAAAATATCAATCCATCATATTGAACTGGACTGTTCCTGTTTCAAACATCAATCCATTGTCTGACATTTCACTGTTCATGCGTTTCATACAAATCCCATTGTGTTCCCACTCTTCCTTTCTTGATCTTCCCCCATCTTCTGCTGCCAGACATTATGTTTTTACTCGCGTCATATACTATTTATAAGTAGCGCGCACCATAGTGATACTATGCTCTGTTTTATTAATCTCCTCTTTTTAACTAGATAACATCATCACTAGTCTTTAACAGAACATGTATTACACTGCGTTAAGCAATGCATATGTAGACATGACATTCTCATTCTCAACTTTTGTTTCACATTATTATACAATCTCCGTAATATCTTTTAAAGATATCTACTCTTTCAAATTTTCAGCAATACATATTTATATTCTTTAATTGTATCAACCTGATCTCACACCGGTAAACTGGCTTACATTTGATAGTCTCGTCAATAGATAATTATTTTCACAGTTGACATCACGAACTTATTTTTAGTTGGATTAACCATAAGAAACCTGGCAGTACTAGATGACAGTTTCATTCAAGTTATAAGACTCTTCAATACTGCGTATACACAACCTCTGCCACAAATGAGGAACCAAACTCAAGACCAATGGCCTTGTAATGATTTTAACTGTGAAAATCATATTGTAAAGCTTCACATACATACAGATACAAACATATTTGACAATGATACAAGTAATAAGCGAACAAACTTAAGTCGAGTTATTCAACATTCACCATTCCCGTTTATTTCGCGAATAAATCTAACACTCATTTGAAATCAACATGGCTGATTCATCAATAGTTTTTGAAATTAGGCAAGCACGTATAATATACCATCATATCAACGAGTGAGATACAGTGGAAAATTCAAACGTACCACTTTTTATGAGAAGTCGATTTATAGTAACAACATGAATAGTTAGTTAAATGATCAATAACCAACTAAAAAATGGCACTTACCGATACGTAGACAAAACTAATATTCAATTACGATTTTTAGATTTATGGTAATATTCAAAATATGTATGACAGTTAATTGTGAAACTACACACAACTACTACTGATTGCCAGTAGATAATAGCGATATATTATTATGATATGTACTTGAGAAGATATCTGTCATTGATTAATTAAAAAGCTTTTTGTGTTGTTTGAAATAGTGCACTAGAAGTAATTTAAAACTATAGCACTTATTAACTAACTAACTAACTGACCAACTATCCAATAAGCCAACACATAATAGGCTTAAGCAACACAAACAACTATGTCAGTTGAACACACACGCACACACATACACACAAGCATTTAACCATAGTCAATCAAAATATATATATATATATATATATATCTGTGCTAATATTTTACAAATCAAAACCTCTGATTGGTTGACAACAATAAATAGTACAAACAATTATTGGGTTTTAAGAAAGTGGACTTAATTTCTTTTTTTTTAATTATTTTTCTATTTCAATTTAAAAATCAAGGTTAATTGATCATTTTACCATTGTCATTAACTGGTTGTGAAGATTATAGAATTTCTATATAAAGTTATGAAGTCAATCCGTTGTGTTAGACCATTCATTAGAAATATGGAAAACAAATGGAGGACGGCCGTTTTATTGTTTTTGTCCTACTATAGGACTCATCATTCATTTTTTGTTTGTGTGATTGTGAGTAGAAAAATGACACTCTTTTAAATAAAATACACATGAATTTGTGACAGATATTCTAGGGTGTGTTAATTACCGAATTGACGTTATTTGGCAGGAATATTTTTAAGCTGTTATGTTCTTCAAGTCAACTAGATTAGTTGTAAACTTTATACTGCTTTCGCAAACATTATCAACAGTAAGTACCTTAAAAAAAGAGTTGATCAATCAAAGTCTCTTCACGTATGATTAGCAACTTTTTCAAGATGGTATCATGTAGTAAAGGAATCCACTATGCTTTTGTTTACAGCCTCATACATTTGTCTTTGTTAAAATCGGAATGACAATCTTAAACATACCAACAATTTGTGTACATTATGATTCGGTTCGCACCTTTCAATTTCTATGCCATATCAGTCTACACATTTGTACAATGGTTATGATATACTGCAGGAAGAGTGTATCCCAAATGAATCAGACCACAAAACACAACAGGTAAATGGGTTGATCTCTATCCAGTGTCATCATGAAATGACTTTTTCATTTTCTTAGTGACTGAAATAACAGGTCAAAAGACCTGAGTAAATATCATTTGCTTAACAGATTTTAACACTGGACTAATCACTATTGTTTCAATATTTCCAAATCATTGGGATCCTTCATAATGTTAGAAAACTAACAGATCAGCCATCATTCTGTGGATAAATCAAGACAAACTTAATCACTTTAACCGATACGAAGAAAATGCTACTCAAACCTAATACTTCCAATGGTCAGGGTTCTTGCAGTCAATATCTCAAGGGATTTTTGACATGAAATGTTGAGGAGTTTCAAAATATAGCTATCCAGATGTCTAATTCTACCTATTTTTCAGTAATAACAAAGTTTAGATCAATCTATGGTGAATGCAGTCTTAAAATAAACTCGTTTTCACAAATTTGAACTCAATCAAACTACAATAAAAGTTACATCTCAATTTTATTCACAAGCAACAATTCATAACAACGAACGAAATCCAATAAGTCAATAAATTGTAGGAACAAGCATTAGAGAAGTGACTTTTCCTTTCAAGGAGATCATTTGTTATACCTTGGTGCATAAAGCATGGTATTTCCTAACGCATATATGAAAACTATTCAGGATGGTTATTGATAAGTGAATACATAGCACTGAACAACTTGATCGTTGAACATTTTAATCAATCCAAACCACCTTCATTCATAAAAACCGTCATTCAAAAATTTTTGTCGTAAAGCAAACTAGTTGCAGAGTGAAATGGATAGACAAATTTCTTACAATTGAGGCTTAAACAATCCATTATTTTCATCCCGATCTTTGTGTTCAGATAAGTTCTATTCAAACCTGCCAAGACTATTATATATACCTCCATATTCAGTATATAAGTTATGTTTGATACATTTACGTTTGTTTTCTGTGAATAATCATCCAATGAGCAAACGTGCTGTGACAATCTTGATTCTCATTAACTCATGACTATTAAATAACTCTAGAGTTTTATAACTTTCAGTAACCCTGTTAATGACGTGACCAATCTCTTTTTTTTCAATAAACCATTACATATGGATAGGATTATAACGTTAGATTTTCGATCATGTGTGTTTTTATGCTGAAGTATTTGATAATTTCTTGAAAAGTTAGTCACCAGTTAGATCATTTAATTTATCTACTTATCAATTGAATTGAAGTTAATGCAAAGTGAGCTATTTCGTGAGAAAAATGTTTTTAAAAAATTTATACTACTCATTAGTAACTCATATTGTGGTTCTGATTTTACTGTTGATACGTCTAGTTTTGTTTACTAATGAATATGAGAAATAAACGAATTCTAACCGTTATTCAATAATTATTAATCCTGTGTACTTAGAATATATTAGTATGTATAAAGCAGTATGAATTCATATGCCACCAGTAGAATGACACAAAGAAATAACTTATATATACGCATGCATTGTATTCATCACTAGTTTGTGACCACTGCCAGATGTGTCTAATCCAAAGCGGTATTCATCTTTTCTGAACAAGTTGAAATGTGATCAGCAGATCACATATGAAAATATTTAACACTTGGATTAGGTCAGCGATGGCAGTCATCTAGATATACTAATCTGTAGTATCTCCTGCAATAAACCTAAGCTTGACCATTATTAAGCATGTTGTTGTAACCAAATTTCATATCAGGTTTCACTTCTATGGATTAATCTTTATACAGAGAACAAAAATCTGTTCACAAATTCGCAATCACTTCCAAGTTTGTCCAATATGTAGGCAAAACTATTCTTCTTCAGAGTTCAATATATCTAGCATCGTTCTGTTAATATTGTGAGTGTAAGTGTTGCATATAAGAACATAGTTTTATCGTGGATTTTAATTCATTTATCTAAAACTATTTAGATATGTCTTCTATGGACATAACACTGTCATACTTTCCAAGTTATGGCGTGAAAATAAGTAAAATAAGTGACAGTTAAAGCTTGAAATGAAATCCTTGGTAAAAAATAACGCTCTTATCTTTCGTCGTTCACTGACTAATCAATGTTCGACATTGTGGACATCGTCAGTGCGGAGAAGGAACTACGCAACAACTTTACAGAGTTATTTACGAGGTTCAGTCGTTAACCATTCAGTAGAAAACTTTACACATGTTACGTAATATTACGAACAAATCAGTAAAATCTTTCATCGGGATTCAATCAGTCGACAAAAGACTTTTTACTTTTATGAACCAAAACAACGAATTCCATAATACATTGAACAAATAAATTGAACACTAAAAGACAAATCATTATTTGTTGACAATCCAGTCATGGTGCAAACGATCAAGTTAAAACATAACTGTCATTATCTGGTACAGTAGTAATGCATGTGTGCCTATTATGTGTGATATAATTATATATACATCGCATAAATAAACAGTTAGTTTCTGTGTCAACTCTGAATTATCTGTGCGTAAATAAATCTCTTGTTTAAACTTGTGGAAATCAACCCCTCATACAGGTATTAATGTCGAATATACAATCAATCAGAATGTTAAAATGCACACGTCAGTCATTAAAGACACCAAAATGTAACAGTAACGTTTCGGTACGATTAAGAAGTTTCAATTCACTAGTTAACTAGTTAGTGATGGTCGATGATAAGTAATGGACATGGATTTTTCTATTACCGACCAATCATTTGTTAGGCGAATAACTAAATTATTCAGAATGAAATCTAGTGCGAGCAAAAGGTATTTCATTTCATGTCACACACATATACACAATTAGAATGTACATAAATTTGCAATTTCGAAATGTCAAATCAAAAAATATTTTTATGTATTCTGAACTGGACATGTTAAACCAAACTAGTGGAAATAGTAAGACTGTAATATCGATCAATGAAATGATATAAATACATAACTACCTTGATTATAATTTTAACGCAGTGACAAAATGAAAATCCAATATTTGAAAGCATCAAGAATGAATATAAATTGACTGAGTGAAAAGTTGCCATTCAATTACATACCAGTTTAGATGGACAGTTCAGATTGAAATCTTTTAAAAACTTAAAACTGAAACTTGTGGTTTAATTCAATTTTTAATAGTTTGAATGATCTCGTTGTTGATATTATAATTGAATATTGATCAGTTTTGGTTGGTATATTTGGGTATTCTCTGCGGAATGTGTCGTTAGGATACAAGTTTATGTAGGATAGATAAAATGTGGCTACCTATGGATATCCGGCTTATTGGCTAAGTAGTTAACACGATTACGTTTAAGGCAAACAGTCCTCAGGTTCGAATATCGGAGTTAACATCAACTAAGAAATGCAGTTGTAACCAGTTGACGAGTCCCAAATAGAACGAAACGCGCTTTCTGGATTCCAAAAATAGCCATATACCATTTATTTTATAGAAATTTATTTATTAATCACAGTTAACTGATTGAATGGCTGAAGAGCAAGTAGTAAGCTACAAATCTGAGCGTAAAACCCACCATTTCAGCTTTCAATCAACGAAGTGCACTTCTATTTTAGTACAGTGCTTGGTTTTCGTTCAAAGCAGTTATCGTTAATTTCAATGAGCCATCAATTAAATTAGTTAATTTAGGTTGATTGAATGAAGTCAACAAGAAACTTTGAAATATGATTACATACCAGTTGATGGTCATCAACAAGGTTTACTTGCAACTTTAAAAGAGAATTGATATTTCTTATGAAATGTGTGTCATCTTGCTTCATTAACTATAAGGTTACAACTGAGCAGTGATTGACCTTCTACAAAACCAACTACTTTCAACCAGATTAAATTAAATCAATAATCTGTCAGTTAACATTCTTGTTGGTTTATGATTTATCTTTAGATGTCCATATGAATTTCTAGTATTCAAAGTATCAGTCTATTTGTTTTTTATCTGAAATAAAGCATTACTTACTTACACCTGTTAGCACCAATAAAGCATAGCCCGCCGAGCAGCATTTCTCCAACCTACTGTCCTAGATCTTCCTTTCTAGTTCTATCGGATGGTAGTCCATTCTTCTCATGTCTGCTTCCAATCCTCAGTGTAATGGGTTCTTAAGTCTCCCTCTTCTTTTTCGGTCTTGAGGATTCCAAGTGAGGGCTAATCTTGTGACGCATTTAGGTGCTGTCCTCAATTAGTGTCCTATCCACTTCTAGCTTTCTCCCACTGGAATCTGGTTTGTCCTATCCTATTGTAGGTTCACGTTGATCGTGTCTGGCCAGCAGATCTGAAGTATTTTGCTTAGTCAACTGGTAATCAACACTTATATCTTCTGTATGATGACTTTCGTAGTTCTCCTAGTTGCTACTCCACACGATAGAACCGTCTTGACATTATATGAAATTGAGCATACAATCAAGTAACTTAATTCAGTTCATCAGATTCTCGCTGAATGATGAATTCAGAACTCTTAGTTGACGCAACAATTAACCAGTTTGAAAAAATCCTAATACATACAAGCTTGAAATCCTTTAATGTAACAGTTTTACTTTAAGAACTAATGATAATTTTTAAATATAGTGTAATATTAGGTGAACTTCTAGTTACCTTCTTTGTTGCCCTAGTATATTTTGTTCAATATTCTCTTGTTTGAAAATAAAAGTAGTACTGCACATTTGGAAAAAAATTCCTTACTTTATCTTTGATAATTGTAATAACAGATTGTTATAGATGATTTAAACTTGCCCAAGATTTATCTTTTAATTATCAATAACTAAGTAACCTAAACTATAACATTCCGGTGGCTGGTTTGAATTTGCTTCCAGAGATTTCATTTTAAGAAATCAAATATTCGTAACACTTTATCCCCCGGAAAAGTTTATGACTTATTGCTCAGCACATTATTTTTTGATTGGATTTTTGGTAAATTAGATTAGTACCGCCAGTTCTAACGTTGAATATTAGATTTTAGGAAAAGCTGGATCATTCAATTCCATGTAAATCCATTCGATAATTTAATACCTCATTAAAATTTTTAATCATTTACATAGACTTCAATAACAATCAAAGTATACAGTCAACTAGTTTATAGATTTATACTAATTCAATATGAATAAATGATCGTGATCATTAGCAGGAAAATGATGCTTTGAAAAATTAACTACTTAAAAGTAAGTTAATAGTTTATAAGTCAACCTGAAATTTTCTCATATTATAGTAGAGAAGTTAATTATTTGAATAGAACTGATGATAATAATTATTTTACAGTTTGATCTATAATGAACTATATATATATATATATATATATATATATATATATATATATATATATATATATATATAATGCAAATGAGTTGTGAAGGTGTATATCTAACAAAGTACTAAATAATACTGAACAAGTACATATATTATAAGACTGTTTTTCAATCAGGCAAATACAAATACTGCTTAAATTATTCAGGAGTCTATCAATGCATGTTAAAAACACGATCCCTAATTTCGTTTCCCTATATTAATCAAAGTAGAATTATTCAATAAAGACAAATAGCATGATGAACATTGAAAAGCAGAAATCACCAAGAAACTGTATCTTCCTAGATCTGAATTTCCTCATCAGTGTGTTTTTATAAGAAATCAATACTGCGAAAACTCGTGGCTGGTGTGTAATGTTTCGACTAATAAGATTCTATGTAACAGTTTACATTTCTGACATAATTTTTTTTCACGATATTGTCATTGGTAAGGTTAGTTTATGAACAAAAACGAATGGATGTCAGACATAATGAGTTTAAATGGTTAAGACAATCTTAAATGGATGCACAATATTTCGATTTGACAAAGTTTAGATATAATAACAATTGGATGTCAGTTCATGAGTCTAAAATACGAATACTTACCGCAAAGCAGATCCTGTATTCAAGGGTTGTGAAGACGTACTGACGAAGAGTTACATACTAGAAAGCAACATATGTCACGTATTTCTTGATTTTCAATTGGTCATTCATTCAACTAAACCCAGTCTGTGAAGTGAACTGTATAACATGAAAATCCTCACAAACCTGTATACTGTTAAAAATTTTAACACGTATTCTGACAAAACATTTTATTCCCTTATTTAATATGTAGAAATTTTTATACCTAAAAAGTCTTTTATTTAGTAGCCCCAATAGACCACATGATTTATTTTTTTATAATACTAGCACAGAATTCCAATTCACTCCATTGTTGGAAATTCTTCAATCAAATCATCGATCAAGAGAAAATCAATTAGCCTGTGTCAAACGTTGCAATTTTTTTCCTACTAAATCTCTTATCGCTATCAAAATCACGTGGTCTATAAAGTTGGTTGGTTGATTGAAAAAAAAAACACAGGTGAAAAAGTACGCACAACATAGATTATGGACAAATTAGGGAAACGTGTCCACTGTTATTCTGAATAAACTACATCTTTTGGAAAGAAGGGCACTTATCAAACAATTAATCTATCAAGATAAGCAATTCAACCTTGAAAATAAGTTCACTACAGGGTTATTTGGAGCTTCATCTCATTAAAAGATTTTGGAAAGCACTAACAGTTTTATGGTTCAAATATCGAACTCCTCATCAGTACACACCTACCAAACTTTTAGACATCGAATTTAAATCTACGTTGCTCTAGAGGGAGTACTTAACTTAGATCCTTTCGCAGTACAGAACAATAATTCTGCCGGAAATCAAACTTCTCCACACCAAACAACTCTAGTAAACCTTGTAGAAAACTCCGAAAAAATAGTGTTGATGAACGATGACAGCTCAACCACATCATAAATGTAAGATCACAGACATTTTACACTATTCCAATCTACATTGAATTTAGTTTATGAAAAGTTGTTTGAATAAACCACAAAAATATCTAATTTTCCACCTGGTGCATGAAATATCCACGCACACACACATGCACACACATACAGACAGACAGACACGCATCAACAAGATAAGTGGGTGAACAACTGTTAAGTAATGATTACATCATAAATTGCCCTTTTTTTCTATTCGTTAACAAAAATCACTCTAAAATATATATATATATATATATATGTCGACGTCATTAGTTAGCTTCAGTCATCAATTTACAATTACTGATTATTTTTTCTGTACACAATAACAAAAACTAAGAATAACTAAATTTGATCTAATAATATGAAGTCTACGCGTCATATAAACAACACAAGCTTTGAATGAATAATTTTCACTGTCAATAAATAAACAACGTCATCAGAGTGAATAGTAGTTTAAATAGGGGAAACAAAAGTGCACAAATATTATTGTGGAAATAGATTTACTACTACTGTTCAGTTTTTTTTATTGTTCAAACCAAAATAATAGAAAGTAATCGATAACATTCGTATACTGATTGATGCACTGAACACTATTGATAGTAATAATAATAATAATAATAATAGATTAATGATTGACAAAGTGACATATGGACTATTAACTTATGCATAGTTTTATTATTAATCAAGATTTAAATCATAACAATACTGTGTGGTTAGAGTAAATGTTGATTATTGGGTTTTTTTTGTAAAATTAGAAGCTAAATGATTTGTGAGTCAATTATTGTTAGACTACTGTTCAAAACCTGAAAGCACTGTTCCAAGGACTGTTTCGTCCTGGGATGGGACTCATCAGCAGTGAGCACCCGTGACCTCTGCTATTCACGGGAATCAAACCAAGGATCTTTGGGCTCATGCACGAACTATTTCAGTGACCTGTTAACAATAACTTAATCAATACAGTGATTAAACAATAGATTTCAGTTGGGTTACTAGAGAAAATTTGGAAGAATTTAGTACTTTGTTTCGACTTTTATAGGTATTTTCTGATAGTACTTACAAACAAGCTATAAGGGATAGATTGTAAGCCATTCAGTCCTTTATACACTAGAATTATTAGGTCAGCGTACATCGGTACACAAATCCATCTTTAATCAATGATCATTAAATGTCATCTAATTCACTAATGAAATATGTGATCTCTATCAGTCACCATATCTGTATCGAATTCTGGTGAATATAGTTCAGCTGAAAAAGATTTTTCGTGGTGATTAGTTTAATTTGTAATGTGTATTCTCATCATAATGAAAATATCCTTTACACAGACATGAAATTAAAATCCAGTGCTCATTAATTCTAAGACTTAAACTGCGATCGATGATTAATGGAGATATTATCAACTTCAAGATTAATTGACTAAATGCGAAACTACTAAAAACCAGTAAGCATTTGACAATGAATCAGCCGAAATCACGAGAATCTCATCCGTAAATCAATCACAATGTTTTTGAATCAGATAAATGTACAACTCAGTGATAAATTCTATTCCTGCATGAAGTCAGTGATTAATATTAATTTTGTACACATTAGACAGTTGATTAAACATTAGTTCAGTTTATATGAAATTACTGATTGACCAAATACCTCAAATGATGTGTAAATTAGCATCACTATAAATCTGGATGTTGTTCAATTAGTGACCGGTTTTCCTCTTTGTATAGACTGAGCAGTTCCACCTAGTTGTTGTAATCAATAGGAGGTAGAAGTATATACAGAAGCACATATATACAGCGCTATTAGTAGGAAATAAGCACTTCGCTGGCGATACAATCTTAACGAATCAACCATGTGCCAAGATTAGACATTGAATATCATCAAATGTTTTTTTTTTTTATTCGTGTAATTTAAACCAACCAATGATAGAATGTGATTTGAACGAAACAAGTTTTTTTAGTGACACAGGATACTCAGTTATTATTATTATTATTGTTATGATTGTTAGAACCAGTGGAATTCAGTCGCAAAGCTGATTATTGATCCGGTTGAAGGATCTGTTTTCTTATTTCGGTGTGTGTCCTTATTATTATAAACTGATACTACTCAGAGAAATTGAGAAAAATTGTCTGAAATCTATATCAACATCTATGAACAAAGTAGTTTTAGTAAATAAATGAGTGTATAGTAATTTTCAGTACATCAGTTACCAAACCGTTTTGCAAAATATCGGATAATTTAAGAAAGTTCCATAGAATACATTTATCTAATTATTTAATTATTCAGTATTAATCCAATTGATTTGATTGTTAACACTGTAATGCCTATAAATTAATTGAACACTAGCTATCTATTTCCGAGTGGAATATCATAAACGGGTCCCAAGAGTTGAAAATGGTCAAAACTATGTCCAATCAGATTTCACGCCAATAAACTATGCAATTTAGGACATGATTTCATCTTTCAGTATCAGTAACATCACAACTATGAGTAATATATTGATAATAAACATTTTCACGTGTGATTTGAATGTTCGGTAACAATGTGGGATCAAGTGAATAGTTTAAGTTTAAATCAGATCAATGCGTAAACTTTTGTCAATGTTTAGTCTGTGAAAGTTGGAAAAACGTTGTCAAATATGATCTTTTCGAAATCATAAATCGGTTAATGTTAGACTATCATTAGAAATCTGCAAGCACTGTATGGCTTTTTCGTCCTGGTATAGGACTCATAAGCAGAGCGCATCCACGACACCTTCTAATCACAGGTTTCGAATTCATAATGATCGGTCTTATGCGCGAACGCCTAACCTCTGGAAAACTCAGACAGTATGTAACGATGTTATTGACTAACTTCAATCAATCAATAGTCCTACGGCAACTTCATCCACTGTCTTCGGTGAGCACTGCTTCACAAATGAACAGGGTTGAACTCCATTGTTGACGACTTCTCACTAGAACTGAGAAAAATTTTATCACAGGGCTAAACACTAGTGAACTCATGATAATTCGCATAATAGTGTTGTGGAAATTGTTAAGTTAATCTTTGAAATCATCAATATCATCATCATTATATTTAAAAACTAATTCAGTCAAAAATCATAATCAATCATTTTGAAAGTTTATGAAATAAAACGTTTGACTTGTTATACATTTCTCCGTTGTAAATGTAGACGTTTTCATGGTAATGTCTTCTCAGTGTCTAATTTTTGATGAATTATTTTAAGCTTGACGTAATGATCAGAGTCGTTATGAAACTATGCTTCAATTCAGAAACTCATTTCGTAACCCTAATCGCTCACAGTTTTAACGCTTCTGAATTTTTAGTTGAGAATGATTGGTACTTAATCTCCAAACGATCATCAGTTACCTCAACTTTGTATATATGTATATAAGCCCGATAAGGAGTTTGAATCTTACTCTGAAAATCAATTTCCTCGACGTGGCCCACCAAATATTAATAAAAGTAGATAGAATTGGTGGCTATTTTGGATTGACATCAGCCTACCATAACAGTGATATTTACGAAATTCCGAGTTACATATAAATTCATAGTCCCCTATAGAAGACTTACTGATTTTGATAGAACAGTGAGAAGATGTAATTGATCTGAACTTTTATTTAATTGACCTTTTATTCATCTTCATATAAAATGCCTTGACAAGTAAATATGTGTGACCAGATTGTTCGAAATGTATGGTTGAGCAAATACATCACATTTTTCAGATCAATTACGTCTTCTCACGGTTCTATCAAAATTTATAAAAGGGACTAATTATTTTAAATTTAGACTTACTGATAACCAACAATCCGTTCATATGATTTATTTCTTGTACTAACTAAATTTCATTAGCTATCTAAAGAAATCACAAAACTGAATTTCTGTGTTGGTAAAAACAAAAACCTTTTCCCAATTTTCCTAATGGTTTGACGAATAGAATTTATTGACGTAGGAATTTCATGATTTCAGTTTATACTACTATTATTATTATTCTTCTTCTTGTTGTTCACGTGATATCACTTTGTCGAAACACTTGTTTTTTTGTGTTAAAGTACACACTGTATTGTCAGTTTCATTCTGTGGATAAGGAAGTTTTACTAGTGAATAAATGGACGAATGAATGAATAGATGAAGGAGAATGAAATGCATGTCACCTAAAACGACCGGTGTGTGTGTGTTAATTTGACTACTGATTAGTATTATATAACCAATAAGTCCATTTTGAAAGTAAGAAATAGGATAATGTCATCACAGTTTGTTAAATGTACAATACTTTTCTGAAAAACAATTTATGAATAAAATCCAAAATCATAAAACAAAAACAGAATTGGACAGAATAGAAGAATTTTATCCGCTTAAATGTTTATTGTAAATCGGTTAAAATGAATGAAACTATTTCACCGGTTTTAGTAAGAATATATTTCGTTCTGTTTGAAACTTATCAGCTTGTTTTCAACTGATCTACTGAATCCATCTTTGATGACTACTTAGTCAGTCAGTCAGTTGCAACGTAGAACTTCGTACGTTTGTACATAAGTTCATGTTGCCATACCACATTAGCACAGAGACACAAATGTCAAATCAAATCCCATAGTGATAAAGATAGTAGAGGTATAAATGGCAATGAAGAAGACTACGGTTTGAAGATATTATTCAGGAAATATAATTCAGTGAGATAAGGTTAGAAAGACAAAGGTAGAAGTGCTGACGATTCCCGAAGATTAGGATTTGAGAGAGCACAACGAATGGATGCGCTTGCGCGATTGCAAACGATTTTGAGCCATGTCGTTCAAGGTCTCTAACCATTGGTGACTTTCGTCTCGCGGACCCCAACCAGGTAGTCTACATCTACCAACATGACTCAGTCCACTTGTCAGTGACTTCATGGATTTGTGCCATGTTTTGGTCTGGCCGCCCCTAGCTTTCTTCCAACCTACTCCTACACCACAAAACATAGCTCGTCGTGGCAGTCGGTGGGTTGGCATACGCATCACATGTCCCAACCACCTCAACTGATGAAGTTTCAATACTTCATCTGTTGATCTTTCATCCTTACCTAGCACCCGTTTCCTAGCGACAACATTGCTAATGACTACTTAACTTTGTTATTACATATAGATAAACATGCAATGTTGAAGAAATCCACTTAAGATGTTCCCCAACAATGGTCTAATAAATTCCTAGAAGATCAAAATCCGCAAACTAAGACGTTTACATCTCATTCATAGACGGATGTTTGATATACTAACAACCGTTCACTTGCCTAAATTATTTATTAACAGCTCTGATCATACTTATATTCTGAGATTGATAGATTTTGAATATGAGCAGTTATATTACTGCTAGGTAGATAGTAGTGTACATTTACTACTCCACACAAACAAGGTTGAGTAAAACAAATTCGTTACTGTTGGAAGCATTGGATCATTGTTAATCAATTAGGAATGGTTTACTGACATTAATGATGCCAATCTCACTTGAAAGATCATAGGTAAAATTATGCACTAAACTAATAATTCAAAATTCCCGCCTCAATAGTTATGAACAAAATTTCTAACATTCTCAGTTTCCATAGCCACTTAGGAGGAATAGTTTCAAGTCTATCTAGAAGCTTTCTTGATAGATATCCAGGAAAGATAGATAAACAGTGAACAAGATCCATGTGTAGATTCCCAAGGTTATGTTAACTACGCATGGAGCCATTCTGGAGTTACTGCCGGTCCAAAGCCCGGATAAAAGAAAAGGGTTGGGCTTGGGGTTAGTGAACTCACCCCATAGAAATTCAGCTAGCTAAGAAAACGCCTAACCAGAAAAATAATTCGTTGGTCGGCGGCCTATTTTCGATTACAGGGAACAGGCGTAATGAAAGTAATGTTACGTTAAGGACTAAGCTTTATTCATAAACCTTTAAATTGAACTAATTTCAACTAGTAAATTCCAAATCGGACAGAATGTGCGTCCTGCTAGGTCCATCTAATGTAAATAACCTATGACAAGATGTTTATATTTATGAAGTCTCTGAAGGCTGTACATACATGGATAAAAACACAAAAATTCCGACGACAGTGTAAACAACAAGATATTCCAAATCTTTTCTCCTTTCTTCCGCATCAGCAGGAAGTATTTACAAATATTTTTTGTTAGTATTTTGGGAATATTTTCTTGTTGGTTTCATTGGAGTTGAATGTACAATTCATGATTTAGATTGGTAAAGAGGGGATATTTAGCTTTTGAAATACTAACTAAAATTCAAAATAACTTAGTTCTACCTTGAATAACTATTATTTTTCAATGTTAGAGTTATGGAGATAAAAGATTTTTGCACATTGAAATCATTAATCAATCATTGTTAGACCACCAATGGAACCTGAAAGCATTGGATGACCGTTTCGTCCCGGTATATGACTCATGTGCAGTGCGCATTCACGACTCCTGCACCTCTCAGGATTCGAATCCAGGACCTTCGGTCTTGCACGCGAACGCCTAACAGTCAATCGAATGGAATTCAACTCTACATTTCAGCTCCATTGACCGCGAGAAAGCAGTTGACAGCATGTACAGGATGACCCTATTGAGGCCTATTCGACCCAGCGGCGTGCCTACGGAATTCATATGATGGATTAAACTGTAAGAACGTGCATGGATAACAGGTGACAAACCCGTTCGAAGTAAAGACCGATATAGAGCAAGGTTACTGATTCTCAGTCTTTCTCTTTCTCCTGGTGGTCAGCTGGACTATAACGGCGTTGACATCTGAGAGGATGCATGCGATGCAGTGGACATCTTGGATGCAACTGAACTATCCAGACTTCGCAGACGATCTTTATTCCACACAATATAGTAAATACAGGAGAAGTCGACCATTGTAGGGACAGCCTCTGCAGCAGTAGGTCTCAACATACACAAAGCGAAAAGCAAAACCCTCCAATACAAAAGTCAACAAACCAACCGAACCACACTTGATGGAGAAGTTTTAGAAGATATGGGAACTCATAAACATCATTAATAAACAAGATGGATTGGACGCAGATGTAAAAACACCGATTGGCAAAATAAGCACAGCGAAGCAACTGACAACCAACATTCAGGTAACAATTTTAAATAATAACGTCAAAACAGTTCTGTTGTTGTTAGCCGAATCCTAAAGAACTACAAAAGCCATCACCCACAAGATGCAGGTGTTTATTAACAGTTGTCTACTCAAGATACTGCCGATTCGTTGACCAGGTACCTACAACAACCTACTGTGGAAGAGGACAAACCATATTTCAGCTGACGAAGAAATTAGGAAGTGACGCTGGAAGTGGATAGGTCACAAATTTCTAAAATCACCCAACTATATCAAAAGGTAACCCCTAACTTGGAATCTTCAAGACAGAAGGAAAAGAGAAAGACCTGAAAATACATTATACTGAGAATCAAAAGCGGACATGAAAAGAATAAAAATTAATTGGATAGAACTGGAAACGAAGGTCTATTACATGTCAGGTTGGAAAATGTTGGTCGGTGACCTATGCTACAGTAGTGGTAACAGGCGTAAGTATGTAAGTAAGTGCATAAGTAAGTAAGTAAGTAAGTAAGTAAGTAAGTAAGTAAGAACGGGTACCTCAGGATGGCTAGAGACAATTATCTCTAGCTTGACTACAATTATCTAGCACACAATTGCAATCTTTATTTCCATTGACTTATTAATATGGTCAGTAAAACAAACTGATGTTTGGTTATGTGAGAATTGGATGTAATTGTTCATTAGTGTGATAGTTTAGAAAAAAAATCTATCGATTTTAAATTAAAATAATAATATTTCGATATTGATTTTAAGCTGAGCAAAAGTCAGCCAATTATCATACTTTTTGAGACGATAAAAAAGGTCAACTGCACAGTACACCGGTGACCGTGTAAGTTTTTCACATTATTTTGCTATTTATACATGTGAATAAAAATTTTATTGAATACTGTGGAATGCTGTTGGCTTACTGTGGTCGTCACACAGTGACTAGATCAGACGAAATAATTTATGCCTTAATCAGACGTAAGGCGTATACATTTATGTTAAGCTTTAAATTCTTATCATTAGCACATAATTTTTAGGTATGTTTGTGTGTGTGTGTGTGTGTGTGAGTGTTTATGCACCTCTTATGACCTTTGGAATAAATAAATCACAGATAGACAAAGTGATCTGTTGACACGTTTTCCGACGTAAATTATGTTTCTTTTTTTGGAAAAAAAAAACAGTTAACTTCTCTAGGTTTATGCATACTGATAATGTTGTAAATGGAATTTGGAGCAGTATTTTGGAAAACAATTTTATCTAGTGTCCTACGTGTATAAACAGGTCAGAATATTTACTGATAACATCCATTTGTGAAATTGTATTCACTTTTGATAACTAAAAACGAAAGGTTACTGGCATTCTGTCTGTCAGTATTATGTAAACCGGTGATTTTCTTCCTGTTAAAATAAATATAGATTTACTAACAGAGGTGGATAGTGTCTAGCAGTGGAATCCGGGATGAGCATTTCGTCTTATTTAGGACTCGTCTTCAGCTGGAAGCATCTACATCTCACAGTTGATATTCACTTAGGAGCTCGAGCCCAGTATCGTACGTTTCAAACACCATCACGTTATTCATTTAGCTATTGAGTCCAAACGGTCACTAGCTTGTGCAATGAGGTGAATACAAATTCATTTATATTGGTTGTTTGATATTCCTGCTGATAGTTGGGACTATAATTGATTAGTGTGTTTGGTAGATGTGTGTCCAATTGTAGTGAACGAGAACACAGGTGGGGTAACCAAATTGTATTTAACGAAAATTACAGAGTTACTCAGTAAAATGGGAAAAACATATCGTAAATCGTTAATTTGCAAAATATCAGTCCATCATATCGAACTGGACTGTTCCTGTTGCAAAACATCAATCCACTGTCACTATTCATGCGTTTCATACAAATTCCATTGTGTTCTAACTCTTCCTTTCTTGATCTTCCCCCATCTTCTGCTGCCAGACATTACGTTGACACTCACGTCATATACTACTTATAAGTAGCTCGCACCACACAATGAGAATCTCCTCAATCCTACCTTTAGGTTACGAGCATTATAAATAGAAGTGGATTTGGTTTATCAACTAGCCCTCCTCCACTACTCTACTTCTCTTCAATCTATCTCTTCCTCAACATATCCTCCTTCGCTACAATGGAATATATTTGGAATATTTGTCCTCAAATTTTAGTCATTATATATCACTGTTATATTTCAAAGAATAATCTTATTAAAAACATATTATTTCGAATTTCAACAGTTCATTTGATTTATGTGATTTCAATCTGTCCTATATAGGTGTATTGAAAAACATTCAGTTTAATGGCAACAACAAACGCCTGAAATTGAACCGTTGGTTAGAACAGCACTCTAATACTCAGACATAATGCTTGATGTTGACTTCAACAAACATATTCACTGCTGAAGACATTGTTCATTACTCTATCGGAATGAAATTTTCATTCTTCAATAACAATGAACCATTGTTTTATACTACTGTGGTGTGCGCTACTTATAAGTAGTATATGACGTGAGTGTCAACGTAATGTCTGGCAGCAGAAGATGGGGGAAGATCAAGAAAGGAAGAGTGGGAACACAATGGAATTTGTATGAAATGCATGAATAAGTGAAATGTCAGACAATGGATTGATGATTGATTGAAGATTTGCAAATTAACCGTTTACGATATGGTTTTCCTGTTTTACTGAGTAACTCTGTAATTTTTGTTAAATACAATTTGGTTGCCCCACCTGTGTTCTCCTTCACTACACTACTACTGAAATTATCAAATGAGTATATTTCAATTGTAAAGCGAACCATTTTTTTTAGAATGTAAATGAGATGAACAGAGGTAAAAAAAATCGATTGACCCATTCATCATTGTCTGACCCTAAATTGGCGAATAAAACATGAAAACACAAAAATGTTGACTATTTACAATTACTGGCATCTTTCTATAACATACTTAATGAGTAAGACGTGTTTACATTGAATTTCTGGATTTAAAAAAAAAACATGAGTTCAGCTCAAATTATTCACAATTACAATCAAAATGATACTTATCTAACAATTCTATTGGGAAACTCCAAATCGCTGGCAAGTAATGGAAGATATATTAGGTTAAATTGATTTGATAGTTTTATTTCAACTGAATAAGTTGATATCGATCGGCATATTTTTGTAGTAAATGTTTCTCATTTAGGTTTCATAAAAATGACTCGAATTAGTGATATGGTAGTATGATTTGTTACTGTCAAATCAAACGTTGTATTATGAAGTTTTATTTATTTGTCTGTTAATATTTAGTAAACTATTCACTACTCTGGAAGCCATCTTCGTATGTCTACAGGAGTGCATGATTCTCTGTTGAACAAAGTTAGATGTAAACATTTGGAAGACAGCTGACAGACTCATCTTTTCTCTTTCTCCTGATGATCGACTGGATTATGAAGATATCAACATCTGGAAGGAAGTACGGTATACACTGGACAGCTAGGATGCAGCTGGACGATCTGGACTTCGCAGATGATCTGGCTCTTCTATCGCACACGCAACAATAAATGCAAGAGAAGACGACCAGTAT
The DNA here is from genome assembly GCA_944470395.2 of Schistosoma turkestanicum. NCBI lineage: Eukaryota > Metazoa > Platyhelminthes > Trematoda > Strigeidida > Schistosomatidae > Schistosoma > Schistosoma turkestanicum. The sequence continues at coordinate 19,473,378 of OX103977.1, read as the reverse complement.
AGCAGCAACCTCAGCAGCAGCAGGTCTTAACATACATAAAGTGAAGCTCAAGATTCTACGCTACAACACAACATGCACCAACCAAATCATTTTTGATGGAGATGAATTTGAGGACGTGAAAACCTTTACACTTATGGGCAACATCATCGACAATCAAGATGGATCTGATGCAGATGTGAAGGCGCGGATTGGCAAAGCAAGGGCTTCATTTCTACAACTGAACAACATCTGGAACTCAAAACAACTATCAACCAACCCCAAAGTCAGAAGTTTCAATACAAATATCAAGATAGTTCTACTGTATGGGGCGGAAACTTGAAGAACTACAAAAGCCATTATCCAGAGGATACAAATATTTACTGACAGCTGACTACGCAAAATACTTCGGATCCATTGGCTAGACACCATCAACACCAATCTACAGCTGGAGAGAACAAACCAGATCCAGTGGAGGAGGAAATCAGGAAGAAGCACCGGAAGTGCATAGACCACACATTGAAGGGGAAAGGGAAGCCCAGGATACAGTAGCTTGGAGAATACTGGTGGGTAGCCTATGCTCCATTGGGGAAAACAGGAGTAAGTAAGTAAATGTGCACATTCACTCAAATTTTAGATAATGTTAATGCTGACAGATTTCTAATTTGAAATTCTTAGTTTAGTGCTTTTACTGGTTTAAATGAACAAAGCAATACACTAAAGAACATATTTTAATCAGTCAATCAGTCAGTTTTGATTAAAGTTGAGTCTGCATCAGTCTATGACGATAATATAAGCGATATGAAATAGGGAAGATAAATTCGTAGTATCAGTAATCATGAAACATATAAAATACTGAGAATATCATTTAGAAAGGTTTCACATGAACAATACTGAGATTTAAGGTTAAGATACAAAGTCAATGTAACCCATTCTAATGCACGTCATCCCACTTCTCTAACAACTCTGATTGAGATTATCGTACCAACCTGAACCTAATAGTCTGTGTCTACCAAACTGAATCAAACAAACATTCATTGAACCAGTGTCAAGTGAATGTTTGATAACTCCTAGCTCGCTTTCAACTATCTCTCATTCTAACAACAATTATAAGTCAAGGTAAACAGTAGAAAGGCATAGAATAGTTTGAAGAAAAACTCCATTTCACCAAGTGACTCGAAATTATTTTCACAGGCATTTTTACACAATACACAATTGTATAATAATTCCTGCTGTAATTAATACGTAATAAGTCTCATAAATCATTGTTTATTTAATAAATAGTAACTTTCATACATTTGTTTTCGTTTATTAAATAAAACTTCGTTTTTTTTCCAATCCAAAAACATAGTATTTTTTTTTCACTTGCCTCAATGATCGATAGACCCATGAATCACGTGACTTGATCATATGATACTTTAGTATTGCCAAATGTTAGGTGTGTCGAAAGCTGGAAAACAACTTTTTGATAAACACATATTGATTGATTATGAGCCGATTCGGTCTGCTTCGAAAATGATCTTGATACAATTCATTTAAGCTAAGCAATCTCTGTCAGTGAAACCTTTTCAGATATTCAGTCTCTGATCCCATTTAGTCGTTTGATAATTAATCTGGATTACTACTGATAACTTCGTTCAACAGCTGGGTACTGCTTAATTTATACTATTTTATAAGTTAATCAAAGCTGCATTGTTTACTTATCTCGCCCTAGGTTCTTAGTGGTAAGTTACATTGCAAATCTTTGAATAGTGTGATATCGATTTATGGCTAAAAGTTAAGTTGAATAGTGACCAGCAGTGGAATACAGGATACACAGTTTCCGTTTTTTTTTCACAGACAGAGAGATATACCTGTATACCACTTTTCATATACACATACGACTATACAGTCAGGTTCTGTTTACGTCAGTTTTCTCATTCGTCCTTAATTCGAATATGATTGTGAAACTGTTTAAAAAATACACGGTTTTTCACGATTGAACATTTTGTTTAAAATCAACGAAACTCTATCAATAATTAGTTTCTAAGAGATTTGAATTTGAATTTATGCCATTATTAGTGGGGAATTCAAATGCAACTTTTCACTCATTTGATTCATATTTGTTCCTGATGCTTTCAAATATTGGATTTTCATTTTGTCACTGTGTTTAAATTATAATCAAGGTAGTCATGTATGTACATCATTTCACTGATCGATATTACAGTCTTACTATTTATATTCGTTTGGTTTCACATGTCCGGTTGAAAGATACATAAAACCATATTGAGTATCTGTGTTTGTGTGATATGAAATGAAATACCTTTTGAAAAACACTAGTCTTCATTCTGAACAACTAAGGAATTTTCCTAACAAATGATTGCTCAGTAATAGGAAAATCTCTGTCCATGACTTATCATCGACAATCACTAACTCTTTAACTAGTTACAGCTACATTCTGTTGTCTTTAATAACCAATGAATGTATTTTAACATTCTGATTGATTGTATATTTGACATAACACGTGTTTGACGGGCTGATTTCCACAGATTTAAACAAGAATTAACTTATGAATTAAAAATTCTTATTCGTACAGAAACGTTACGGCTACAGATTTTTTAATGATAATAACTGACGAGTTCATTTTATCATTTCGATTGACTGTATATTTGATAAAAACACTTGTTTCGGAGGTTGATTTCCGAAGATTTGACACGAAAAACATTTACATATATTAATGACAGTTGAATCACACACACACACAACTAGCTCAGCTCCATTTTCACTGGCGTGTTCGAAATCAGGTGTTATGCTCGTCACTTGATATGCTTGAAACTAATACGAGTTCTCCTTAGTCGATAAACGAAAACGAGACAATGAACCAGCGACACAGTATGCCACTGTGATCGGTTGCGTCAAAGGAACTAACGAACAAGTCTTGATGTAGCGTAGAAAGTGTATCCTACAAACACCCAGCAAACACAATGATCTCAAGCACACAAATCTCGTTTGTTTATACATCATAGAAACGTTCTTCGATGAGACACAAAACTAGCATACTAAAATAACACATCAACCAATGACAGTTAAGGATTTTCCCGGTGGGAAATTGTCGCGTTTGTCACTATGTACGCTTGAAGCTATTACGAGTTCACCTTAGTCTATAAACGCGAACGAGACAATTACCAGCGTCCAGATAGGCTACCTTGAATCCCAAGCTGTAGACAGATGTCTTGATACAGCGTAGAAAGTATATTCTACAAACACCCAACAATCACAACACAATCAAGTACACAACTCTCGTTTATTTGTACATCATAGAAACGTCCTTGAGGCAGTTACGAAAATAGCACACTAAAATACACAGCAGCCAATCACAGCCATGGACTTGCCTGGTGGGAAATGAAATCTCAGTGTCGACTGATTAGCCCATGCTCGCAAACGTGAAATCCGAGATAAGGCATTTATCAAGCGAGTTTGGGGGATATAACATCCCCGACAGAAATGTGATCTCAAAGTCAACTGATCAACCCATAAATAAAATCCAAAATTAAGACATTTATCAAGTGAGTTCTGGGGATATAACATCCCAAACACCAGGTAATAGAGCTTTATTCTTCCCAGGTTTCATTGTTTAGTTACCACCACCTACAAGTCACCAATTAACATGTTAAAAAGCAAGACCTTAGATCGATCGATTATGAGTATTGATTGAAATAGTGATTGACTCGTGAATTGTGGTTTAAAAACGCAAAGAAAATCATAACTGACAAGTGAAGTAGTTCAATGGATGTGTTTTGTGCATATAAGAACATAGATGAGAAATCTTTTACCGCATAGTAGTTTTTTTTTAAAAAGATAGGCTTATTTCTGAAGATCAATGAATTTCTGAATATTGACTGTTTGTTCTTGAATAAAGAAGAGAATAGCACAAGAAAAATGAACTTTTCTCTTGGTTTATCTAGGCGCCAATGCATTTTGAAATGCTGTAAATTTAGATTTTATCATTTATTTCGCTAACATTTATCATCTCACATGATCTTAACTTCAAAATTTTTGCCATTTTTCCGTGGAAAACATTCAAACAATTATGGTTTACAATTTTTTTTATTCATATCCAGCTACCATAATAATGGATGGTTATTCACAACTCTAACGTTTGTAATTATTGATTATTCTTAAACTGATGATTAAAGATGTTCATTGTCGTATTAAAATGGATATAAGTAATTTATACAATGATTATCACTTTTGTAACAATCAGTTCAGATAATCCTCACTATCTTTTCACATTGAAATCATGAATGAATCATGGTTAGACCAGCATTAGAAACCTGGAAGCATTGGATAGTTGTTTCGTCCTAGTTTGGGACTCATCAAAAGTGTGCATCCATGACCCTAGCCTAGACTATTAGAGCCTGACTACAAGCCTGATCATATTGAATTGGCTCACTCGCCTTCACGACTTCGTTTCTCTTTACTTCTAAGCCTTGTGTTCTCCTGCTACTTGCAGGATTCGGACCCGCGACTTTCAGTCTAGCTTGCAAACGCCCAACCTCAGCATCACTGATCCGGCATCCAATGGTGGTAATGTCTAACACTGATCAATCTAAATTCTTAGACAGTGGTTGAGAGGGTAATTTTGGCTTAAATTCAAATGTACTTACAATCAGTGGTTATTCGTTCTTCAGCATCTGATACACATTTCACGTATATTTCAGCAAGAAAGTACATCTCCACACATATCGAGCATAAACGTCAATAGCACTTGACCTAGTAACCATTTTAGTTAGAATTATAGTAAAATGCCTTGAAAATTGATCACTTTTGGAGTAAAGTATGAACAGTTCATAGTTCTTTCAATATTGGCCATTGAACATGAAGTGAAACTTGTTCAGGATAAACATTCACATAAAATGAATCATTTACCTTATATTGGCAAATATTCAAATTCACATTTGTGACCTCTTTCATTGTCTCGAATGGTTTAGTAAATTGAATTAGTTCGATAAAATTCTATTTACAATTGACATTCATATCATTTCAGTGTTAGTTTTGATAAATAATCGATTTTCTCATTCTCTTGTTTTATTTAATTATCAAGTAACTCTTTTTGTTTCCATGAATGACAGAGTTAGACAATAACATCGTTAGATGCCGGCTCATCGGTTCGGAGGCTGGGCTTTGGCGCGGCATGACCGGTGGCCCTGAGTTCGAATTCTACGCGTATCAGGAGTCATGAATTCGCACTGCTGATGAGTCCCATCTCCATAACACTCTCAATGTAATAAAGTTATTAAGCAACACTTAAACGATAGTGACATTTGGATTGAAGTTATTCATAGGAAATACAGGCTGAAAGTACCTACTTCACACTCATATTAATGTGGTTAGATGTGAATTTGAAAGTACCGGTTTCATCCTATGTTTGACTCATCAGCTAGATAGACTTATATCCAAATGTTAGCGGTAACCGTTCCTAGATCCTTATATATTAAATATTCTAAAAATCAAGAACTATTATTTTTAAAAACTTGCACTTATTTAATAGTTTCGTCACTTACAAGTTAAGTTCATTGACGATGTCAGTCAGTCAGATGCAACGTGGAACTTCGTACGTAAATACATCAGTTCATGTTGCTATACCATATCAGCACAGAGATGTGATTGTCAATTCAAATCCAATAGTAGAAGAGGTAGTTAAGGTATCAGAAGTATTCGGAGAGGTTAGGGTTAGAAGATATTATTCAAGAAGTATGATTCGGTGTGATGAGTTTGGAAAGACAAAACTAGAGGTGTTGAATAATCCAGAAGATTAGGATTTGCGAGAACAGAAAGAAATGACCCATCGGTGCCATTGCAGACGGTTCTGAACAATGTAATTCAGGGTGTCTAACCGTCGATTACTATTGTCTCGTGGACCCCAACCAGGTATTCTACATCTACCGACGTGAATCAGTCCACTTGTCAGTGACTTTATGGATTTCTGCCATGTTTCGGTTTGGCCGCCCCTAGCTTTCTTCCAACCTACTCCTACACTACAAAACATAGCTCGACGAGGCAGTCAGTGGTTAGGCATACGCAACACATGTCCCAACCACCTCAACTGATGAAGTTTCATTACTTCATCTATTGGTCTGCCATTCTTAACTAGCACCGATTTCCTAATAACAGCGTTGCTCACTGGGGTGTCCCAGGATATACGAGCAATGCTTCGAAGACATCTTTGATCGATAACCAGTATCCTATGATTATCTTCTACTCTGACTGGCCATGTTTCACAGCCATATAGGAGGACGGAGCGAACTGCTGCACAGCACACTCGTCCTTTAGTCAGCAAACAGATAACTCGCCTACGCCATATGGATGAGTTTTAGAATACATAACCATTGAGTAATAAGCATGAATAATTAGATATGCGTTTCCTTCTGGTGTATAATTAATGATGTACAATAAACCCACTAATGTTTTCAACAAAACCTGTTAAGTCTTGCAGTAAGTTGAAATCGAATGACCTAAAAATAAAAAAAACAGACTAACTACCGTCACTTAGTGAGTATTCCGCAATTTTAGCTTGATTAAAAAAAAAATTTTATGATGTATTAAAATCCAGTAAAGATTGATACAGTTAGACTTAAATAGAGGACAACATCTGACTGAGTACAACAGGTTATATTTGTTGTACTGATACTGACCAATAGTAAATTATGTTATAATGCATTGAACCAACCTACTAGGATTTGTATTTACATTATTAAAAAATAATTTATTTCGATGAATTAACTTCAGCTCAAGGAAGACCAATAGAAAATTTAACAAACACTGAATTATACGATGCGGACTGAGTGATTTATTAATATCATGTTTGCTGTGAAACTCATGAGTTTTCTGTTTCAGACATTTTGAGATGTTGGATGCCCGAAATTGTTGAATCACGTTTGGAAATCATGAAGCGATCAGTATTAGACCGCCATTAGAAACCTGGAATCACTGAACGGCTGTTTCATTCTTGTATGCGACTCCTCAAAGTTGACTAGCTCTGTGAAGAAGTTTCTCCGAGTTCTAGTGAGAAGTCGTGACCAACGGAGTTCAACTCTGTCCGAGTGCGAAGCTATGCTCACCGAAGACAGAAGATGAAGTTGCACAAGACCTTGGATTAATCGAAGTTACACATGAATACTGATAGGTGCAGGTTCATTGATGCAGACGTTACGCGTATGCATGCAAAACTGAAGACTCTGGATTCCACTCCTGTGAGTAGCGAGAGTCATGGATGCACGCTGCTGATAAGTGCTCTAGTAGGACGTAAACGCCGTCCAATGCTTCCAGGGTTTCCAATGGCAGTCTAACGATGATTGATTGATGATTTCAATCAATAAATCAGTGCAAGTTTTGACGTTACAATGTCCTCACGAAAAACTCTTCTCATATTATTACTATTAAGAATTGTTATTCGGAAACTATCTACTAACTCATCAGCTCTTTAATTATATAAATTTTATTATTATTACAAAGACAATCTTGCAATTTTTTATGTGATGGTAAGAAATCTGTTTTTATTAAACTTCTTATTTCTACCAATAACTTTTAGTTGTTGCTTGATCAGTGAAAAATTAATTGACCCAATTTTTAGTGTGATTAATTCTTTATTATACTTTTTAATTTATTCCTTTTACTATCTATCCTCTCACATTTCTCTGATATTGTTTGTTTTAAAACAGAAAGAATGAGAGAACTGAAAAATCCCGTGTCCATAACAAAAAAATATCACATTTAATTTATTTCCATTAAACTGACAAGTAATTCATGATAGAAAAAATAATAGTCTAAATGCCAGTTATCATTTGGCTTCTATGTTTTTCCCCGATTATCACAATGTATATACATAACTTTAGCATCGTGAACTTTTGGAAATTGTTCATTCCAATGAGTTTTATATAATTCAGTCAGGTAGGCTAAGAAAACCATTATAAACTCCAGGGGATAAGTGATTGATGCTGTGTTCTAATGTATGCCTACTTATGGCTTCATCCAACTATGTAACTTGGAGGCATTGCAGTGACAATGTATAAATGACAGTATTGATAGAGTATCATTCATCTTCTGTACGTGATATACCCCTTATGTATGTATATATATATATATTGTTATGCTTGACACTAGTTGATATGCTTGAAACTATTACGAGTAATCCTTACTCGGTAAACGAGAGTTAAGATAAGTGATCCATCGACACGACAGGCTACTCTAGTCCGAGCGTTCCAAGTCCCTGTTAATGCAATCGAAAGTCTCGACATGGTGTAGAGAGTGTATTCTACAAGCACCCAGAAATTATGAGGTCGGCAAGCACAAAAAAACATCATAGGAACGGCCTTGGGAGGGCCACAAAAGTAGCGTACTAAAATGATGGAAAATGTGATCTCAGGGTCAACTGATCAGCCAATGCATACAATCCAAAATTAATACCTTTATCAAGTGAGTTCTGGGGATATAACTTCCCCAATATATATACATGTGGAGCGAGAACTTATTCAGCGATAAGCTGTCGAACACCGCGTTCTAATAATGCTAGTCAAATGATAACGAGGATTAAAATCCTCAAAAATGAATTATTTACATGTGACTATCATACTTATTCACGGATTAAATCAAATCAGAAACATAAACGAATCGATACTTAGCAATAATAATGTCTTTGGAATATTCTATAGTGTCATAAGACAAAAAGTGCAAATTGCTGAAATGCATTCTAACAGACTGATGATATTTTGTTTTATAGTTGGAGTTGTAAGTCATATGCTTGAATCTTACCTCATCTACTTCCTTTTGAGCTACTAGACTGTATGCAAACAGTTTGGTCAAGATATTGAATTCTGTGACACAAGCGTTTAGTAAAAAATTAGTTAAATGAAAACTTTTTAGGTTTGATTATAGATGAGATATTTTAATTTATGAGCAGCTGTGAAAAAAACTACTATATCATTCAACTTAAAATAGGGTCAGAAAATGATAGACATAATACTTGTTGAATAATATAGTCAACTATGTGTACTCAGATGATTTGTCAATAAATAATAAGACTAGTTCTCAATACGAACATTCATCAACAGAAATTTCAGTAAATTTAAACTGATAAGCTAAAAAGATTGAATAAGTGGACTTATATCCCTTGCTAAAACTAGAAAGGACTACATTACATCAAGTTCAATAAACGTTTGATTTATATAGTTAGTTAATAGGACACCTACTGAGGAAAACACCTAACTACTTGACAAGACAAGCCCTCACTTGCTAACTCTCAAGGTCAAAGGGAAAGAGGAAGGCCAAGGAATTATTTAGGCCGAGAAATAGAGACAGACATGACTAACAATAAACAACAAATTGGACAAAACTGTAACGGGGATTCTAGAATATAGTAGGCTGGAGAATGCCGGTTCGCGGCCAATGCTCCATTGACGGTAACAGACGTAAGTAAGTAAGTAATAATCAGAAGTAAATTTAAGTTAGTCTTTGTGTGAAGTTGTGCAGTCTATGTAGGTCGATTCATTATACACGAAACATTTTACAACGTATTTTAAAAAAAGATGAACTCTCACTTCTAGGATAAATGTCTCATCCTGTATGGAATTCATCATTTAAATGTAGATTTATTCCAATTTCAATGTTCAATAAAAGGACTGGAACTTAGTATCTTTTAACTTTCCACTCACTATTAGTCATAATCCATCTATTTAAAAAATTATTTGTAACCGAATGGTTATCTGGTGAGTCAATTCTCTTGGGGCACAGTTTTGGAGGTTTGCGTTTTTACACATTTGAAATCATTAATCAATCATCATTGTTAGACCACCATTAGAAACCTGGAAGCACTGGACGGCCGTTTCGTCCTAGTATGGGACTCCTCAGCAGTGCGCATCCACGACTCCTGCTCCTCGCAGGATTCGAACCCGGGACCTTTGGCATTGTAGGCGAACGCCTACAATGCCAAAGGTCCCGGGTTCGAATCCTGCGAGGAGCAGGAGTCGTGGATGCGCACTGCTGAGGAGTCCCATACTAGGACGAAACGGCCGTCCAGTGCTTCCAGGTTTCTAATGGTGGTCTAACAATGATGATTGATTAATGATTTCAAATGTGTAAAAACGCAAACCTCCAAAACTGTGCCCCAATATAATGTAACAGTGCTCACTAGTGACTAGCTTCGTGAGGAAATTCTCGGAGTTCTAGTTGAGAAGACGTGACCAGTGGAGTTCAACCCTGTCGGGTGTAGGCAGTAACTACCAAAGACAAATGGGTGAGGGCGCGCAAAATCCCTAGATCAATCAGAGTTAGACATTAACACCGTTGGATGCCGGCCCAGTGGTCCGATGGTAAGGCGTTCGCCTACAATGCCAAAGGTCCCGGGTTCGAATCCTGCGAGGAGCAGGAGTCGTGGATGCGCACTGCTGAGGAGTCCCATACTAGGACGAAACGGCCGTCCAGTGCTTCCAGGTTTCTAATGGTGGTCTAACAATGATGAGTCAATTCTAATTGAGCGTCAATAAACATTGATCATAAATTTGAAAAAAAGTAGTTTGAGAAATTTATTTCAGACTTAATTGATTATTTAATACCCATTGATCGCAAAAATAATTTCAAAATTATGAACACTTAGTGAGCTCTACAGATCATTCAAATTATGAGCTTTATTAAAATATCATTTAACAAATCCGGGTAATTTTACAGGGAAGACACACTGTTCAAGTTACAGTGAGTATTTTCAAAATGCCATATTATACTTATCTTACACGAAAAGAATAATAATAATAATAGACAGGTTATGCCCAACAATGACCCTATACGTTTCTATTTATATATTCAAAAAGTAATCGATTATTTAGTATATAATCACTTCAGTTCTTTAAGCTCTATAGAATTCGATCACCATTAAAAAAGAGGCCGTGACCTTGTCGGTTACTCACTAGAAACAATCGACGAGGTCTGGCGAAATCTTTAGATAGATCAACGTTAGACATTAACACCATTGGATGTCGGCCCAGTGGTCTAGAGGTGAAATGTTTGCGCGCAAGACCAAACGTCCTGCGTTCGATTCCGCGAGTAGCAGGGATCGTGGATACGCACGGCTGAAAAGTACTGTATTAGGACGAAACGGCCGACCAGTGCTTCCAGGTTTTTATTGCTAGTCCAACAACAATCGATTCATGATTTTAATGAAAAATGATAATCGATCCGAAGTTTGTCATTACAGGATGTGGTATCAACTGTTAGATTGAATGTTTTACATCACAGGACGATGTTAGCTAGACAAATAATTAGAAATTAGAAATTATAAACAGCTGTTTCTGTCTTAGGACGAGTAATATCCACAGTCCACAATCACACGATGAGCATCGAAGTTGGTCTTCAACTGGGATGCACAACTTGAATTAGATAGGAGTAAGTTAGAGACCATTACTTACTGATTTGAATCCATACGCTTCAAGGAGCAAATCGACACTCCATAAAATATACTATACTGAATTGTTGACAACGTCATACTTAAATTAACTGAACTGTTTTCGTGCATTTAATCAAACGCACCATTTTTTCTTATAGATAGATTGCTATTTTATAACGGTTACATTTTGATTCTAAAAAGCCGAATCCTCAAAACATAGACCATCATTTTAGATTTTCTTGGATGCTTTGTCTAAATTTAAATGAGTAGTTCCACATTAGTTTGGCGGTGCATTTATAGACAAGCAGAACATTGGAAATGTAGTCAAACCTAAGAAAATGTTGGTGTTCCTAATGTGTAATGATTTTAATGTTAGTAAAACTTTTGCGGTAAATTCTAACAACCTGTTAAACATGACCTTTAGTAATCTGGTGTCAGGGTTAGCTTATGAGTTCAAGGTTAAAATCTACTGGAGAGCTGGATTTCCTAATTCAATAAATATCTGTTGAGGACCTATAAATAATTTTACGTTTGACAGTTATGTAAACGTTTGATGCCTGCTCCGTGGTCAACAAATTAAGCGTTTGCGCACGAAACCAAAGTCCCTAAGTCCGATTCTCACTCACCGGGTCGTGAATGTGGATTGTTCATGAGTCCTATAATAGGAAAAAATGGCTATCCAATGCTTCCAGGTTTCTAATGATGATCTAACGCTGATCAGTCCATGATTTCAGTGAAAAATTCAACAATCTTCAAAATGTTGGTCTAACAATGATTGATTGATGATTTCAAATGTGTAAAAACACAAAACCTCCAAAACTCTGCCCCAAAATATCGTAACAGTGCTCACTAGTGACTAGCTTCATGAGGAAATTCTCAGAGTTCTAGTTGAGAAGACGTGACTAATGGAGTTCAACCCTGTCGGGTGTAGGCAGTAACTACCAAAGAAAAATGGATGAGGTCGCGCAAAAATCCGTAGATCAATCAGAGTTAGACATTGACACCTTTAGATACTGGCTCAGTGGTCCGATGGTTAGGCGTTCGTGCACAGTACCGAAGGTCCCGGGTTCGAATCCTGAGAGGTGCAGGAGTCGTGGATGAGCACTGCTAATGAGTCCCATACCAGGACGAAACGGCCATCTAGTGCTTCCAGGTTTCTAATGTTGGTCTAACAATGATTGATTGATGATTTCAAATGTGTAAAAACACAAAACCTCCAAAACTCTGCCCGAAAATCTACACAACATTTAAACAACTGACACTGTTGTAAATTTCAATTGATTAATTTGTCAAAGATTTTCTTTAGAAAAGTAAAGTGGTTTACAATGGAAACCATTAAATTTGTTTGTGAAGAGCAATTCGCTCAATTCATTTCATATATTTACACGATTGAAATAAAACAAACTATAATTGAAATTATTTTCACTATTTAAAAATATATGACTACTCCCTTTTTTGTGTGGTTAAAGTATGATTATATGAAGAAAAGCTTGAAAGATCCTTATCATGATTGTGCGGCTAATTTGAGTTATTAAATGGCATTAAGTAAATCAGAATAAGAAATAAAAGGAAGCCTTTTAAGAGTAGAACAATTTTGTCACTTAAACAACGTCAATAATTTGCATACAAATATATGCTCAAGCTAAAAGTTTTAGTGTTCAATGTCTTTCTTACAGTCATAAATAGTTTTCCAGGAAATTCATGATCGCCAATTAAATGTTAATTGATAGATTTATCGAAGAGTTAAAGGAAAATGAAATTATAATAGAACCACGGAAAACAGTTATGGGTGGAAATCGTTATCTGTTCTAGTATTTCTAGGTGTACCAGTTCATCTGTGAATCAATCAGCCTTTGACAAAATAATTATATATATATATATATATATATATATATATATATATATATATATATATATATATATATATATATATATATATATACTGTGATGGAGTTTCGGTCTCTGATTTCGACCTGTTAGTTGTGGAGCTTTCATTGTTCTTCTCATGACCAACATCATCAGCACAAAATTCAGGTAGAGGAGAAGTGAAGTATTCAAATTTCTCCACATATATGACTCGTAACTTGTTCTGTTGACTTTGATGTTGATGTAGGAAATGACAGGTTTACGGTCAATAACCTAACCAAGCAAGAGTGAGGTCAATAGAATAAGCTACGAGTTATTCACGTGGAGAAATCCGCATACTTCAGTTCTTCTACCTGAAGTTAGTGTTGATGATGTTGTTCAGAAGAAGAAGAAGAACAATGAAAACTCTACAACCAAGACATCCATCTCAGAGGACGAAACTATACAAAAGTGACTACACACAGTGAGCACGTGTATCTCTCTCAACAACAACAACGGAGGAGGAGGGGGGGGGGGGGGGGGGGGGGGGGGGGGGAGGAGGAGGAAAAAGAGAGAGATACACGTGCTCACTGTGTGTAGTCACTTTTGTATAGTTTCGTTCTCTGAGATGGATGTCTTGGTTGTAGAGTTTTCATTGTTCTTCTTCTTCTTCTTCTGAACAACATCATCAACACTAACTTCAGGTAGAAGAACTGAAGTATGCGGATTTCTCCACGTGAATAACTCCTAGCTTATTCTATTGACCTCACTCTTGCTTGGTTAGGTTATTGACCGTAAACCTGTCATTTTCTACATCAACATCAAGTCAACAGAACAAGTTACGAGTCATACATGTGAAGAAATTTGAATACTTCACTTCTCCTCTACCTGAAGTTTGTGCTGATGATGTTGTTCACGAGAAGAACAATGAAAGCTCCACAGCTAAGAGATCGAGATCAGACACTTGAAACTCCATCACAGTATATATATATATATATATATATATATATATATATATATATATATATATATATATATATATATATATATATATATATAATTATTTTGTCAAAGGCTGATTGATTCAGATGAACTGGTACACCTAGAAATACTAGAACAGATAACGATTTCCACCCATAACTGTTTTCCGTGGTTCTATTATAATTTCATTTTCCTTTAACTCTTCGATAAATCTATCGATTAAAATTTACTAGGCGATCATGAATTTCCAGGAAAACTATTTATGACTGTAAGAAAGACATTGAACACTAAAACTTTTAGCTTGAGCATATATTTGTATGCAAATTATTGACGTTGTTTAAGTGACAAAATTGTTCTACTCTTAAAAGGCTTCCTTTTATTTCTTATTCTGATTTACTTAATGCCATTTAATAACTCAAATTAGCCGCACAATCATGATAAGGATCTTTCAAGCTTTTCTTCATATAATCATACTTTAACCACACAAAAAAGGGAGTAGTCATATATTTTTAAATAGTGAAAAATAATTTCAATTAGAGTTTGTTTTATTTCAATCGTGTAAATATATGAAATGAATTGAGCGAATTGCTCTTCACAAACAAATTAATGGTTTCCATTGTAAACCACTTTACTTTTCTAAAGAAAATCTTTGACAAATTAATCAATTGAAATTTACAACAGTTTCAGTTGTTTAAATGTTGTGTAGATTTTCGAGCAGAGTTTAGGAGGTTTTGTGTTTTTACACATTTGAAATCATCAATCAATCATTGTTAGACACCATTATAAGAAACCTGGAAGCACTGACACACGGCCGTTTCGTCCTGGTATGGGACTGACTCATCAGCAGTGCACATCCACGACTTCTGCATCGCGCAGGATTCAAACCCGGGACTTTCGGTACTGTGCACGAATGCCTAACCTCCTGATCAATGGGCCAGTATCTAACGGTGTTAATGTCTAACTCTGATTGATCTACGGCTGTTTGCACGACCTCACCCATTTGTCTTTGGTAGTTACTGCCTACAACAAACAGGGTTGAACTCCATTAGTCACGTCTTCTCTCACTAGTACTCTGAGAATTCGCTCACGAAGCTAGTCACTAGTGAGCACTGTTACAATATTTTCGGGCAGAGTTTTGGAGGTTTTGTGTTTTTACACATTTGAAATCATCAATCAATCATTGTTAGACCAACATTGTGAAGATTGTTGAATTTTTCACTGAAATCATGGACTGGTCAATGTTAGGCCATCATTAGAAACCTGGAAGCACTGGATAGCCATTTTTTCCTATTATACGACTCATCAACAATCCACATCCATGACCCGGCGAGTGAGAATCGAACTTAGGGACTTTGGTTTTATGCGCAAACGCTTAATCTTTTGACTACGGAGCAGGCATCAAGCGTTCACGAAATTGTCAAACGTAAACTTTTTCATAAATTCTCAACAGATATTTATTGAATTAGGAAATCCAGCTCTCCAGTAGATTTTAACCTTGAACTCATAAGCTAACCCTGACACCAGATTACTAAAGGTCATGTTTAACAGGTTGTTAGAATTTACCGCAAAAGTTTTACTAACATTAAAATCATTACGCGTTAGGAACACCAACTTTCTTAGGTTTGACTTCATTTTCAATGTTCTGCTTGTATAAAAGTACCACTGAACTATTGTAAAACTATTCATTTAAATTTAGACAAAACATCCACGAATATCTAAAATGATGGTCTATATTTTGAGGATTCAGCTTTTTAGGATCCAAATGTAACCCTCATAAAATAGCAATCTATCCATAAGAATAAATGATGCGTTTGATTAAATGCACGAAAACAGATCAGTTAATTTAAGGATGACGTTGTCAACAATTCAGTTTAGTATATTTTATGGAGTGTCGATTTTGCTCCTTGAAGCGTATGGATTCAAATCAGTAAGTCGTGGTCTATAACTTACTCCTATCTAATTCAAGTTGGTGCAGCCCAGTTGAAGACCAACTTCGATGCGCATCGTGTGATTGTGGACTGTGGATATTTCTCGTCCTAAGACAGAAACAGCTGTTTATTATTTCTAATTTCTAATTATTTGTCTAGCTAACATCGTCCTGTGATGTAAAACATTCAATTCAATCTAACAGTTGATACCACATCCTGTAATGACAAACTTTCGGATCGATTATCATTTTTCATTAAAATCATGAATCGATTATTGTTGGACTAGCATTAAGAACCTGGAAGCACTGGTCGGCCGTTTCGTCCTAATACAGTACTTTTCAGCCGTGCGTATCCACGATCCCTGCTACTCGCGGGAATCGAACGCAGGACGTTTGGTCTTGCGAGCAAACATTTCACCTCTAGACCACTGGGCCGACATCCAATTGTGTTAATGTCTAACGTTGGTCGATCTAAGGATTTCGCCAAACCTCGTCGATTGTTTCTAGTGAGTAACCGACAAGGTCACGGCCTCTTTTTTAATGGTGATCGAATTCTATAGAGCTTAAAGAACTGAAGTGATTATATACTAAATAATCGATTACTTTTTGAATATATAAATAGAAACGTATAGGGTCATTGTTGGGCATAACCTGTCTATTATTATTATTATTCTTTTCGTGTAAGATAAGATGATATGGCATTTGAAAATACTCACTGTAACGTGAACAATGTTTCTTCCCTGTAAAATTACCCGGATTTGTTAAATAATATTTCAATAAAGCTCATAATTTGAATGATCTGTAGAGGTCACTAAGTGTTCATAATTTTGAAATTATTTTTGCGATCAATGGGGTATTAAGTAATCAATTAAGTCTGAAAGAAATTTTTCAAACTACTTTTTTTCAAATTTATGATCAATGTTTATTGACGCTCAATTAGAATTGACTCATCATTGTTAGACCACCATTAGAAACCTGGAAGCACTGGACGGCCGTTTCGTCCTAGTATGGGACTCCTCAGCAGTGCGCATCCACGACTCCTGCTCCTCGCAGGATTCGAACCCGGGACCTTTGGCATTGTAGGCGAACGCCTTACCATCGGACCACTGGGCCGGCATCCAACGGTGTTAATGTCTAACTCTGATTGATCTAGGGATTTTGCGCGACCTCACCCATTTGTCTTTGGTAGTTACTGCCTACACCCGACAGGGTTGAACTCCACTGGTCACGTCTTCTCAACTAGAACTCCGAGAATTTCCTCACGAAGCTAGTCACTAGTGAGCACTGTTACATTTTATTGGGGCACAGTTTTGGAGGTTTGCGTTTTTACACATTTGAAATCATTAATCAATCATCATTGTTAGACCACCATTAGAAACCTGGAAGCACTGGACGGCCGTTTCGTCCTAGTATGGGACTCCTCAGCAGTGCGCATCCACGACTCCTGCTCCTCGCAGGATTCGAACCCGGGACCTTCGGCATTGTAGGCGTTCGCCTACAATGCCAAAGGTCCCGGGTTCGAATCCTGCGAGGAGCAGGAGTCGTGGATGCGCACTGCTGAGGAGTCCCATACTAGGACGAAACGGCCGTCCAGTGCTTCCAGGTTTCTAATGGTGGTCTAACAATGATGATTGATTAATGATTTCAAATGTGTAAAAAACGCAAACCTCCAAAACTGTGCCCCAATAGAATTCTCACTATATAACCATTTCATTACAAAAAGTTTTGTAAATAGATGGATTTTGACTAATAGTAAGTGGAAAGTTAAAAGATACTAAGATCCAGTCCTTTTATTGAACATTGAAATTGAAATAAATCTACATTTAAATGATGAATTCCATACAGGATGAAACATTTATCCTAGATATGAGAGTTCATCTTTTCTAAAATACCTTGTAACCAATTTCGCGTCTAACGAATCGACCTACATAGACTGCATATCTTAACACAAAGACTAACTTAGATTTACTTCTGATTATTATTGACTCACTTACGCCTGGTACACCCAATGGAGCATTTGCCGCCAACCTACTATATCCTTGACCTCCCGTTACAATTTTGTCCAATTGTTGTTCATTCTTATCATGTCTATCTCCATTTCTCGGCCTAATTAATTCCTTGGCCTTCCTCTTTCCATTTGACATTGAGAGTTACAAGTGAGGGCTTGTCTTGTGACGCAGTTGGGTGTTTTCCTCAATGTGTGTCCTATTAACTACTACATAAATCAAACGTTTATTGAACTTGATGTAATGTAGTCCTTTCTAGTTTTAGCAAGGGATATAACTCCACTTATTTAATCTTTTTAGCTTATCAGTTTAAATTTACTGAAATTTCTGTTGATGAATGTTCGTATCGAGAACTAGTCACATTATTTATTGACAAATCATCTGAGTACACATAATTGACTATATTATTCAACAAGTATTATGTCTATCATTTTCTGACCCTGTTTTAAGTTGAATGATATAGCAGTTTTTTGCACAGCTGCTCAAAAAACGTTGCATAAATTAAAATATCTCATCTATAATCAAACCTAAAAAGTGTTCATGTAACTAACTTTTTACTAAACGCTTGTGTCATAGAATTCGATTTCTTGACTAAACTAATTGCATACAGTCTAGTAGCTCAAAAGGAAGTAGAAGCATATGACTTACAACTCCAACTATAAAACAAAATATCATCAGTCTGTCAAGAAGTATTTCAACGGTTTACACTTTTACTTTCTGATATTTGTCAATTTGTGGCACTCTAGAATACTTCAAAGACATTATTATTTCTAAGTATCGATCCCTTTATGTATCTGATTTGATTTAATCCGTGAATAAATATGATAGTCACATGTAAATAATCCATTTTTGAGAATTTTAATCCTGGTTATCGTTTGGCTAGCATTATTAGAACACAGTGTTCGACAGTTTATCGCTGAATAAGTTCTCGCTCCACATGCATATATGTTGGGGATGTTATATCCCCAGAACTCACTTGGAAAAGGTCCTAATTTTGGATTCTATCCATTGGCTGATCAGTTGACCTTCAGATCACATTTTCCAGCAGAAAAATCCTTAACTGTCATTGGTTGATGCGTCATTTTAGTACGCTACTTTCGTGGCCCTCCCAAGGCCGTTCCTGTGATATTTTAATAAACTTGATTTTTGTGCTTGTCGACCTCATAATTTATGGGTGCTTGTAGAATACACTTTCTACTCCATATTGAGACTTTTGATCCCACTGACAGGGCCTTGCAACGCTCGGACTAGAGTAGCCGCCTATCGTGTCGATGGATCACTTATCTTAACTCTCGTTTACCGAGGAAGGTTTACTCGTAGATACTCCATCAATACTGTCATGTATACATTGTCACTGCAATGCCTCCAAGTTACATAGTTGGATGAAGTCATAAGTAGGCATACATTAGAACACAGCGTAAGTCACTTATCCCCTGGAGTTTATAATGGTTTTCTTAGCCTACCTGACTGAATTATATAAAACTCATTGGAATGAACAATTTCCAAAAGTTCACGATGCTAAAGTTATGTATATACATTATGATAATGGGGAAAACATAGAAGCCAAATGTTAACTGGCATTTAGATTATTATTTTTTCTATCATGAATTACTTGTCAGTTCAATGGAAATAAATTAAATGTGATATTTTTTTTTAAATGGACATGGGATTTTTCAGTTCTCTCATTCTTTCTGTTTTAACATAAACAATATCAGAGAAATGTGAGAAGATAGATAGTAAAAGGAATAAATTAAAAAGTATAATAAAGAATTAATCACACTAAAAATTGGGTCAATTAATTTTTCACTGATCAAGCAACAACTAAAAGTTATTGGTAGAAATAAGAAGTTTTTGTAAAAACAGAATTCTTACCATCACATAAAAAATTTGCAAGATTTATAAAATTAATGGGCTGATGAGTTAGTAGTTTTCGAATAACAATTCTTAATAGTAATAATATGATAAGAGTTTTTCATGAGGACATTGTAACGTTAAAACTTGCACTGATTTGTTGATTGAAATCATGAATCAATCATCGTTAGACTGCCATTAGAAACCCTGGAAGCATTGAACGGCGTTTACGCCCTGCTGCGGCACTTATCAGCAGCGTGCATCCATGACTCTCGCTACTTACAGGATTGGAATCAGGTGCCTTCAGTTTTCCATGCAAATGCCCTACGTCTGCATCAATGAACCTGCACCTATCAGTATTCATGTGTAACTTCGATTAATCCAAGGTCTTGTGCAACTTCATCTTCTGTCTTCGGTGAGCATAGCTTCGCACTCGGACAGAGTTGAACTCCGTTGGTCACGACTTCTCACTAGAACTCGGAGAAACTTCTTCACAGAGCTAGTCAACTTTGAGGAGTCGCATACAAGAATGAAACAGCCGTTCAGTGATTCCAGGTTTCTAATGGCGGTCTAATACTGATCGCTTCATGATTTCCAAACGTGATTCAACAATTTCGGGCATCCAACATCTCAAAATGTCTGAAACAGAAAACTCATGAGTTTCACAGCAAACATGATATTAATAAATCACTCAGTCCGCATCGTATAATTCAGTGTTTGTTAAATTTTCTATTGGTCTTCCTTGAGCTGAAGTTAATTCATCGAAATAAATTATTTTTTAATAATGTAAATACAAATCCTAGTAGGTTGGTTCAATGCATTATAACATAATTTACTATTGGTCAGTATCAGTACAACAAATATAACCTGTTGTACTCAGTCAGATGTTGTCCTCTATTTAAGTCTAACTGTATCAATCTTTACTGGATTTTAATACATCATAAAATTTTTTTTTTAATCAAGCTAAAATTGCGGAATACTCACTAAGTGACGGTAGTTAGTCTGTTTTTTTTATTTTTAGGTCATTCGATTTCAACTTACTGCAAGACTTAACAGGTTTTGTTGAAAACATTAGTGGGTTTATTGTACATCATTAATTATACACCAGAAGGAAACGCATATCTAATTATTCATGCTTATTACTCAATGGTTATGTATTCTAAAACTCATCCATATGGCGTAGGCGAGTTATCTGTTTGCTGACTAAAGGACGAGTGTGCTGTGCAGCAGTTCACTATGAAATATGGCCAGTCAGAGTAGATAATGTTCGTAGGTTACTGGTTTTCGATCATAGGTGTCTTTGAAGCATCGCTCGTATATCCTGGGACACCCGAGTGAGCAACGCTGTTATTAGGAAACGGGTGGTAGGTAAGAATGGCAGATCAATAGATGAAGTAATGAAACTTCATCAGTTGATGTGGTTGGGACATATGCTGCGTATGTCCAATCACCGACTGCTTCGTCGAGCTATGTTTTGTAGTGTAGGAGTAGGTTGGAAGAAAGTTAGGGGCGGCCAAACCAAAACATGGCAGAAATCCATGAAGTCATTGACAAGTGGACTGAGTCATGTCGGCAGTTGTCGATTACCTGGTTGGGGTCTGCGAGATGTTAGTAATCGATGGTTAGAGACCCTGAATGACATTGCTCAAAACCGTTTGCAATGACGCCGGTACGTCCACTCCTTATGGTCTTTCAAATCCTAATCTTCTGGATTCTTCAACACCTCTAGTTTTGTCTTTCTAAACTCATCTCACTGAATCATACTTCTTGAATAATATCATTGAATCTTAACCTCTCTGATTACTTCTAATAACTTTACTACCTGTATCTCTTCTACTATTGGATTTGAATTGACAATTACATCTCTGTGCTAATGTGGTATGGCAACATGAACTGATGTACTTACATACGAAGTTCTACGTTGCATCTGACTGACTGACTGACATCGTCAATGAACTTAACTTGTAAGTGACGAAACTATTAAATAAGTGCAAGTTTTTAAAAATAATAGTTCTTGATTTTTAGAATATTTAATATATAAGGATCTAGGAACGGTTACCGCTAACATTTGGATATAAGTCTATCTAGCTGATGAGTCAAACATAGGATGAAACCGGTACTTTCAAATTCACATCTAACCACATTAATATGAGTGTGAAGTAGGTACTTTCAGCCTGTATTTCCTATGAATAACTTCAATCCAAATGTCACTATCGTTTAAGTGTTGCTTAATAACTTTATTACATTGAGAGTGTTATGGAGATGGGACTCATCAGCAGTGCGAATTCATGACTCCTGATACGCGTAGAATTCGAACTCAGGGCCACCGGTCATGCCGCGCCAAAGCCCAGCCTCCGAACCGATGAGCCGGCATCTAACGATGTTATTGTCTAACTCTGTCATTCATGGAAACAAAAAGAGTTACTTGATAATTAAATAAAACAAGAGAATGAGAAAAATCGATTATTTATCAAACCTAACACTGAAATGATATGAATATCATTTGTAAATAAAATTTTATCGAACTAATTCAATTTACTAAACCATTCGAGACAATGAAAGAGGTCACAAATGTGAATTTGAATATATATATATATATATACATATATATATATATATATAAGGTAAATGATTCATTTTATGTGAATGTTAATTCAATGGCCAATATTGAAAGAACTATGAACTGTTCATACTTTACTCCAAAAGTGATCAATTTTCAAGGCATTTTACTATAATTCTAACTAAAATGGTTACTAGGTCAAGTGCTATTGACGTTCGCGTTTATGCTCGATATGTGTGGAGATGTACTTTCTTGCTGAAATATACGTGAAATGTGTATCAGATGCTGAAGAACGAATAACCACTGATTGTAAGTACATTTGAATTTAAGCCAAAATTACCCTCTCAACCACTGTCTAAGAATTTAGATTGATCAGTGTTAGACATTACCACCATTGGATGCCGGATCAGTGATGCTGAGGTTGGGCGTTTGCAAGCTAGACTGAAAGTCGCGGGTCCGAATCCTGCAAGTAGCAGGAGTACACAAGGCTTAGAAGTAAAGAGAAACGAAGTCGTGAAGGCGAGTGAGCCAATTCAATATGATCAGGCTTGTAGTCAGGCTATAATAGTCTAGGCTAGGGTCATGGATGCACACTTTGGATGAGTCCCAAACTAGGACGAAACAACTATCCAATGCTTCCAGGTTTCTAATGCTGGTCTAACCATGATTCATTCATGATTTCAAATGTGTAAAAGTGTGATTATAAGAATCCATTGTTGACAAAAGTGATAATCATTGTATAAATTACTTATATCCATTTTAATACGACAATGAACATCTTTAATCATCAGTTTAAGAATAATCAATAATTACAAACGTTAGAGTTGTGAATAACCATCCATTATTATGGTAGCTGGATATGAATAAAAAAAATTGTAAACCATAATTGTTTGAATGTTTTCCACGGAAAAATGGCAAAAATTTTGAAGTTAAGATCATGTGAGATGATAAATGTTAGCGAAATAAATGATAAAATCTAAATTTACAGCATTTCAAAATGCATTGGCGCCTAGATAAACCAAGAGAAAAGTTCATTTTTCTTGTGCTATTCTCTTCTTTATTCAAGAACAAACAGTCAATATTCAGAAATTCATTGATCTTCAGAAATAAGCCTATCTTTTTAAAAAAAAACTACTATGCGGTAAAAGATTTCTCATCTATGTTCTTATATGCACAAAACACATCCATTGAACTACTTCACTTGTCAGTTATGATTTTCTTTGCGTTTTTAAACCACAATTCACGAGTCAATCACTATTTCAATCAATACTCATAATCGATCGATCTAAGGTCTTGCTTTTTAACATGTTAATTGGTGACTTGTAGGTGGTGGTAACTAAACAATGAAACCTGGGAAGAATAAAGCTCTATTACCTGGTGTTTGGGATGTTATATCCCCAGAACTCACTTGATAAATGTCTTAATTTTGGATTTTATTTATGGGTTGATCAGTTGACTTTGAGATCACATTTCTGTCGGGGATGTTATATCCCCCAAACTCGCTTGATAAATGCCTTATCTCGGATTTCACGTTTGCCAGCATGGGCTGATCAGTTGACATTGAGATTTCATTTCCCACCAGGAAAATCCATGGCTGTGATTGGCTGCTGTGTATTTTAGTGTGCTATTTTCGTAACTGTCCCAAGGACGTTTCTATGATGTACAAATAAACGAGAGTTGTGTACTTGATTGTGTTGTGATTGTTGGGTGTTTGTAGAATATACTTTCTACGCTGTATCAAGACATCTGTCTACAGCTTGGGATTCAAGGTAGCCTATCTGGACGCTGGTAATTGTCTCGTTCGCGTTTATAGACTAAGGTGAACTCGTAATAGCTTCAAGCGTACATAGTGACAAACGCGACAATTTCCCACCGGGAAAATCCTTGACTGTGATTGGTTGATGTGTTATTTTAGTATGCTATTTTTGTGACTCTCCCAAGGACGTTTCCATGATGTATAAATAAACACGATTTGTGTGCTTGAGATCATTGTGTTTGCTGAGTGTTTGTAGGATACACTTTCTACGCTACATCAAGACTTGTTCGTTAGTTCCTTTGACGCAACCGATCACAGTGGCATACTGTGTCGCTGGTTCATTGTCTCGTTTTCGTTTATCGACTAAGGTGAACCAGTATTAGTTTCAAGCATATCAAGTGACGAGCATAACACCTGATTTTTAACACGCCAATGAAAATAGAGCTAAGCTAGTTGTGTATATGTGTGTGTGATTCAACTGTCATTAATATATGTAAATGTTTTTCGTGTCAAATCTTCAGAAATCAACCCCTGAAACGGGTGTTATATCAAATATACAGTCAATCGAAATGATAAAATGAACTCGTCAGTTATTATCATTAAAAAATCTGTAGCCGTAACGTTTCTGTACGAATAAGAATTTTTAATTCATAAGTTAATTCTTGTTTAAATCTGTGGAAATCAGCCCGTCAAACACGTGTTATATCAAATATACAGTCAATCAGAATGTTAAAATACATTCATCGGTTATTCAAGACAACAGAATGTAGCTGTAACATTTCTGTACGCTTTAACTAGTTAGTGATGGTCGATGACAAGTCATGGACAGAAATTTTCCTAATACCGAGCAATCATTTGTTAGAAAAATTCCTTACTTGTTCAGAATGAAGTCTAGTGCGAGCAAAAGGTATTTCATTTCATGTCACACACACAAATACTCAACAGGGTTTTATGTGTTCTCAATTGGACATATGAAACCAAACGAATGGAAATGGTAAGACTGTAATATCGATCAGTGAAATGATGTAAATATGTGACAACCTTGATTATAATTTAAACAAAGTGAGAAATTGAAAATCCAATATTTGAAAGCATCAGGAACAAATATGAATCAACTGAGTGAAAAGTTGCATTTGAATTCCCCACTAATAATGGCATAAATTCAAATTCAAATCTCTTAGAAACTAATTATTGATAGAGTTTCGTTGATTTTAAACAAAATGTTC
>OX103977.1:19399422-19447337 GCA_944470395.2 Schistosoma turkestanicum | reverse complement strand
CTCTGTGTGTGTATTTTAATCTACAACCGACGCACTATTGTACATTTGTCTAACACACAGACACTACACACATACACACACTGGACCTAACATGTTAGTGTGCACATGCACATGTACTTAAATAATACACACTAAAAAAACTATTACTATTATCATTATTATTGTCAGCGTTACACTGACATAATAATAATTATTATAATCTTTAGGCCTATTTAATTTCCAATTCTGATATACATATTCCTACAGAAAAATGGAATCCACAGAAGTGATCCATTGTTCAGAGAATCCAATTGTACAAGAAAATAATATCACGACAATTACAACAACAACAACGTTTACAACCTCAACAACCAATGCAACTATTCCTGCAGATAATCAAACAAATGACATTCATGATGACAATTCAAGTGAAGCATTCATCAAGTCATCTAATGAACCAAATGTTCATTCACATGAAATGATTCATTTGGAATCAAAGAGACATAATAATAATGAAGTATCGGATTATTTACAAAATCATGACAAAACAAATGAGATTGTAAACAATGAAACAATGAATCCTCACAGTGATACAATAAATTCTGAAATGAAACTTGATGCGTCTACAGAGAATACTCATGTAAATGACCGGAGTAACAATGAAACTCACGTGGAAACAACTGGACAACAATGTTTAAAACTTAACAATTTGGCGGAAAAAATTCCAAATGATCACACAGAAGAAGCAAATTCTTGTGGTCCAGTTCAATTAGAATTATCTGTGACGGAAAAATCACCGGATTTATCGATCCATGAGGTGACCAGTAATAATTCGTCAATCAGTCAATCCGCTGGACATCATGTTACATCAGAAGAAGAGGAGCAGTCGCCTGTAAATCATGCCAATGAGGATGATGATACTCATAATGCGAAGCATCCATATCGACCTCCACCGCCAAAACTAGACCATACCAAACATACATCAGCATCTCTTTCAAACAGTGGAGGTGAGAACGAGGATGTAATGAAAATAGGTGATGGCAAATCGCAGGTAGCTACTAGTAATAATGATACTGATCATCATGAAACTAATCCAAAGACTTCCTCTGTACAACAACAACAACAACAACCTGAGAAAATGGATGACGATCATGAATCACAGCATTCTCATCATAAACATTCAACAAGCAAATCAAATATAAAGCATGCTTTTAGTAATCTACGAAAAAGTTTGAAACGCAAAGATAAACCATCATCATCATCATCAGTATCAGTTAAACGTGTAGTTGATCAGCCTGAAAATAATGTGGATCGTTATCAGTACACTAGTCAACAATCTATGAAAACACAGACACAGCACAATTATAATGATAGAAATATTGATCAAAGAAATAAACAGCCAACTTCTCCTGTTCATCACCATGATCAATATTATCGAGATTCTGATGTAGTACGCGATGATCAATCACAAATATCGAATGCACAATCGTTGAATATTGTAAGTTGACAATTTTCCAATGTGGAGAGAGATGAATTTTCGTGTCTATAAAGATATATATATATAATTTTTGAAACCATGAATCGATCAATGTTAGACCACCATTAGAAACCTGGAAGCACTGGACGGCCGTTTCGTCCTGGTATGAGACTCATCGCACACAATACCAAAGGCCCTGGGTTCGAATCCTGCAAGGTGCAGGACTCGTGGATGCGCACTGCTGTGGAGTCCCATACCAGAACGAAACGGCCGACCAGTGCTTCCAGGTTTCTAATGGTGGTCTAACATTGATCGATTCATGGTTTCAAAAATGTGTAACTTAACAATCTTCACAACCCCGTAATGCAATATATATATAAACTTTTATTTAAGTTCATGTGGTCAAGTTATTTGGAAGACTGGTAAATATCAGGAGACAAGGTAGAAAATTGTCTCATTTTCATTCTAAAAATACTAAGTAACATTTACAAAATATCATGTATGTGACAGCTTGACAGATTGAATTCATAGTAGGCATGATACATTTAGACTTTGAGGTTACTTGTTATTCAATGGACTTTTTTCTCAATCTATTGGGTAATTTCTCTCTTTCATACGTAATGCTTTTCTAGATAAAACTTTTAACTCATTCATCTAACAGTCGACTATTTATTGAGTAGTAATCAAGGTTAATGTTAATTTAATCAATAAGGATTAACTCAATTCTATCGATCAGGTTAAAAATTGAGCACTAGTCTAAACAAAAGGAGATTATAGTGTGTTTGTTAGCGATTCTCCATGAGGTATATCTATAAGATGACTTACGCCTGTTACCCCCAATGGAGCTTAGGCAACTTTCTCTGTCCTAGGCCTTCCTTTACAGTTCTATCCAACTGTTGTTCATTCTTCTCATGTCTGTCTCCATTTCTCAGAGTAATGTGTTCCTTGGCCTTCCTTTTTTCCTTTCACCTCGAAGGTTACAAGTGAGGACTTTTGTCTTGTCACGTAGTTAGCTGCTTTCCTCAATGTATGTCCTGTCCACTTCCAACGCTTCTTCCTGATTTCCTCCTTCACTGGAATCTGATTTGTTCTCTCCCACAGAAACTGATACTCTTGGATGAAGTGAAACTTGTTTTTTGTGGATTTGACAGTTTCAGATGATTGATTGCACCGTTGACTTTATAGTAATTGTTTTACGACTCTTTTAATTATTTGATGTTTGAAAAGATGGATTCTGTGGTTCCAATTCATAAGTAATCATTGATCACCTCTGAATATAGTTCTAATAGTTAGTGTTTTGATGTTAATCACAAAAAGCGATTCGAATATGAAGCAACTTCTTTTTCCAAAATTAACTTTCATTTTGTAAAAATCAACAAGTCTAAATTTCCTACTTCATAAATACTATTTTAATTAAGTGGCTACGGTAGTATAATTTCACTGAAAAGTATTGATCATACAGAATTTTTCTTTAAACGGACTGATCACAAAGCGGTAATCAAATTTTTATTGTCCTAATAATGATAATAATAATCATAATTTTTGGGCCAATCGATTGCCATTCATCAAAATTACAATATAGCTTGACAATGAATCACTTCAGTTTAGCAGCATATTCTAACTCATTTTTCAAAAAATAGAATTTAGTCAACATTTAGTATGATATTCAGTGTGAATTATTATCATCAAACAAACAGAATGACTTTGATCTTTTATCATAGAAAATGTCCTAGTAAAAATACTTTTGTGTGCCGTTCGATCTGTTTAAAAATTGATGGTAAGCGTTTTTTTTGACAAGTTAGTTTTTTGACGGGATGGGGTAGCCAATCCCAAGCTTAACCCTCCTCCTTTATCCGGGCTTGGGACTGGCAGTAGCCCTGAAACATCCACCGGTGGAGTTTTAAAAATTAATAGAAAAGTTGATTGTTTTTAGCAGGAAGTGAAAGTAGTCACTTTTGTATAGTTTCGTTCTCTGAGATGGATGTTGTAGTTGTGGAACTTTCATTGTTCTTCTTCTTCTTCTGAACAACATCATCAACACTAACTTCAGGTAGAAGAACTGAAGTATGCGGATTTCTCCACGTGAATAACTCGTAGCTTATTCTATTGACCTCACTCTTGCTTGGTTGTTATGGACCGTAAACCTGTCATTTCCTACATCAAGATTGAAGTCAACAGAACAAGTTACGAGTCATATATGTGGAGAAATTTGAATACTTCACTTCTCCTTTACCTGAAGTTTGTGCTGATGATGTTGTTCAGAAGAAGAACAATGAAAGCTCCACAGCTAAGAGATCGAGATCAGACACTGAAACTCCATCGCACTACATATATATATATATATATATATATATATATATATATATATAATTATTTTGTCAAAGGCCGATTGATTCACAGATGAACTGGTAGACCTAGAAATACTAGAACAAATAACCATTTCCAGCCATAACTGTTTTCCATGGTTCTATGATAATTTCATTGTTTTTTAACTCTTCGATAAATCTATCAATTAACGTTTACTAGGCGATCATGAATTTCCTGGAAAACTATGTATGACTGTAAAAAAGACGCTGAACACTAAACCTTTTAGCTTGTGCATGTATTTGTATTCAAATTGTTTAGGTTGTATGAATGACAAAACTGTTCTACTCTTAAAAGGCTTCCTTTAAATTCTTATTCTGATTTACTTAATGCCATTTAATAACTCAAATTAGCCGCACAATCATGATAAGGATCTTTCAAGCTTTTCTTCATATAATCATACTTTAACCACACAAAAAAGGGAGTAGTCATATATTTTTAAATAGTGAAAATAATTTCAATTATAGTTTGTTTTATTTCAATCGTGTAAATATATAAAATGAATTGAGCGAATTGCTCTTCACAAACAAATTTAATGGTTTCCATTGTAAACCACTTTACTTTTCTAAAGAAAATCTTTGACAAATTAATCAATTGAAATTTACAACAGTGTCAGTTGTTTAAATGTTGTGTAGATTTTCGGGCAGAGTTTTGGAGGTTTTGTGTTTTTACACATTTGAAATCATCAATCAATCATTGTTAGACCAACATTTTGAAGATTGTTGAATTTTTCACTGAAATCATGGACTGGTCAATGTTAGGCCATCATTAGAAACCTGGAAGCACTGGATAGCCATTTTTTCCTATTATACGACTCATCAACAATCCACATCCATGACCCGGCGAGTGAGAATCGAACTTAGGGACTTTGGTTTTATGCGCAAACGCTTAATCTTTTGACTACGGAGCAGGCATCAAGCGTTCACGAAATTGTCAAACGTAAACTTTTTCATAAATCCTCAACAGATATTTATTGAATTAGGAAATCCAGCTCTCCAGTAGATTTTAACCTTGAACTCATAAGCTAACCCTGACACCAGATTACTAAAGGTCATGTTTAACAGGTTGTTAGAATTTACCGCAAAAGTTTTACTAACATTAAAATCATTACGCATTAGGAACACCAACATTTTCTTAGGTTTGACTACATTTCCAATGTTCTGCTTGTCTAAAAGTACCACTGAACTATTGTAAAACTATTCATTTAAATTTAGACAAAGCATCCAAGAAAATCTAAAATGATGGTCTATGTTTTGAGGATTCGGCTTTTTAGAATCAAAATGTAACCGTTATAAAATAGCAATCTATCTATAAGAAAAAAATGGTGCGTTTGATTAAATGCACGAAAACAGTTCAGTTAATTTAAGTATGACGTTGTCAACAATTCAGTATAGTATGCTTCATGGAGTGACGATTTGCTCATTGAAGAGTATGGATTTAAACCAGTAAGTCATGGTCTCTAACTTACTCCTATCTAATTCAAGTTGTGCATCCCAGTTGAAGACCAACTTCGATGCTCATCGTGTGATTGTGGACTGTGGATATTACTCGTCCTAAGACAGAAACAGCTGTTTATTATTTCTAATTTCTAATTATTTGTCTAGCTAAAATCGTCCTGTGATGTAAAACATTCAATCTAACAGTTGATACCACATCCTGTAATGACAAACTTCGGATCGATTATCATTTTTCATTAAATTCGTGAATCGATTGTTGTTGGACTAGCATTAAAAACCAGGAAGCACTGGACGGCCGTTTCGTCTTAATACAGTACTTTTCAGCCGTGCGTATCCTCGATCCCTGCTACCCGCGGGAATCGAACGCAGGATGTTTGGTCTTGCGAGCAAACATTTCACCTCTAGACCACTGGGCCGACATCCAATTGTGTTAATGTCTAACGTTGGTCGATCTAAGGATTTCGCCAGACCTCGTCGATTGTTTCTAGTGGGTAACCGACAAGGTCACAGCCTCTTTTTTAATAGTGATTGAATTCTTTTGAGCTTAAAGGATTAAAGTGTTTATATATGAATTAATCGATTACTTTTTGAATATATAAATAGAAACGTATAGGGTCAATGTTGGACATAACCTGTCTATTATTATTTTTATTATTCTTTTCGTGTAAGATAAGTATGATATGGCATTTGAAAATACTCACTGTAACGTGAACAATGTTTCTTCCCTGTAAAATTACCCGGATTTGTTAAATAATATTTCAATAAAGCTCATAATTTGAATGATCTGTAGAGCTCACTAAGTGTTCATAATTTTGAAATTATTTTTGCGATCAATGGGTATTAAATAATCAATTAAGTCTGAAATAAATTTCTCAAACTACTTTTTTTCAAATTTATGATCAATGTTTATTACCAGATGTACGGTCAATTAGAATTGACTCATCATTGTTAGACCACCATTAGAAACCTGGAAGCACTGGACGGCCGTTTCGTCCTAGTATGGGACTCCTCAGCAGTGCGCATCCACGACTCCTGCTCCTCGCAGGATTCGAACCCGGGACCTTTGGCATTGTAGGGCGAACGCCTTACCATCGGACCACTGGGCCGGCATCCAACGGTGTTAATGTCTAACTCTGATTGATCTAGGGATTTTGCGCGACCTCACCCATTTGTCTTTGGTAGTTACTGCCTACACCGACAGGGTTGAAACTCCACTGGTCACGTCTTCTCAACTAGAACTCCGAGAATTTCCTCACGAAGCTAGTCACTAGTGAGCACTGTTACATTAATTGGGGCACAGTTTTGGAGGTTTTGCGTTTTTTACACATTTGAAATCATTAATCAATCATCATTGTTAGACCACCATTAGAAACCTGGAAGCACTGGACGGCCGTTTCGTCCTAGTATGGGACTCCTCAGCAGTGCGCATCCACGACCTCCTGCTCCTCGCAGGATTCGAACCCGGGAACCTTTGGCTGGCGTTCGCCTACAATGCCAAAGGTCCCGGGTTCGAATCCTGCGAGGAGCAGGAGTCGTGGATGCGCACTGCTGAGGAGTTAGGACGAAACGGCCGTCCAGTGCTTCCAGGTTTCTAATGGTGGTCTAACAATGATGATTGATTAATGATTTCAAATGTGTAAAAACGCAAACCTCCAAAACTGTGCCCCAATAGAATTGACTCACTATATAACCATTTGATTACAAAAAGTTTTGTAAATAGATGGATTTCGACTAAAAGTAAGTGGAAAGTTAAAAGATACTAAGATCCAGTTCTTTTATTGAACATTGAAATTGAAATAAATCTACATTTAAATGATGAATTCCATACAGGATGAAACATTTATCCTAGATATGAGAGTTCATCTTTTTTTAAAATACGTTGTAAAATGTTTCGTGTATAATGAATCGACCTACATAGACTGCACAACTTCACACAAAGACTAACTTAAATTTAAGTTAGTCTTTGTGTGAAGTTGTGCAGTCTATGTAGGTCGATTCATTATACACGAAACATTTTACAACGTATTTTAAAAAAGATGAACTCTCACTTCTAGGATAAATGTCTCATCCTGTATGGAATTCATCATTTAAATGTAGATTTATTCCAATTTCAATGTTCAATAAAAGGACTGGAACTTAGTATCTTTTAACTTTCCACTCACTATTAGTCCATAATCCATCTATTTAAAAAAATTATTTGTAACCGAATGGTTATCTGGTGAGTCAATTCTATTGGGGCACAGTTTTTGGAGGTTTGCGTTTTTACACATTTGAAATCATTAATCAATCATCATTGTTAGACCACCATTAGAAACCTGGAAGCACTGGACGGCCGTTTCGTCCTAGTATGGGACTCCTCAGCAGTGCGCATCCACGACTCCTGCTCCTCGCAGGATTCGAACCCGGGACCTTTGGCATTGTAGGCGAACGCCTTACCATCGGACAACTGGGCCGGGTTCGAATCCTGCGAGGAGCAGGAGTCGTGGATGCGCACTGCTGAGGAGTCCCATACTAGGACGAAACGGCCGTCCAGTGCTTCCAGGTTTCTAATGGTGGTCTAACAATGATGATTGATTAATGATTTCAAATGTGTAAAAACGCAAACCTCCAAAACTGTGCCCCAATTTAATGTAACAGTGCTCACTAGTGACTAGCTTCGTGAGGAAATTCTCGGAGTTCTAGTTGAGAAGACGTGACCAGTGGAGTTCAACCCTGTCGGGTGTAGGCAGTAACTACCAAAGACAAATGGGTGAGGTCGCGCAAAATCCCTAGATCAATCAGAGTTAGACATTAACACCGTTGGATGCCGGCCCAGTGGTCCGATGGTAAGGCGTTCGCCTACAATGCCAAAGGTCCCGGGTTCGAATCCTGCGAGGAGCAGGAGTCGTGGATGCGCACTGCTGAGGAGTCCCATACTAGGACGAAACGGCCGTCCAGTGCTTCCAGGTTTCTAATGGTGGTCTAACAATGATGAGTCAATTCTAATTGAGCGTCAATAAACATTGATCATAAATTTGAAAAAAAGTAGTTTGAGAAATTTATTTCAGACTTAATTGATTATTTAATACCCATTGATCGCAAAAATAATTTCAAAATTATGAACACTTAGTGAGCTCTACAGATCATTCAAATTATGAGCTTTATTGAAATATCATTTAACAAATCCGGGTAATTTTACAGGGAAGAAACATTGTTCACGTTACAGTGAGTATTTTCAAATGCCATATCATACTTATCTTACACGAAAAGAATAATAAAAATAATAGACAGGTTATGCCCAACAATGACCCTATACGTTTCTATTTATATATTCAAAAAGTAATCGATTATTTAGTATATAATCACTTCAGTTCTTTAAGCTCTATAGAATTCGATCACCATTAAAAAAGAGGCCGTGACCTTGTCGGTTACTCACTAGAAACAATCGACGAGGTCTGGCGAAATCTTTAGATAGATCAACGTTAGACATTAACACCATTGGATGTCGGCCCAGTGGTCTAGAGGTGAAATGTTTGCGCGCAAGACCAAACGTCCTGCGTTCGATTCCCGCGAGTAGCAGGGATCGTGGATACGCACGGCTGAAAAGTACTGTATTAGGACGAAACGGCCGACCAGTGCTTCCAGGTTCTTAATGCTAGTCCAACAACAATCGATTCATGATTTTAATGAAAAATGATAATCGATCCGAAGTTTGTCATTACAGGATGTGGTATCAACTGTTAGATTGAATGTTTTACATCACAGGACGATGTTAGCTAGACAAATAATTAGAAATTAGAAATTATAAACAGCTGTTTCTGTCTTAGGACGAGAAATATCCACAGTCCACAATCACACGATGCGCATCGAAGTTGGTCTTCAACTGGGCTGCACAACTTGAATTAGATAGGAGTAAGTTATAGACCACGACTTACTGATTTGAATCCATACGCTTCAAGGAGCAAATCGACACTCCATAAAATATACTAAACTGAATTGTTGACAACGTCATCCTTAAATTAACTGATCTGTTTTCGTGCATTTAATCAAACGCATCATTTATTCTTATGGATAGATTGCTATTTTATGAGGGTTACATTTGGATCCTAAAAAGCTGAATCCTCAAAATATAGACCATCATTTTAGATATTCGTGGATGTTTTGTCTAAATTTAAATGAATAGTTTTACAATAGTTCAGTGGTACTTTTATACAAGCAGAACATTGAAAATGAAGTCAAACCTAAGAAAATGTTGGTGTTCCTAATGCGTAATGATTTTAATGTTAGTAAAACTTTTGCGGTAAATTCTAACAACCTGTTAAACATGACCTTTAGTAATCTGGTGTCAGGGTTAGCTTATGAGTTCAAGGTTAAAATCTACTGGAGAGCTGGATTTCCTAATTCAATAAATATCTGTTGAGGACCTATGAATAATTTTACGTTTGACAATTTCGTGAACGCTTGATGCCTGCTCCGTAGTCAAAAGATTAAGCGTTTGCGCATAAAACCAAAGTCCCTAAGTTCGATTCTCACTCGCCGGGTCATGGATGTGGATTGTTGATGAGTCGTATAATAGGAAAAAATGGCTATCCAGTGCTTCCAGGTTTCTAATGATGGCCTAACATTGACCAGTCCATGATTTCAGTGAAAAATTCAACAATCTTCACAATGTTGGTCTAACAATGATTGATTGATGATTTCAAATGTGTAAAAACACAAAACCTCCAAAACTCTGCCCGAAAATATCGTAACAGTGCTCACTAGTGACAACCAGCTTCGTGAGCGAATTCTCAGAGTACTAGTTGAGAAGACGTGACCACTAGTGGAGTTCAACCCTGTCGGGTGTAGTTGGCAGTAACTACCAAAGACAAATGGGTTAGGTCGCGCAAAAAATCCGTAGATCAATCAGAGTTAGACATTAACACCGTTAGATACTGGCTCAGTGGTCCGATGGTTAGGCGTTCGCGCACAGTACCGAAAGTCCCGGGTTCGAATCCTACGAGGTGCAGGAGTCGTGGATGAGCACTGCTGATGAGTCAGTCCCATACCAGGACGAAACGGCCGTCCAGTGCTTCCAGGTTTCTAATGGTTGTCTAACAATGATTGATTGATGATTTCAAATGTGTAAAAACGCAAAACCTCCAAAACTCTGCCCGAAAATCTACACAACATTTAAACAACTGAAACTGTTGTAAATTTCAATTGATTAATTTGTCAAAGATTTTCTTTAGAAAAGTAAAGTGGTTTACAATGGAAACCATTAAATTTGTTTGTGAAGAGCAATTCGCTCAATTCATTTCATATATTTACACGATTGAAATAAAACAAACTATAATTGAAATTATTTTCACTATTTAAAAATATATGACTACTCCCTTTTTTGTGTGGTTAAAGTATGATTATATGAAGAAAAGCTTGAAAGATCCTTATCATGATTGTGCGGCTAATTTGAGTTATTAAATGGCATTAAGTAAATCAGAATAAGAAATAAAAGGAAGCCTTTTAAGAGTAGAACAATTTTGTCACTTAAACAACGTCAATAATTTGCATACAAATATATGCTCAAGCTAAAAGTTTTAGTGTTCAATGTCTTTCTTACAGTCATAAATAGTTTTCCTGGAAATTCATGATCGCCTAGTAAATTTTAATCGATAGATTTATCGAAGAGTTAAAGGAAAATGAAATTATAATAGAACCACGGAAAACAGTTATGGGTGGAAATCGTTATCTGTTCTAGTATTTCTAGGTGTACCAGTTCATCTGTGAATCAATCAGCCTTTGACAAAATAATTATATATATATATATATATATATATATATATATATATATATATATATATATATATATATATATATATATATATACTGTGATGGAGTTTCAGTGTCTGATCTCGATCTCTTAGCTGTGGAGCTTTCATTGTTCTTCTCGTGAACAACATCATCAGCACAAACTTCAGGTAGAGGAGAAGTGAAGTATTCAAATTTCTCCACATATATGACTCGTAACTTGTTCTGTTGACTTTGATGTTGATGTAGGAAATGACAGGTTTACGGTCAATAACCTAACCAAGCAAGAGTGAGGTCAATAGAATAAGCTACGAGTTATTCACGTGGAGAAATCCGCATACTTCAGTTCTTCTACCTGAAGTTAGTGTTGATGATGTTGTTCAGAAGAAGAAGAAGAACAATGAAAACTCTACAACCAAGACATCCATCTCAGAGGACGAAACTATACAAAAGTGACTACTTTCACTTCCTGCTAAAAACGATCAACTTTTCCATTAATTTTTAAAATTCCGCCTGCAGATGTTTCGGGTCTACTGCCGGTCCTAAACCCGGATAAAGGAGGAGGGTTAAGCATGGGGTTGGCTACTCCATCCAGTCAAAAAACTAACTTGCCAAAAAAAAAGCTTACCAAACGCTAACCATCAATTTTTCAACCGATCGAACGGCACACAAAAGTATTTTTACTAGGACATTTTCTATGATAAAAGATCAAAGTCATTCTGTTTGTTTGTTGATAACAATTCACACTGAATATCACACTAAATGTTGACTAAATTCTATTTTTTGAAAAATGAGTTAGAATATGCTGCTAAACTGAAGTGATTCATTGACGAGGCGCATTGTAATTTTGATGAATGGCAATCGATTGGCCCAAAAATTATGATTATTATTATTAGTAGTAGTGTGGTGCTGTGATGCGAACTACTTATAAGTAGTATATAGCGTGAGTGTCAACGTAAAGTCTGGTAGCATAATATGGGGGGAAGATCAAGAAAGGAAGAGTCAGAAAACAATGGAATTTGTTTGAAACGCATGAAGAGTGACAATGGATTGATGTTTGGCAACAGGAACAGTCCAGTTCCATAGGATGAACTGATCCTTTGCAAATGAACGATTTACGATATGGTTTTCCGATTTTACTGAGTAACTCTGTAATTTTCGTTAAATACAATTCGGTTGCCTCCACCTGTGTTCTCATTCACTACAGTAGTTGTACAATAAAAATTTGATTACCGCTTTGTGATCAGTCCGTTTAAAGAAAAATTCTGTATGATCAATACATTTCAGTGAAATTATACTACCGTAGCCACTTAATTAAAATAGTATTTATGAAGTGGGAGATTTGAACTCGTTGATTTT
Source organism: Schistosoma turkestanicum (assembly GCA_944470395.2). NCBI lineage: Eukaryota > Metazoa > Platyhelminthes > Trematoda > Strigeidida > Schistosomatidae > Schistosoma > Schistosoma turkestanicum. The sequence continues at coordinate 19,434,935 of OX103977.1, read as the reverse complement.
TAAAAAATGAAAGTTAATTTTGGACAAAAGAAAGTTACTTCATATTCGAATCGCTTTTTGTGATTAACATCAAAACACTAACTATTAGAACTATATTCAGAGGTGATCAATGATTACTTATGAAGTGGAAGCCACAGAATTCATCTTTTCAAACATCAAATAATTAAAAAGAGTCTGGTAAAGCAATTACTATAAGGTCAACGGTGCAATCAATCATCGAAACTGTCAAATCCCACAAAAAACAAGTTTCACTTCATTCAAGAGTATCAGTTTCTGTGGGAGAGAACAAATCAGATTCCAGTGGAATGAGGAAATCAGGAAGAAGCGCTTGGAAGCGGACAGGATATACATTGAGGAAAGCAGCCTAACTACGTGACAAGACAAGAGTCCTAACTTGTAACCCTCGAGGTGAAAGGAAAACATAACACCGAGAAATGAAGACAGACATGAGAAGAATGAACAACAATTGGACAGAACTGTAAAGGAAGGCCTAGGACAGAGAAGGTTGCCTTTGTCCCGTTGGGGGTAATAGGTGTAAGTAAATAAGTAAGTCATCTTATAGATAAACCTCATGGAGAATCACTAACAAACACACTATAATATCTTTTTGTTTAGACTAATGCTCAATTTTTAACCTGATCGATAGAATTGGGTTAAGCCTTATTGACTAAATTAAAGTTAACCTTGATTACTACTCAATAAATAGTCGATTGTTAGATGAATGAATTAAAACTTTTATCTTGAAAAGTGTTAAGTATGAAAGAGAGAAATTACCCAATGGATTGAGAAAAAAGTCCATTGAATAACAAATAACCTCATAGTCTAAATGTATCATACCTACCTAAAATTCAGTCTGTCAGGCTGTCACATACATAAAAATTTTAAATGTGAATTTGTATTTTTAGAATGAAAATGAGACAATTTGCTACCTTGTCTCCTGATATTTACCACTCTTCCAAATAATTTGACCACATGAACTTAAATAAAAGTTTATATTTATATATATGCATTACGGGGTTGTGAAGATTGTTAAGTTACACAATTTTTGAAACCATGAATCGATCAATGTTAGACCACCATTAGAAACCTGGAAGCACTGGACGGCCGTTTCGTCCTGGTATGGGACTCCTCAGCAGTGCGCATCCACGACTCCTGCACCTCGCAGGATGCGCACTGCTGAGGAGTCCCATACCAGGATGAAACGGCCGTCCAGTGCTTCCAGGTTTCTAATGGTGGTCTAACATTGATCGATTCACGGTTTCAAAAATTATATATATATATATATCTTCATAAAGACCAAAATTTATCTCTCCCCACATAGGAAAATTGTCAACTTACAATATTCAACGATTGTGCATTCGATATTTGTGATTGATCATCGCGTACTACATCAGAATCTCGATAATATTGATCATGGTGATGAACAGGAGAAGTTGGCTGTTTATTTCTTTGATCAATATTTCTATCATTATAATTGTGCTGTGTCTGTGTTTTCATAGATTGTTGACTAGTGTACTGATAACGATCCACATTATTTTCAGGCTGATCAACTACACGTTTAACTGATACTGATGATGATGATGATGGTTTATCTTTGCGTTTAAAACTTTTCCTTAGATTACTAAAAGCATGCTTTATATTTGATTTGATTGTTGAATGTTTATGATGAGAATGCTGTGATTCATGATCGTCATCCATTTTCTCAGGTTGTTGTTGTTGTTGTTGTACAGAGGAAGTCTTTGGATTAGTTTCATGATGATCAGTATCATGATTATGATCAGTATTACTAGTAGCAGCTACCTGTGATTTGCCATTCTGCTTATCACCTATTTTCATTACATCCTCGTTCTCACCTCCACTGTTTGAAAGAGATGCTGATGTATGTTTGGTATGGTCTAGTTTTGGCGGTGGAGGTCGATATGGATGCTTCGCATTATGAGTATCATCATCCTCATTGGCATGATTTACAGGCGACTGCTCCTCTTCTTCTGATGTAACATGATGTCCAGCGGATTGACTGATTGACGAATTATTACTGGTCACCTCATGGATCGATAAATCCGGTGATTTTTCCGTCACAGATAATTCTAATTGAACTGGACCACAAGAATTTGCTTCTTCTGTGTGATCATTTGGAATTTTTTCCGCCAAATTGTTAAGTTTTAAACATTGTTGTCCAGTTGTTTCCACGTGAGTTTCATTGTTACTCCGGTCATTTACATGAGTATTCTCTGTAGACGCATCAAGTTTCATTTCAGAATTTATTGTATCACTGTGAGGATTCATTGTTTCATTGTTTACAATCTCATTTGTTTTGTCATGATTTTGTAAATAATCCGATACTTCATTATTATTATGTCTCTTTGATTCCAAATGAATCATTTCATGTGAATGAACATTTGGTTCATTAGATGACTTGATGAATGCTTCACTTGAATTGTCATCATGAATGTCATTTGTTTGATTATCTGCAGGAATAGTTGCATTGGTTGTTGAGGTTGTAAACGTTGTTGTTGTTGTTGTAATTGTCGTGATATTATTTTCTTGTACAATTGGATTCTCTGAACAATGGATCACTTCTGTGGATTCCATTTTTCTGTAGGAATATGTATATCAGAATTGGAAATTAAATAGGCCTAAAGATTATAATAATTATTATTATGTCAGTGTAACGCTGACAATAATAATGATAATAGTAATAGTTTTTTTAGTGTGTATTATTTAAGTACATGTGCATGTGCACACTAACATGTTAGGTCCAGTGTGTGTATGTGTGTAGTGTCTGTGTGTTAGACAAATGTACAATAGTGCGTCGGTTGTAGATTAAAATACACACACAGAGAAACAGAATCGACGAATGTCTTCAATCTATATAAGTCTGTGTGTGTGTGCCTGTGTAGATTTCTACGTGTACGTATGTGTGTATGAATGTCAACTTATAGCCAACAACACAATTATGTCTCGTAACAATGACCAAATTGAATTTGTTTTAGCTTTCTCGGCCTCACTCACTCAAATCTAGTCAGTTGTCTATAATATTTTTTAAAAAAAACAAACAAACCAATTCGATCGGACTTTGCTCAAAAGTGTAAAGTGCAAATACATACTACACACGCTCACACACACACACACACTCAAATTTGAAACATACACTTCACTTGATTTGTGCATACACCTTTTTTGTGCAAACGATTTTTAGGTATATGTTACGATTAAATCAATTGACTTAGTTTATTGCAAAAATATATTGTTCAATCCAGTTGTTAAGAAACCAAGAGATTTTCATGTGACGCGATACTTCATTCATTCATCCAGTCAGTCAATCAGTCAGTCAGTCAGTCAGTCAATCGGTCACGTGAAATAATCATCATAAATATAATATCAGTATCACTGGAAAAAAAATAATCCTTGTGTTAATAATTGATTTGAATGTTTTATTATTTAATTTGACATATTTACTGTGTTATTATGTAACAGAGATTGGATAAAATTCCCCAATACTTCAATCTACTTCCCATCAGTGCTAGTAAATTTCTGTTGTGCGTATGTAGCACTGTATATTACACTAGATAAGTGAATGTGTATGGCTGTGATTACTGACATTAATGATAAGAACTGTATATCATTTCATGATGAAAAAAAAAACAGATCACACAGTGGTAATTATTAAATTGTTTTTTTTTCCTTGCTTGAAAAAACGAAAATAATTCGATAAATCAATAATAATTGTTAACATAGATCATTGAACTGTGTGTATCCAATTCAAGCAATGAGAAGCCATTGACCATTTTTTTCCAGTGACAATCGTTTAGTCCAATCAAAAGTTTGTATATACACATAGATATATATATTTTTTTCCCTGCATAACGTAAATGTCTGTAGTAGAAGTACATAGATTTCTAAATATATTTTCACTTAGATAGATAGATAATTATTTAACTGTTATTTGACATTTAAGCAGAAAGTGTAAACCGATTTGCGTACGTACTGTAATTGTTGTAAATGATACGAAAAAAGTATTCGGTGTTATATTTTTACTTTTGTGGAATATGGGTGTTGTTTTTTCCCATGAAGAAGATGAGTTATTGCAAATTGATACAGTTGTTAATAAAGCACAGAATTCGAAATGACCAATGATTAGGAATAAAATCTGAAAATTAGATTTCATTATGAGCTGATCAGGTCAAATGATTGACTAACACTGAAAGTCATACATTGATTGGAGGAGAATTTTTAGCCAATGGCCAATTTTCATTATTTTTAGAAGTCAACGATAGATTGAATATGTGGGAAGCTCAATGCAACAAGTTGATTTTGATGGGATTTGAAACCATGTCAGTTAGGAATGTCACCAATGAGTTACTAGAACTACGATTATATGAATGACTCGCATTAATGTATCACAGAGTAACAACTAATGTTACGTTTATCTAATCCTTACACCTGATTAGATTCTCTCACTAAGTCCCGTAATTCTAATAGGAAACCATATTGGAAATAATCGTGTGTCAACAATCCTGATAATGATAGTGGGCAAGGCTAGTGTACATCTCATGTAGATCACTAGTTCCTAACAGGAAGAAGCCTCAAGATGAGTGTTAGTTTGTGCAAAATTTATATATCTCTAAACATCAAGGTATAGTTGACACGATAATGAGTTGTTTAAATTAGTGACTAGTTGATAGAATTTAGTCAGTACTCAAGACTCGATGAGCATAATATTAGTTGATACCAGTAATCAAGGGTTGCTTATTGGTTGCTCGAAGGTTGATTATTATTAATAGTTAGTGTTATATCCTAACACCAACCACGTTCGCATGGACCATAGATTTCTTTTCATTTGTAACATTTGAAGAGTTTGTAACAAAACCACTACTCAAACAATACGTATTTAAATCGAAATTTTTGTAGTCTAGCGTTTTTTAGCGAGTCAGTTTATTTTGTGGAATGAGGGTCGCCAATCCCATGCCCACTCCTCCTCCTTTTAAGGACTTGGGACCGGCAGAGGCCCCACAGGGACGCCAGGCGGAGTTTTGTTTGCATTCTAACGTAACTAGAATTTCTAAACCAGAAATTAATAGCACTCTTCTTGTCATCGTTAGTCGATACAAAAATCTGATTGAAATGGTTTCTGTTATTCAAGTGGTATGATGCAAATAAAAAACGTTTTCATTTAAAATAAACTTATCCACATAGTAAATGTTAATGTTCACGTGAGCACTGTTTTCACTAATCTGATTAACTTAACTTAATGGTAAAGAGTCATATTGTCAAACAAATTAACTCCTTGGAGGCCAATGCACATTTTTTAATACCTCATTCGTAGATAATTTATAGGTCGTACATTTCACTGCCTTTGCCTACAGTCAAGTATACTGTTTTCCTTCTTCTCATTGTTCGTCTTTGGGGATCATTCTTCTCAAGGCATCTGGAGACCAGTATTGTTCGATAAGCTCACATCCAACGTATCGTCAGTAGATATTTATACTATACAGTTAATAAAGAATATGGATTCCCATATTCTCAATTGGATTTCGGGTTGATACAGGCACCTTATATTATTCAGACGTCACATTCATGCTACTGAATAACTGATACCCATGACTATTGTGCACCACAATGCATAGACTAAAAAAAGCAGTCAATAGAGAAATACTAGCATAGGTTTCTTGATTATCAACACTCAACAGGAATAGATAGCTACGATTTCGAAGAAACTGATGATTCCTGTATCGATCCGAACTCTGATCAACAAACTCTACATAGTTTCAGACATTATCATTAGGAATTTGAATTATGCTTGATATCTTGTACGCCCATTGATTGATCACTGAGTAGTAGCCAGTTTCATGCTTACTGAATCCATACCGACTACATCCCAACATCTTATATGAAAATAAAGTACGCATCATATCAGATCATTTAGTCTAGTCGCTGTATCATAACTTATTCGATAGGATTTGAATAAAATACGGTAAACAAATAGAGAAACATGAATTTGGCATGCATTTAAGGCACTCAATGAGTTCCTGAAGTTTAATGCACGTCTCACAGAAGCGAAAACGAGCTTAGGATTTAATATGAATTGTAATCAGTCAAATAGATATCCTAAAGTATATTGGAAGTCATTACCTTGGAACAGCGTCTATTCCAATGCTAAAACACTTGAAAGACATGCGTCTAATGAAATAGATACTTTAAAAATGAATACTTGTGGTGAGAGCTACTTATAAGTAGTATATGACGTGGGTGTCAACGTAATGTCTGGCAGCAGAAGATGGGGGAAGATCAAGAAAGGAAGAGTGGGAACACGATGGAATTTGTATGAAATGCATGAATAAGTGAAATGTCAGACAATGGATTGATGATTGATTGAAGATTTGCAAATTAACCGTTTACGATATGGTTTTCCTATTTTACTGAATAACTCTGTAATTCTCGTTTAATACAATTCGGTTGCCCCACCTGTGTTCACCTTCACTACATACTTACTATTCAGTGAGTAGTCAGCTAATTTTGTAAATTACAAGTCATTGTATACTAACTGAATAACATGACTGGGTATGTTAGCGTTGGATCGATAAGCCACAAAGAGTAGTGTAATTGGTTTTTTTTGAATGATTTTTAAATGATTTGCGTTAGCACTTCGCGCCAAACAAACAAACAGACAAACATGTCTTTGGCAAATCACTACAAAAATGGCGTCAGTTTTACTCGAGTTTTGCACAATTTTCGAAACAAAAAAACAAAACAAAAAACAAATGATATTTTTTATCACCAATAATTTGGCATTGAACATTGAACATAATCTGAGCAGAATGGAATGTTTTTGTGCATGAACAATTCGATGAAAAAATTAAACAAACAAATTTGGATTATTACACTTAGTCACGTGGAAAGAAGTACTTTTGCTTTCGTGTAGATTGTATCGAAATCAGTTATTTTCTTTTCTTCAATGCATAGCATTGCATTTCATGCGATAAAAACTGAACAATCTGGACTAATGCTTGATATTAGTTATTTGAATAAACTTAATTTTGTTTGTGTGTAGTGAAGGAGAACCCAGGTGGGGCAACCGAATTGTATTTAACGAAAATTACAGATTTACTCAGTAAAATTGGAAAACCATATCGTAAATCGTTCATTTGCAAAATAACAGTCCATCATATGGAACTGGACTGTTCCTGTTGCAAAACATCAATCCATTGTCACTATTCATGCGTTTCATACAAATTCCATTGTTTTCTAACTCTTCCTTTCTTGATCTTCCCCTATCTTCGGCTGCCAGACATTACGTTGATGCTCACATCATTTACTACTTACAAACAGCTCGCACCGCAGCACCACAGTGTGGCTATGCTTCTAGTACAATTCAAATCGAGAGGGAAAATCGGGTTCAAATTCAAAGGCGCTTCTCATCATTACACTAACTGGTTCACAATATCCATACCGTAAATTCTAAATGATTCATCAAAATATGCAATGGCTAACACGATTCAGGAGACTAATGGATGATACTCCAATGACAGCTGAAGAAACAAGTATTGGTGTGATGCGCGCTACTTATAAGTAGTATATGACGCGAGTAAAAACGTAATGTCTGGCAGCAGAAGATGGGGGAAGATCAAGAAAGGAAGAGTGGGAACACAATGGGATTTGTATGAAACGCATGAACAGTGAAATGTCAGACAATGGATTGATGTTTTGCAACAGGAACAGTCCAGTTCGATATGATGGATTGATATTTTGCAAATTAACAATTTACGATATGGTTTTTCTATTTTACCAATTAACTCTGTAATTTGAGATAAATTCAATTCGGTTGCCCCACCTATGTTCTCCTTCACTACATTGGTCCAGGGCTTGTTACGTCCCGAGTTGTATTCCACTGTTAAGTACTAGCAAAGTTAGAGTCAACTAGTAAACTTATTGAATGTCAGGAGAATCCGTTCAAAGAACCTCACTGATGACAGGTACGAATCGAATTTAGTCTTGAGTATCAACACTTGAGAAGTAGGTTTCTTAGCACATTATACAATCTAAGCCAATCGTTTATTGTATATTCCAATATTAGTAATAATTACTGAAAGATATATGAAAACGAGGCAATCATTTTGACTAATAATGGAACTTATCAAGTAATTTTTCGTATCGAATTGATGCGTTGAAGTATTATCGTTCAATAATCGGCATTGATCGAAAAAAGTACAATCATTCATTGGTCAAATAAGTGCGATTGAAAAAAATACCTGCAATTGTCATTCAAACATGACATACAGTGGTGATATTAGTCATCGGTTGAAATCAATGGTGGCACCTTTGTGCATTTACAACCTTGAGTTTTCTCAATGCAAAACAACAATCTCCATAATTCTATCATGAAAAATGTATTAATTACAATGATTTTGGTCAGTTTACTGTTAATTTACTTCTGAATAAGTTAGTGAAGTCCTTGTAGGAACTTGTCAATAATGCAGTTCATATGTGGTTAACATTGAGATTTGCTGGCTGTCAAATCGATCTCTTGTAGAAATGGCATATTTACCATTCAATGAGTAGTTAGTTTGTTCAAAAATATTAATATTTTACTGATCCTTTAGTAATAATCGAATTTATACACTATTTAAAACCATCACAACAAAGTGCACTCAATGCTGAGTCACTTAGATCAATGATAATATTGATCACAAGTTGATCAACAAAATGTGACTAGTATTCAACATTTTTAAACAAACATGTGAATGAACACCATCTTAGTCATCAACCAATATGATTATTTTTTATAAATTCATAATTTATTGAACTTTTAATCGCCGTTTGCTTTGTTTAAAATGTGATAAATGGATTGCTTGAATTACGAATATCAGTCTTTATCATTCAAAACTAAATGAATTTCACCAGTGATGTAAAAATTTAAGTATGTTGTAAGTCTGAGAAGGCACACTGTAGTCATATAAATTCTTCAGACAACATTGTGGATTTCAGTGTGTGTGTGTGTGTGTGCATGTGTGAAACATATATCTGCCAAAACCACAGTAATCAGACTGATGTCCAGGTTAGAATCTTATAAGTGTCATAGGGATTTGGCTTCAGTTTCGATTTCACACCAGAGAAATACCTGATAGAGATTTGCAACAATTTTTAAGTATTGTGTTATTATTTAAAAAATTGAAGTGAAGAGATGAATGTTTGGGTATGATTTGGAATAAATGACTAGATTTAAGCTTCAAACTTTGTCCTACATACTTCTGTTATGACAACTAGATAATATGCAAGATATTCATATGTGAAAATTTAACATAATTATTGCTACATTCGTCACTAGGTATGCTTGAAGCTATTACGAGTTTACCCTAGTCGAGAAAACGCGAACGAGACAATGAACCAGAGTCCAGATAGGCTACCTTGAATCCCAAACTGTAAAACAGAAGTCTTGGTGAGCGTAGAAAGTATATTCTACAAACACCCAGCAATCACAATACAATCAAGCACACAACTCTCATTTATATATACATCATAGATACGTCCTTGTGACAGTCACGAAAATAGCACACTAGAATACACAGCAGTCAATCACAGCCATGGACTTGCCTGGTGGGAAATGAAATCTCAGTGTCGACTGATTAGCCCATGCTCGCAAACGTGAAATCCAAAATAAGGCATTTATCAAGCAAGTTCCGGGGATCTAACATCCCCAACAATTATAGTAAGGTAGTACTTTCAGAGACAGAATAAATATCCATGATTATGTAGCACATCCAGTTTCCATTGTTTAATATAATGTACAATATTCAACATTTTTAAGGACTTCTCCACTTATTTATTAAGTGTTTCTGGCTGTTAGGATATTCATCCACTATCCTAAGAGAATTATTGGTCAATTCCTATTGGTTAATTCCTACTAGTCAATTTTATGTGCGTCCTAGATATCAATGTCACGTGCTCCAATGTTGTTGCTTATTGGTTGTCCTGACTATCAATGTCACTTCAAATGTTGCTTCTTATTGGTCGTCTTAACTTCCAATGTCACAAACTTCGATGCTGTTTCCTATTCGACCAAAATGTATAAATATGCATTATGTGAAACGTTTTATGACCAGGATCAGGACCCGGTCCCGGATCCCTAGTCCGGGATCCTGATTCTCTTTTGGATTCACACCTAGTACTTTCTCGATTCTTGTAGAATACAGGTTCTACTTCATACCAAGTCTTCTTATTTTTACTCAATATGGGGGTTGGGATAATCGGATTTGAGTAGCATGTCGTGTCACCGGATCCTCGATCTTCGCTCTCGTTTTCCGACTAGGTAAACTAGTAATAGTTCAAGCATATCAAGTTGACGTGTTTACGTAACAGTTGCATATTGAGGCATAACTTTCACTACGGATTTCATTTCAGACCCCAAGTTTGGACTATTATTGCCATCCAGAACCTGAATTTTAGTGACCGTTTAATTGACTTCATCAGTCACTTATCATGTTCCTTGATTAATCATTGTATCATCAGATTCATGCTCTAAATGTGTTTGCTTCTATGTCAACTCTACTTCTTCAGTAATTAATTACAAATATTTTCACTAACTGAACGAATATACTAGATGAAATTACAAACCTTTTAAAATGGATTATATTACATATCATTTATTATAATCATGAAATTAAACTGTGTCACGTGATTTGTTTGATCGATTCAGAGTGTGAAAGATGGGTACTGTAGATGGAAAATATTTATTTCAGTTTTATTTTCAACTTGGCATCGAGGTCGCGTATGAGTGAATGACCTTCAATCGGTTAACATAAGTGGAAGTGTTACTAAATTTTAATTTTTAACGATTTCACTTATCCTACAGATGATGTTTGCAATGAAACTTTGATCATTCTTAACTAGGGTACATAAATCTTGCGCTAACTACTTCAATATAACTATTATTTAAGTGAATTTATACACACTGTTTAAGGTAATGTCTGTTTGATGAGAAAGATTCTGGATTCGAATCCAGTTGTGAACATCAATACTCATATACAGATACATTCATTAGTCCAATTTTAAGGAGAACAATATTAGCTTGTGTTCAAGTTTCGTTGACTAGCCATATTCTATCTGAACTGCAGACGTGTTATTATGAATTGAGATTTTCTTCACACCCATGTTTGTTTCAATGTACGTAGTTGGTGAGAATTCTCAACAGTCAAATTATTAGTTGGTGATGTATATTTAATTCGGAATTTGTAAGTAAACTTTGTAAAGTCAATCACTTCTTTATCATAACACGTGTCTTATGGATTTCGGTTAGCGGTCAAATAAATTGAAATTATAAGCTGGATTAAGATAATACGCTTAATTAATTTGTACAGGTTTTAAGATTTTAAAATGTGATCAGAAAGTACTTATCTGTTAGAAGTTCAATAATGTCTAATCATAGTCACTTTGAAAGAGGACAATCAATCAAGTGAAAAGCCAGTTTCTAAATGAATCATATGACTTCTCTATAAGATTAATTGTGAAATGTACTGGTTGTAAAAATTGTTGACATCTTTACACTGATAAGATGTTCTTTTATAAATACACATTCCTTTTTTTTCAAAACCATATAGAATGAAGTTACAGTGATAAGTGATTACCTAATGTGGTAGTTTTATTGATTAACTGATTTTAGTTCTGAGTATATTAATAAATTGTTTCTTGGAGTTTTGTGTAAATTTTGTAGACTTTTCAACAATTACGTTTATTTTTATTGACTATACTACTCACTGATATCACTTAAGCAACCATGAAGAACAAGGAAATGTTGTAGAGCTTTTTCAACATAGTATGGGACTCTTCCTCCACAGTTATACAGTATGCAGCCAGTGATCGAGCCCAACACTTTCGATCTGGAAGTCGAAAACTCTGTTTTTAGAACACTGACCCAGCATTCGAAGATGTAAATATCTAGTTTCGATCAACTAACTTCAATATCAAAATGTCTTATCCTCTGTGTTATAATCTTGACACGTAAGGATTAACAGTGTGAACTTTCTGAAGTTCTACTTGGGCAAACTTCAAATTTCAGAGTTGTTTTAAGCTCTCTATGTAATTGTTCGACAGCTTTTTAAAATGTTTTTGTTCATTATCAGAACGCTTGTAACCTTAGATATACACCAAGAATTCAATAAGAAAAGTGGTTACATTTTATACCTCAATAAAACAGACTATTACTTAACGACTCCTGTTTACACCTAATGGATCATAGGCCACTGACCAACATTCTTCAACCTACTATGTCTTGGCCCTTCTTTTCCAGTTCTATCCGAATACTTTTCATTCTTTTCATGTCTGCTTCCGATTCTCAATGTAATGTACATTGAGGTCTTCTTTTCCTTTTAACTTGAAGATTCCAAATTAGGGTTTGTCTTGTGATACAGTGGAGTGATTTCAGCAATGTATGACCTATCCACCTCAAGCATCACTTCCTAAATTCTTCGTCAGCTGAAATGTGGCTTGTTCTCTTCCACAGTAAGTTGTTGTTGTAACTATCTGGCCGACGAATCAGCAGTGTCTTGAGTAGACAACTGTTAATAAATATCTGTATCTTGTGGCTGATGGATTTGTAGTTCTCCAGGATTCCGCTCCAGACAAGTGAACAATTTAGACGTTTGTGTCAAAAATCGTGACTTTTGCGTTGGCAGAGAGACAAATGTTTCCAGTTTCAAATGTTCTTCCACTGTGGCAATGCTGCTTTTGCTTTTCTAACTCAGATCCCTCATGTTTATCAATGATGCCATCCAGATATGTAAAGGTTCTTGCTTCTTCCATATCATTAACTGTGATTTAGTTAGTTCTCCGTATGTAGTACTTCAGGATCTTGTTTATTGAGGACTACTGCTGAAGAGGCTGCCGCCATACTGATTGTCTTCACATGCATTTGTTGCTGTGTATGGGATAAGAGTGATCGGTCATCTGTGAAATCCGAATCATATAGATGCATTGGAGCTGTTCCCTGTATTCTGCTCAGCGCTTGATATGCAGAGGTTTTCATAATCCAGTCAACCACCAATGTCCAGAGAAACAGTGAGAATAAGCAGCTTTATCTTACACGAACCTCCACTTGGAAAGAATATGTGGGCTGTCGATCATATTTGCGTCTTTGAGAAAATACATAAAAATCACATGTCAACATTAAAAATAAAAGTTGTCTGCTACACCAAGTTTGAAATAATACTCTACTTGAAAACTGCTTATTTTACCACAAATTTGCTATCCTCTATCAGTGGGAAAATAGATTCTCTTGCCGATTTAACCAGTCAATCAATCAGTCGAAAGTAAAGAACAATCCTGCATATACATGTGTATCAGTTCAAGTTGCCACACGCAATCATCACAGTTAGATGAAATTTTCATGATCTTACTCAATATATACTTAATATTAATAGTATCCAGAGGTTAGGCGTTCGCGCGCAAGACCTAGGTTCGAGTCCTAAGAGTTGCAGAAGTCGTGGATGCGCACTGCTGATGAGTCCCATAACAGGACGAAACGTCCGTACAGTGCTTCCATGTTTCTAATGGTGGTCTATCATTGGTCAATTCATGATATCAGTAATTAATAGTACCACCGATAGTAGAAACCATTCTGCAAAGACAATATGACTCAAGGAGCAAAACGGCATTTACAGGACAAAACCTGTTAGATGATTACAAAAGTTCAAGACCTATAGGAAGATAAACAGTGCCGTCAATCTATATAATTATAAGTTTTCAAAATTTTAAAATTATGATATTTTTTGCATAGCTCATTATATAGAAATTACATGTGTCTCTGTTGTAGGGACAGATTTATTTGAGATGTATTATTGGTGAGTTTTTCATTTTACAAATCCAAATGTGCATTTCATTGATCACTGAATGCGTTCACAAACAGGCGTCGAAAATGACAAACAGAGCCATTAATCACGGTATTTGAATTTCACCATTTTTATGCTCTTGTCTCATGAACATCTGTCGACATTGAATAAATTACTTGTTTCCGGTCAAATATTAACAAATGTCTGCATGGATTCTATTTCAGTAAAACAAACTTCATTTCTAACAAAATAATATTATTTATTGTACTGATCAATAATAACATATCATTGATGAATTGTCGAACAAACATAATAACAGTTTTTCGCATCAAATAAATCTAATTGAACATTTTCCTCAGTCAGTATTGTAAAGTCAATTTATTGATCCAGTGTTCATTGATTTATTTATACCATAGTCGAGGTATTAAAATTTACCATTTCGGAATAAACTACCGACTGATGACATGCAAAATATTCGCATTTATGCAAACATTATATATATATATATATATATATATAAATGCATAATAGCAGTTGTTTTCAAATTGACAAAAATTAATTTACGACTAAAATGATTTATTATTTGTCAGTAATTAGGTACATTATATTAATATTATTGTTATTAGTACTATTATTATTATTATTATTATTATTATTATTATTATTATTATTATTTGATTCATTGATTAACTAGGCGGAAACAGTTTATTAGCAAGGTTTGAAATTATGAAAAATAAGACTAAGAATAGTTTAATTGTTTTGTTTATGGTATGGTGTTTAAATATACGAGTGAGTGATTTTCATTAATAGGTGACGAGATTTATCTAAACGAAATTCTAATCACAGATGTTATGACAGTTTGCATTGGTTATGAAGACATAGTTGCACTATCATAATTTGAGATATGACCACAAGATCTACGTTCAGAATATCATCCTGTCAACTGTTGCCAAACACTTAATATCACAACATAGTAATCGAACTAGTAGCTACATTGCAAACTATTTTACTAGTGAAGTTTAGTGATAATGGTCACGCGGTATCAAGGATTGACTCAATTTAGATATTAGCACCGTCGGATTCTGGCGCCATTGTCAAAGGGTTAAGCGTTCGCATGAGACCGGAGGTCCGCTCGTGAGGTCGTGGATGTTCACTGTGGATTGGCTTGGAAGAAACAGTCGTCCAGTGCATCCAGGTTCCAAACGGTTGTCTGATGATAATCAGTTCATGACTTCAGTGAAACTTAACAATCTTCACAAACCTTTACTGACAATTCAGGACTAATTTTGATCGGTAACTTTAACGACACAGTCTTCTTCCAAAACTTTTATTATGTAGATAGATTGTGGCTGGTGTCGGTACTCATCGGCTACCTGAACCTGCGATTGGCCAATTTTAGGACATCATTAGAAACCTGGAGGCACTGGACGGCCGTTTCATCCCGGTATGGGACCATGGACTGATCGAAGTTAGACATTAACATCCCTAGATGTTAAGCATCCGCGCGCAAGACTGAAAGTCCTGGGTTCGATTCCTGTAAGTAGTGGAAGTCGTGGATGAGCACTGCCACTAATGAGTCTCTTACCAGGACGAAACGGTCTTCCAGTGCTTCCAAGTTTCTTACGATGTTCTACTATACTTCTATTCATGATTTCAAAGTAAATTACCGATCTCTACAACCCCATAATGCATACTGTGTCTTATAATAATTTGTAAAATGAATTCTCAAATGAATACTTCAAGTGCAACTTGAAACTACTAGATGTATAATACACTACTGGTAAAGTCCCTAAAATTTATCGTAATACTTTAAACCAATTATTAGGAAAGACTATGTTTCAGTTTCAGATTCGAATATACCAAAATAATTCTCAAGTAATTTACCCTAAAAATATCATCAACTCCAGGATTTGTTCATGATTCAAATCCCACATTTCTAAACCTTCACTTAGAACTTATCAATATGCATGGGTGTGATGTCTGCTAGTGTTGGAGTACGCTAGAAGGAGACCAGGTAGTGAGTGGATCAACCGATAACTGATATCAGTCTATGGTATAATCGGATATTAGACTGAGTGATTGAGACATGAGAAATCTAAGGTAATATGGCTTAAAATCTGTAGTATTGTCTTCGATACATTCACTATTCATCTCTTATCAGTACTTTGACTTCGCAATTAGCTTTTAATTTTTTTTATCTCATCCAGTTACTATTTCTTATCGTAATAAGCTTTGTTTGTCAAATCTTCTCCTCTAACACTGATATTGTTACACTATGTTTATCAATCTAGGTTTCGCTTACTGTGTCGGTTTAACTAGTTAACTTGGGCGCGAATGTGCTAGATTTGAGGTTTAGTACGACTAAACAACTGATACCAAGTGGTTGATATGAGACTCACAAGTCAACGGATTCAATATTTATGTAACAACAGAACATTTAAACTTTAGTAAATTCACAACCAGAGATTGTCGCTACAACTTAAGTACCAGATTTATTAAGGTTTGAAAGAACAATAATTTGTAAACAATAAAAAACACTCTACATAGACAACTATGAAATCAAAACAGAGCCTACTACTAGAACCATCTGCAAGTGTCAAGAAGCAGACCATCTGAGTAACATACAAATGAAATCTGTTATAACTGTGGTTCCACAACTCTGTCTCATCAACAACAGATTCAATAAAAGAATTTCTAAAATTTAAACATATCTGTACCATGGTTAACCGACCATTTCGACCAAGTCATAGAATTACATTTTTTCGAAATATCAAGATCTCATGAATTAGAACAGGTAACAACTTGATGCAGATCCGTGATAATTGACATAATGATTCACTGAATTCTCAATAATTTACTTGCAGAAGTTCATTTAGACTAAAACTTCTGTCAAAATCTTAACTTCACTTGGACAAACACGATTCTTTTCTTTGAGATAGTGGAGAAAATTTGTAGCTTATTCTCTGACCTGGATGTTTGGATTGTGGAGCTTTCATTGTTCTTCTTCTGAACAACATCATCATCAGCACAAACTTCTTTCTTTCTGTTGGGGATGTTAGATCCCCAAAACTCGCTTGTTAAATGCCTTATTTTGGATTTTACGTTTGCGAGCATTGGCTGATCAGTTGAATTTGAGATTTCATTTCCCACCAGGAAAATCCATGGCTGTGATTGGCTGCTGTGTATTTTAGTGTGCTATTTTCGTGACTGTCACAAGGACGTTTCTATGATGTATAAATAAACGAGAGTTGTGTGTTTGATTGTATTGTGATTGCTGGGTGTTTGTAGAATATACTTTCTACGCTTACAAAGACTTCTGTTACAGCTTTGGATTCAAGGTAGCCTACATGGACTCTGGTTCATTGTCTCGTTCGCGTTTATCGACTAAGGTGAACTCGTAATAGCTTCAAGTGTACCTAATGACGAACATAACACTCTCTTACATCCAGTTTTAAAAATAAACTACTGCCTTGGTGACAATCAGGTTATCGATTTACTTTGCCTAATTATGGTCCATTTTTAAAATTGAAATTACTCAGTTTTACTGTTTGTTTTGATAAAATGACACAGACATTATTTTGAGTGTTGCTCTCTTATTAAAAACATTCAAATTTTGTGTAAACAATAACGAAATAATCATTGTTTCATTGAATAAACAAATGTTGTATGTAGTGTAGTTCAAATTTCAGTGAGCTTTTTGACAAAAATACATTTCACATAGAATTTTTTTAATTTTCTTTTTATTGAAAATACTGGCAGTCCATATTGGTCTGTTTGTCTGCTTGCTTGTTTGTATACTTTCTTGGTTGATTCACATTGAAACATTGAAAACCTACACTTGTATTGCTAACACACGCTTTAATATATACATGCTACTGTGTTGAACATTTGTACTTAATTCTTGTTTTAATTGCAATTGTAAACCGAGATGATGATAATATTGGTATTGATTTTGCTATTTGTTGAAAAAAAAACTTGGTACACATTTCAGAGAGAAAAAACGACTGAAAAAAAAAATTTGGTCGACACGAAGTACAAAATTGGATTTATGTTGTTTGTACAATTTGTGTGAATGAACATAAAGGTAGTTAGTTGTACGCTATTTAAACTTTCTGACGACTTTGGTATGAGGCTTTCAATCCTCTACGCATAGATTGAGGTGAGTGTGTGGTGTGAGCTACTTATAAGTAGTATATGACGTGAGTGTCAACGTAATGTCTGGCAGCAGAAGATGAGGGATTATCAAGAAAGGAAGAGTTAGAACACAATGGAATTTGTATGAAACGCATGAACAGTGAAATGTCAGACTATGGATTGATGTTTTGCAACAGGGACAGTCCAGTTCGATATGATGGACTGATATTTTGCAAATTAACGATTTACGATATGGTTTTCCGATTTTACTGAGTAACTCTGTAATGTTCGTTAAATACAATTCGGTTGCCCCACCTGTGTTCTCCTTCACTACAAGAGGACTACACACAATATTGGTTGGAGTTTGTCCGGATGATACTTTGACCTAGGTTTCTTATAGGTTGGTGCTTTCCCGCGAGGTAGATATTCGTTTTTTGTGTAGTAAGAACCTGTTGTGATAAGTGGTGAAAACTTTTTAGATTTAAGAATGTTAGTGAGGCAACAACCAACGCGTGACGTTAAGAAAGATCACTTCCAGTGTCAAACAATCAAGAAATTTGTTCGATAATCCCTATTTAAAGATCCTAAAGATTTAGTGATTCAAGTATTTTGTTCCGTCACAAACAAGTCCTTTATCAGCTTACTGACATAAATAATATTGGGAATTATTTTGGCACGTAATTTTTTTTAACATGAAAGGGTTGCCTGTCGACCTTTTATTACTGTTTTATATAATAATAACAGTTCGGCTGCCGGGCAGTCCAACCTAATGCAGCATTTAGCCTTCTGTTTACAACATCATCACTCAGGAAGTTGAGATTTAAAACTATTGGTTTTTCCCTGACTGTAGTCATACCCAACTTGTTTTCATGAGACTTTTTAAAAGTCCCGATAAACGTCTGTGGGTAGCAGTTGTCATAAAGAGCAGTTCCCTATCGATACTCTGAATATGATTCAAGAAAGGAAGTGTAAGAAGGCAGTAATCAATAACAGCAGAAAAAGAGCAAATAAAGCCAAGGCTAGTGAAGTGTGGTAATAAAGCTGATAAGTGAAAATATGTGAAAAACTCAGCGGTAATTGCATGAAAACAAAATCTATCTTTTATAGATATTATATTACTTTGTAACATTTTTTTGTTAATTAACAATATTTCTATCTTGATTCTCTACTGAACTGGAACAGTTTTTTTTACCGAAACTTGTTCAACGTTGTACACAGTTTCCAGTGATCAATATTTCAAATACATTATCCGTCTATAATAAAAAAAAACAGAACAACTTTTCGGCGAATAGAAGATATTAATGAACAATTTGTAAAAGAATTCATGTTGTTTTTGAGGAAAAAAAATTAAAAGTCAAAATTATAGCAAAGTTTAATTATTGCACAGTTTTATTTTGTGTTATTGGTTCGTAGAACATGGAAAACTCCATAAATGAGATTTGAAATAAAAAAATGCTTCGAATAACAGAATTCAACTGTGAATGAACTTAAAGAAATACAATGAGAACAGTTTTGTACATTAGCAGAATACAGAAATTGGTTGTGAATGATTTTCTCGACATTCAGAGAGAGAGAAAGAAAGTGTAAAATATAATCTTTGTAGCTTAGGTGAATGAATTTGAAGCTGTGATGTGTTATTTTTGGGGCTATTCACTTTAATTTTGAATCTTTCATCGTCTTCCTGGTCAACAAAGTTTACTTTACGTACTTACTTACGCCTGTTACCCCCAATTTAGCATATGCCACCGACTAGTATTCTCCAACCTACTCTATCCTGCTTCTCCCTTTTCAGTTTTGTCCGATTTTTGATCATTCTTCTCATGTCTATCTCTATTTCTGTCAACACACTGACTAGAATCAAAATTACAGTATTTTTCATAAACTACTATAAAACCAACCAGCTGATATGTTATGAAACTGAAATGTTCCATTTCACTAGTAGCAGTTTTTTTGTTGAACGAACATAAAATTAACTTGATACTTGATTGCAAATAAATTTTTCACTGTATACTGTTATCATTATGAGACATTAATTTTATCACAGTTGACATTCTTTAAAAAAAAACCAGTTGATCAATTCAAGTGAATTTTTTAAAATACTATTCATAATTTTCTATCGGTTGGATTGTGTTTAAACACTTTTTGACATACAAAAAATGTATTGATTGAAATTTATCGAATAACTAGTCAATAATGATACACTATTGGATTTATTTATGAAATTGAACATTGATTACAATCACACATGAACTGAATGTAACAACGGACATTTGCAGTAATCGTAAGCCGATTACTACAAATGTTAGTGATCGATCGTTTTCTTCCAATCTTCAATCATTTGATTAAAATGCGACAAGAAGTCATATCTTACCTGGAATCGGTGATACATGGCATACCTTACCAAGCTATATTTGTTCGTAATAATATGAGTTGATGTTACCCGAAATCAGGTGTTAATATGGACCCATTCAGTCAGTGATTATAATATCAGCTTTTCGCTAAGAAGCTATCTAGTCTAATATTCACTTCTACTCTGAAAATCTAAAACTAAGTTCTGCGTAACAGGATTTTAAATTACATGGTCTAGTGACTTGACTACATTTCAACATAATACACTGACTATAGTAAACCCTATAAATTTAACATCATCATTTCAGTTGCAGTTTCGCTGTGACCAATAAGTATATTTCACACTCCAACTAAGTGATAAGCTGCTTAAAAAAATTATGTGCGAAATTTAATGACATTTGAAATTTTTAGTGCATTTGATGCATACAGTTGATATGCCTGTAGAGGTTACTTACTTAATTGAAATTCTCAAAATGTAATGACCATCCATTTATTTGTGTACATCTTAGCAGGTCAGTTCTCTGAGTACGACTATCATTTCATTTGAGAATATCAATCAGAGTTAAACATTTACACCGTTGAATGGCTCAGTGGTTCGGAGGTTAGGCGTTCGCGCGCAAGACCAAAGGTCCCGGGTTCGAATCCTGCGATGTGCAGGAGTCATGTATGTGCACTGCTGATGAGTCCCATACCACGATGAAACGGCTTTCAGGTTCCTAATGATGGTCTGACAATGATTGGTTTATGATTTCAATGCGTGAAAATACTTAGAAACCAGAATACCATTTGTGTGCGGATGGAAGCATGTATTATCATTTAGTAAACTAAACACACAAGTATACAATGAGAAAGTACAGTAGGAAGTAGGTAAATGAGTAAAGTGAGAGAACGAACGTATGTACAGTGTAGGGATGCAGATATGCGTCCAATCAAATTGACCCATTGAGATATGTAGTAAATCTTATCTGTAAATCATAGTAAGCAGGTAATGAACTTTCTTGTGACCTAACAACGTAGGTCATACGCATTAAAGCTTGTGGAATGCTTGCTTTATACAAACACAACATCTGTTCAATGATAATTATTCTCTAGTTATTCACTATTTACTGCCATTTCAAAGTATACACGAATAAGTTGTCACTATTGGAAGATATGTCACGACGGGACTTAATTACCTATCTGAATAACATGATACTTGTTAAGATTTCTGAATGTTACAAATCAAATTTCTGATTAAATAATCATAAGCGAACAAGTTGTTGAAAAGTATTACACGAAAAAGTGACTTACAGTTCTACTTGATTTCTCTTACATTTTCATTGGGCAGCACTTTAATGTATACAAATCGTTCAGAGTCAATTCTCTATAAAATATAAACGTGTTATATTATCAATAAACTATTACTATTCTTACAGACAATCATAATGGTATGCTGAATGTACTTGGAATTAAAAAAAAAAAGGTATAAAAATGATTTGGCATTCAAATGGAAAAATCAAATTCTTGCATACTAAATGACTTTAGAAAAAGGTGATATTTTCATGTATAATAAACTAGAAAATTTACTTGTATCAATGAGTTTGTTCGGAAATCAAATGTCAAATATCATCAAACAGATTAGTAGTGATGAATACTGTGTAATTTTCCCATATAAATATATATAGCGAGAAAAATATTCCTTATAGACGTACAGTTTTTTTTCAATGAAATGAATTTAGCTGAAGGATGAAAATTAATGACCACCTCATTCTAGTCGGGAAATGCCTATTTATAGACTTCGAAATTAGTATAGTAAGTTGTGATACAATAATACACTAATGTAATTGATCAGGATGTATGAAAATATTAATTGGAGCTTCGAACTACGAAAAATAGTGGTAAGTTTTGGTGAAGTTAAGTTAGGTGAGCAGAATAGTTCAATTGTGAAGCTTTCACTTGTCGATTTAAACAACATCGTCTCTAGGAACAATTGAAAGAATTGAATTACTTGAAGTTCTTCAAATCCTTTTCGTCTGCATGAATACCAGCTAGCTGTCAAATATCATCACTTATGCTTGCTCATATCAGTGCTCATAGAAAGGACTGTGGATACAGATTCATCTTGAAAAATGGTGAAATCTCAGAGACAGGAAATATAGGAGAGATCCGAAAGAATCTTTTCAATGATGTCAAAACATACCATAGATCTGGCTCGTTTGATAGAGTTCTGCTATTATGGTATACAGTTATTTGAACTATTACGAATCAGTGGTGTAATATTTACAGTGCTAAGAATCATTCAAACAAGTCTATAAATATAAGTGATCTAAGGAGCTATTAGAATGATAAGCAGAGATAGATAATGGTTAGCAGTGGCATTCAGGACGCGTGTTTTCTGTCTATTTGGGACTGATCAGGTGAATGTGCCTGCATAAATGACAAAAATTTATCGTCAATTTATCTATGTATATCTACACTTGTCTGATCTCTAACTGTTTTGTTCTAAACAGCCCCGGAAGTTAGCATGAATTAGCATCTTAATTTGTTTGCCGTTTTTTTACTTTTTGCTAGTTTTAAATCTTACTAATCAGTTATGGTTGCTATTGGATTATGGTTCGAACTATAATGATTGCTGACTACAACTAACTGAAATAATTCTCATACAAATAGGATTTAGAGAGAACCGAATGATACCTCAACTGATGCGCATACAATTTAATAATATGCGTTAATGATGGGAAAATAGAAGAAGTTAGGAGTGTACAGAAGATTGATATTCAGTGAATAACAAACTGAATTAGAATAACACCGTACATATTGTTGTCATGTGTGACATCCATGATCTGCACGTGATACACGCTAACCCTCCGAGCTGACCACTTAAGCAGGAAGGCAAGAGTGAAGAGGCAATCTATTCGGCTACCGAATCATACGCATCCACATATACGTCCCTTCTCTAAAGAAAGTGAATCCGTTATTTAGCCACTGATCTGCAGGCATCCTTTTGAACATTTTTGATGGACACTAGATTATTTTTCCGTTCTGCCACCATAGATTTACTCTCCATAACTCTGAGACAGAGATAAAGTAATCAGAAAAAAGCCACTGTTTGTTCAACTGGATTCACTATGAGTCTATAATAAATTTCTCTATTTCCTATAACTCGTCTTACCATGTTAACAATTTTTATGGCTACACAACAGCCAAGATCTGTGTTTTCCCTGTTAGGAATACAAAACAACGCAGTTGACCCTCGTCAACCTATCTAATACTGCAGGGGATAATAAAATTTTCAAATCATTAGAACCCACTCTTTTTTGATCTTCATCGGAGATTCAAGTTTTCGATGCTTAAAATCAGTGAAACGCACTGTACAGAAGCGAGATAGACGAAATTGGTCACGAAAGGGGTGCCATTGTACCCCGCCTACATAGAAGAAAAATAACTCCACTGCTCCATCAGCAAGATTTGAAAGGAAGTTCAAGTACCAACTACTGTAAAGAGGGATATCTCATCAAGAAATATAGGAAGGAGATCCTATCAACCTTAAAAACTACAGAGGTATCACTCTACTATTAGTACCAGGAGAAGTTTTCAAAAACGTATTCTTAAACTGACTGACAGACTGAGCAATCTCCCAGGCTCAGAATAAACATGCCGGATCTCGTGATAATCAATCGTGTACAGACCAAATCGTGACAATACAGATCATTGTACAAAAATCGAGTGTAAGGAACTTATAGCTTTACTTCAAATTACTTGATTATGAGAAGAAATCTAATAGGGTAAATAGGAGAAAATTGTAAAACATTTTTCAACACTTTGGTGTACATTAGCAAATTATCATCATCAAACCGGTGTCAAACAAGGCTGCCTATTCTTACACTTCCGCTCTATACTGGTGGTTGACTAGATTATGAAAATTTCAAAGTATCATACTCAGCGCGAAATACAGTGGAAAGCTTGCATGGAGCTACATGATTTATACTTCATATATGACTTAGCACTTCTATCCTACACACAACAACAAATGTAGAAGAAGGCGACTATAGTGTCAGCATCCTCTGTGACAATAGTCTTCAACATACAATATCCTGAAATTCAATACAGTGAGAGCATACATTACAGAAAGCGCCCAGCTGCATCACAAGCAAGCCCCTAACTTGGAACTCTTAACTCCAAATGAAAAGGGGAAGGTAAAAGAGCGCTTCGCACCAGATATTGTAAGCAGACACGAAAATAATGGATGGCATGTGGAAAGTGTAGGACAGAATGGAATGGAGAATCCTGGTCTGCCGTCAATGCACAACGAGGGCTGACCAGGGTATGGGAAATTAAAATTGTACACCGTACAAAGTTAGTCCTTAATGTGATTGAAGTAACTCCCTTATAACTCTTTAATGATAGTATCAGTTAAGTTTATAATCGGCATAATATGTCCTTTGGAATATGAATCTCACACTTACTTACTATTTAAAACAATCATACTGACTCAACTGGTTTTTTGTAACATGCCTACGACTTCATTCGTGACCTTTCTCCTTACTTCCAAATGATTTTAGCTACACTTTATGATCGATATGCTCTGTTGAGTAGTTTGTTGTGATTTATTAAATAGAAAACATGTGTGATCATACAGATTAGTTGTAAAAAGTGTTCGATTATTATTTACGCGTGAGTACTCATAAATATGGGATCGATTATGTAATAATAGTAACCAAAATCGTAGATGTCTGGATCATTTTATTGGTCGAGTTCCACTGATCACATTTCATTGTGATCTCTAGTCAAAGTTATTTTATTTAAGTTTGTTCTCATTACGAGATCATGACGGGTTTGGAATTGGCTAGTTTGCAATACTTTAACAATGTCTTTGATAGAATTACATTCAAATTAATATATTATACAACAACACAACATCTTTAATTCGAATCTTGTTTTCGATCAACTATGAAGTTTAGTTATATTTACAAAATTAATACGTTTCCCAAAGATTTCAAATCAACTTATCTAGTATAAATAAATATCAAGAAGTAACCCAGGTTATATATTCACTGTGAACCGGAAAGTGCTGGATAGCATTTCCCAACTACGGCAAATAACTTTCTAACGTCTCGAATCAGCTGAAGCTATACACGCACAACATCAGTTGTCATCTCACTGGCCTAGTAGTTTAGCACTTACTGTTCCACTTAAGGTCCTGGGTTCTACCCCTTAGGCTAAAGAGTCATTCACTAGGATGTGCACAGCTGTTCAGTGCTTCCAGCTTTCATGTTGTTGTCTAGCTAATATCAGTTCGTGATTTCAACTATGAGAATGATCAATGCTTTCATTTACCTGATAATGTCTATGAATAATCCAACATAGGTTACATCGTTTAATAAGAATGTAAGTTATTATATTGTGTATATTCATACTGAATACGTACAGTGTACAGATTGAACATACATCATCAAAATTGTTGGAAAAAGACATTATTCTCCATGAACATTACGACTACTTAATTGATTTCAGTAGCATCAAACTCACTTAAAAAACAAGAAGTTATGCGGATAGGGATACAATTCCTTTAGACGAAGTGTTCTGTATCATAATTCACGTTGCTGACAGTAAAGGTGAAGTGTACGGTTCATTATTTTCGATGTACTACAACGAATATTGATGTGTACAGTGCAGCTCGCTCTAAACCAGTACCATTCTCTTCACATTGACAGTATATTCAGTTTTTCACTAACATATACAACAAGCATAAATTCTATTCTTAATTTTATGTTATTCCATCATTGACATTGTAGGCTGAAGTATGATCAGTATATATTAGCGTACGTTGATCCATAAGAATTTGCAGAGAAGTTACCATTTAGTGACAAACCTTAAATAATGAACTTCACATGAGAAATCATACAGACGGGCGAACAGATACAACACAGAACTTCGTAAATAAGTACATCAGTTCAGGTTGCCATACCACATCAACACACAGACGTACCTGTCAGTTCAAATCCAAGAGTGATAGCGGTAGTAGAAGTATTAGCAGTAATGGAGAAGATTAGGGAGAGAAGATATGATTCAAGAAGTATAATTCAGTGAGATAACTTTAGGAGGAGAAAGAGATTATGAGGAATTCAGGTTAGAATTAGAGAGAAAGCTTACAAATAGGAATTTGCATATATTGTAATTCATTGAGTAGTTAATAGTTGATTGTTAAATCGACCTGTAAAATGCTTACAATTAGCGATATATAAAACGGGTAAGTGTTAGTTCATTGTTTACTCATTTTGCATAGCTTGTGAAGTTTGTACGCTTTAGAATTGTACTAAGAATTCATTTAACTTCAGATGGTGAAGAAAAAGTCAAAATTAACCACATTACATTCTGACAAACACAATTATCGATTGTTATGAGTGAATGATAAACTCATTCTGTCTCTCATAAAGACAGTCGGCTACAAACACACCGTATTAATTGTATTTGTAGAATTCATTTGGATTAGCCAATAAAAATGTGAGAAAATTCCTCTGTGTGTGCTTCTTCCCTTTTTTCTTTCTATACACCTATCGCTTCTTCTGTTGTTCACCTTAACCACTACGTATATTTTGTTTGTTTACAATTATTGTTAATGTTATGATTGCTCTTATGGGACAACGTGCCCCGTATTAAAGAGATACTCCTGTATTGAGTTGTTGAATGTTTTTCACTCTCCTTTGTGAGGCAAATATAACCTGTTCTACAACAGCAAGCAAACGTGTAATTGCACACTGATTTTTGCCAAAGGTAGAAGTTTATTTAAGACTCATCAGTCAGTGATAACTTGACTGGGGAAGATAATACAATTCTTAGTAGCCAATTGTTTGTTTTCAAAGATTTTTAAAGTCCGTATGTTGGAACTTCTTCTACAGTGTATCATTGAAACTAAATAACCATGAAGAGAGTTCTTAAGCTACACCTAATCTTCCATATCGTAGTTTATGACTTAGTTTACTTCCGATGAACTTGGATTGTTAGCCACAAACGAAGTGTTTTGTGGTAAACGCGTAACATTCTGACGGTCTTGAGTTAAGATGAGTCCCTATGTATTTTAGGCGAAATTTCCAAGCGCAGTGCTGTACAGGTCTACCATACTTATCCTAATCAGAGTAGTTCATTATCTACTGTGTCTTCGGAGTATAGTCGTCGGTCCCTCGATGATAAAGAATGAGCCTTAAATGGACATTTATCTTATAAACTGTTGGACGACCATAGAGTAAGTACTGAATGGTTGTATATCAAGTCTTGGAAAATTTAGCTACTTCTACATGAAGTATGGACCTCGGAATGAATCGTGCACTTTTATGTATTTCTTGGTGTTCACAGTTTATTATTTTTCAAATCTAGTCACACAATTTTTTTTGTGTTTCAGTGATAGTTTTTAAAAACTGGGATTATTATCTTTTACTAAGATGTGTATTTCTATAGCCAGGGTTTCTATCATTTAGAAAACTACTCGAACGACACTTATCTCAAATAGGTAAAGGAAAATTAAAGTGTTAGTCAATAATTGTACATCCATGAATATCTGACTACCGCAATATATATATGCTGGTGGCTGCGTTAGATTCGGAGTAGGGCTCACAATTTTAGCGGCCCGCTAACTGACTCCGATATTTATAAACAACTGAGTATGCTACAAAATAAATCTCCCCTTCAGTTGCTGTATGTCATACTTAGGCGAACCGCGTTTGTACGACGGCTGTAATAAGAAGCTAGATACAGATTCCATTGGATGAAATATTTTCAAGCAATCGTTTGTGTAGGCAGACATGAGAATGGAAAGCGTACAAACGAAGCGAAGTGGAGAAGGCAAGCGAGTTAACTCAATCTAATTAGGTATGACTAAGCATTTATGGTCAGACAAAATAAGCTGCACATGTAATATTGAAAGTTAGTGGTAAACATACACACTCAAATAAAAACAATCACGATAAAAGCGAACAGTTGGCAAGGTCGGAAGACGTGTGAATGATAACTCGAGAATGGATTAAGTTGTCCAAAGGTCTAGACAAGCGAATCATTGAGATTAACAGATATTTCCTACAGCGTTCATTCAATGAAAATTTTTTCAAGCTACATTTCCGTAATTGTTTTATCATATTTATGTCTCCATCTGCTCCCGAACACACTGTAAGTCGAATGCGTTTAGGGAGGGTTTCTACTGGTGGTTAAATAATCTTCACAAGAAAGCGTGATCAATAGATACTCTAGCACTAACTGGAGATTCGAATGTGTATCTCAAGCGCCTAAACACATAGGGGAATGGTCCCGCGGCTAAACGGGTCTCGTTGAACACAAGTCATGTGGTATAGCTCTCTCGTTAAGGTTCTGGAAGGATTGTAACTCATTGGCCTGGAACGTGATAAGACATGGCTCAGTTTAGAAGTCAGTACAGGTTCTGTTGTAATTTTCTGTTACTTTCTCTAAAAACATTGAAGAAAGCTTATTAAATGATAGGAATTTCTCTTTGTATTTTTCTTAATTGAACTGACTTTTCTATTTTCTCTACATTTACTCATGTATTTCTTCACAATCTATTTTGCTTATTGCATGGTTTAGTTATTTCGATGACCCTTTGTACTAATATTTACGTGTTTAAGTGAATAAAACAAAATACGATCAGTGAAAACCAGGAAGCACTGATCAATCAGCTGTTTTGTTCTAATGTGAAATTCCTCCGCAATGAATGGCTACTACACTACTGGTAGTTGAACACAGGAGTTTGCACAACCTTTAGACTACTGAATCTATATCGAGCAAGTTAACTGTTGGTCAAATAGCTGGAAATAATGACAAGTACACACATTTTTCACCACTTCAATCAATAAACGACATTTGCAATATTCTAGAAAATCAAACCATGACAAATGAAAATGATCATAGAATTATTTACGACTGAGCATATTTAAGAATAAATAATAATAATAATAATAATAATAATAATAATAATAATGATCATACAGTAATATTATCACGAAACAAATGAATCATTTGAGAAACTGTACACATAATTACAGATGATTACTGTACTGTCACACATATACATACTAGAGGTACAAAAAAACAAAACAAAAAGAATTATCGCATGACCAATAAATAATACGGCAAATGGATTGGGGAACATGGACAGAATAAATTACAATACTCAACATCATCCTTATTTTTTAATTAGCTCGACCCACAGCTCTATCGGTACCATGCATCAAATGACCGACTCGTCGCATTTTCCGCTCCATTTTCTTTTGTTTCTTTTCATTCACTTGTGTTTCTTGATTTGGATCAAATATCCATGGTGCCAAAATATTCACCCAAAGTACATAGAATAAGCGAACAGGAATCTAGTATTACAAACAAAGCAAACAAATATAACGTTGTATACTCTACTACTAAATATTATGTGAGTAGTGTAAATATATTGTTAGCAAATGTTAACCAACCGTTTGCATTGTATTTACGAATACATCTGCATTACAATACAGTGAGAAAATCAAGAAAAAATTCCTCATAATTTATAGAAAATCTAGAAAACTCAGTTATGCGCTAACATAAAGTTTAGGAAGATCGAACAACACAAGTGAATTCATTTGAGACAGTTTTCCTGTTAACTAAATAAAAATTCATTAGTGTTGTAATGTTCGGTCAGCTGTAGCCGATAATCTGGCAAGGTGATTCTCCTTGCCTATTGTGATAAACAAATTGAGGTATGTTAGCTAGAACAAGTGTCTTTCAAGGTCCAAGAAGGCCAAGTAGGTTAGTTGGAGCGAAGTAAAACGGAAAGGAGCAACTAAAGTTTTGACAACATATTTGTACGGCTGACTGTATTAGAGTATTTAGTAAGTGAGATGTTTTTCCTGTACACAGGCAGCATCCGTAGTGATGCTTTCTTTGCACAAGGAAAAGATGGGTCTAAGATAGATTGACCGTAACAATAAAACAACATCGCCCCATAGATTTCTCTCGCCATGAGTATGGAATAAGCACAAGACTGTATGTAATTGATCTCAAACAGTTGCTCCTCAGGCTTTTTAGTTACACTATCACATTGTTACGCATGCACGTAAACCCGTCATTTGATATGCTTCAACTATTACGAGTTTACCTAGTCGGAAAACGAGAACGAGGATCCGGCGATACGACATGCTACTCAATCCGAGTGTCCCAACCCCCCCACCACTGAGTAAACGAAGAAGACTTGATATGAAGTAGAACCTGTATTCTACAAACATCCAGAAAGTACGAGGTCCGAATCCAGAAGAGAATCAGGATCCGGGCTAGGGATCCGGGTCCAGTCATAAAACGTTAAAGATAATGCGTATTTATACATTTAGATCGAATAGGAAACAACATTTGAAGTGACATTGATAGTCAGGACGACCATAATATTGACCAGTAGGAATCGACCAATAGAATAGAAAATATTCTCTAAGGATTTTTGATGAATATCCTAATACACATGATTAAAACCACTTCGAACAAAGTTTCCTTTACAGAGAGAGAAGTATGGTTCTACAGTGTGGGCAAATTAGAATAGACACCTTCGTTTCATAAATCAAGCGGCACTCGAAATCGAAAACACGTTGAGAAAAGTACAATGCTTAACTGATGATAACACTGAATGTGATTGAAAATTCATACTTCAAAATTAATCAGCAATTTGATATGAATTTTATGGTTACTGCTAACAATGGACTAGTGAATGATTATTATAGCAGAGTTCAGTATTATTACGTACTGTGTACCGATAACTGTTAGAAGCAACAATCTGAAGATTCCTTAATGAACAAATCAGATTAACAATTATTTTTAAATATATGTCACATCTACCATTATGAATGCTGTACTTTAATTCACAAATAATAACTAATCTGTAAAATAGAAATTTAAGGCTTTATGGATCAGCATAATGTGATTTCTGAAGAGTGATAACGGAGTAGGAGACAGGATAACACAGTCCAGTGCTTTGAACTTTTTATTTTGATCAATAAGTTTTTTGATATGAATTGTAGAAATGGAGTCTAAAAACGCTACAACCATACAGAAAAAAACCATTTATATCCCGTAAATAAGAAACACATTCAATGCAAAACTTACAATTAACAGAAGGAACCAGAAGTATTGATGAATTAAACTTAACATGGGGACTAAACTGCACATGATTATTGCATCCTTAGCTTGTCTGGAGAGAAGAAAGAGTAAACCGTGTTGAGAAAGTAGTTGATATGGTAAAGCATACTGAGGAGAATGAGAGCAACGTAGGTTAATGTGAAGCATAGACAATTCGAACAAGTAGTGTATAAGGAAATAATTGCATATTATGAAAAGAATGAGTGATATTCTGTTTTAAAGAATAGTTCAACTAACTTTCAACAAGATTTAGTTGCTACGCACAATTCTGAAGCAGTTAAAATGGCAAACTGAAATACGCTCTGTATCCTCAAATAGAGGGTAACTAACGGACTCTGATGGATTGACTCTCAGTCAGTCAGTTACAACGTTGAACTTCGTACGTACGCACATCAGTTCAGGTTGCCACACCACATTATCACAGAGACGCAATTGTCCCTTCAAATTCAATAGTGGTAGAAATAGTAGTAGTATTAGCAGTAATGGAGAAGATTGAGGTTCGAAGGTATGATTCGCGAAGTGTAATTCAGTGAGATAACTTTAGAAAGAGAAAGATAGTGATTATGAGGAATTCAGGTTAGAATTTGACATAACACAAAGAGTGGGTGCACCTCCGCCATTGCAAACGATTCTGAGCCATGTCATTCAAGGTCTCTGACCATCGGTGACTTTCGTCTCGCGGACCCCAACCACGTAGCCTACATCTACCAACATGACTCAGTCCACATGTTAGTGACTATGTGGATTTCTGCCATGTTTTGGCTTGACCACCCCTAGCCTTCTTCCAACCTACTCCTACACCACAAAACATAATTCGACGGTGCAGTCGGTGGTTGGACATACGCAGCACATGTCCCAACCACCTCAACTGATGAAGTTTCAGCACTTCATCTATTGATCTGCCATTCTTGCCTAGCACCCGCTTCCTAATAACAGCGTTGCTTACTCGGGTGTCCCATAATACACGAGCGATGCTTCGAAGACACCTATGATCGAAAACCAGTAACCTACGAATATGTTCTACTCTGGCTGGCCATGTTTCACGGCCATAAAGTAGGACGGAGCGAACTACTGCGCAGTACACTAGTCCTTTGGTCAGCAAACGGATATCTCAACTGCGCCATAAGTGACGCAGGTTGGCAAAAGCCAATCGAGCCTTCTGTATCCAAGCTGAGATTTCGTCAGTCACCAAGGCTATCGGCATTGGTGAGACTGCCAAGGTAAGTGAAGCTGTGTACACCTTCGACTACTTCACTCCCTATCACTAGTTTAGGTACCGATGCAACCCAATCTTGAACCATCATTTAGCATTTCGAGGGGAGAACCACATCCCGAACATGCTTGCATTGTTGCTTATGGTAGTCAGAAGACACCATCCAACTCGATTGGGAATTTCAAATTTCACTCTTTTTTCGATTAGCATTATTATTATTATCATTACACACGTTTTGTTGTGACGCGTAGTTCCCGAGAGTTGATAATGAAACCTAGTCTTTTGATATACGAGCACATTTGGCTCCCTCAGAAAAGTAAAGCACTATTGGATTATATCTTATCCCGTACAAACGAAGGCCATTTTTGGCAAATCAGGTCCACTTATCATCTAGCCGGCTTATGATTTGCCTCGTGTATTATACTTGAAAAATAATTCCAAATGGTCAGATAAGCAAATGAAACTAGTATTGTTGGAAGTTTGACATTCACGCGTTTCTGTTTGTTTCCTTTCTGGATCGTATACACTGCGCCGCGCCTCTCGGTGACGACGTACGGTCCCTCCCACTTCGGGATCAGCTTACCTGACCCTGGCCCTCTTCCTGTGGTATATTTCCGTTCTCTACACTTCACTTGATCTCCCACTTCAAACGGTCTCCAGTTCTTTCTCTCCTGTTCTGACTTCTCCATGTCTGATGTTTGTTTCTCTCTCACATTCCTGATTGCTTGTCTCCGTTCTGTTCTCAACCTTGTTGTATTCAATCTCTGTTGTTGCGGCCAGGTTTTATCATGCGTTGGTAGTCTCCGCCGTCTGCCATACATCAGCTGGAACGGTGACTTCCTGGTTGTTCCCTGTGCCGAGGCACGATGTGCCAGCAAGATTAATGGTAATTCTTTCTCCCAGTCACCCCCATTAGAT
The DNA here is from genome assembly GCA_944470395.2 of Schistosoma turkestanicum. Lineage (NCBI taxonomy): Eukaryota > Metazoa > Platyhelminthes > Trematoda > Strigeidida > Schistosomatidae > Schistosoma > Schistosoma turkestanicum. Next base: position 19,401,368 of record OX103977.1, on the reverse strand, counting down.
GCTAGCCATTCCTTTAGCGTTCGGTTATTCCTTTCCGTTAACCCATTCGTCTGTGGATGATACGGCGTTGTTCGTACTCTCTTGATACCTAACTGCTTTAGACGGGACTTGAACTCATCACTCTCGAAACAGGGACCTTGATCGGTTAATATTATCTTTGGTATCCCATGGTCCGCCACAATGTGCCGCATTACCGCTTCCGTCACCCTCCTTGCACGTTGGTCCGCCATCGGCACGGCATTTACCCATCGTGTGGCATGCTCAGTCATCACCAGCAGGTACTGGTTACCACTTGTCATCTGCGGGAACGGTCCCATAACATCTACTGACCACAAATCACCAACTGCTGTTACTGGAATTGACTGCAATGGCGGCCGTATGCATCGATCCCCTTTCATTAGTTGACATCGCTGGCACGCTAACACATATCGTGCAACATCGTCTCTCATACCTGGCCAGTACGCACTTTGTTGCAGCAAATCAGTTGTCCGTGCAATACCTGTGTGCGCTACCTGGTGACATTCACGAATCATCTCCTGGCGCAGATCTTTTGGGATTATTGCTACCCAATTCTCGTCATCATCCCGCCAGGTCAGGACTCCATATGCGTTCACTTTCAGTCGTTCCTTTTGCTTAAGTAACATTATTACCTCCTTGTCCGTTGTTCGTTTGTCTACGTCTTCTCCTTCTTTTATCACTCTGATTACCTCTCGAAGGTTCGGGTCAGCTTTCTGTTGCCGGATGAGTTCTAATGGGTCTCCATCTAAACTATTCACCGCGTATGCTGTCACTGGAAGGTCATCTTCCATGTCTGATCTTGACAAGTAATCCGCCACTACGTTTTCTTTTCCTGGAACATGGCCGCTACTGAAGTCGTATTCTTGCAGACGTATCATCCACCGCGCCAACTTCCCTCGGGGGTCTCTTGCTGTTCTCAACCACTGCAGGGGTTTATGGTTAGTCTCAATGTGAAATCGTCTACCTAAAAGGTACGGTCTCCATTTCTCTACTGCCCACACGATTGCTAGGCACTCCTTTTCGATCGTTGAATACTTCTGTTCGGCGGGTGTGAGAACGCGACTTGCGTATTCCACCACTCTATCAGCCTGACTCAATACCGCACCTATACCATGATCACTTGCATCTGTGGCCACTGTAAACAGTTTACCGGGTTCAGGCAGTCGCAGCGTCATCTGACGATCGTCTAGCATGTTTTTGATTCGGTTGAACGTTTGTTCGGCAGCCTCAGTCCATGTAAACTTGGTGTTGCTCAGCAACTTATATAAGGGCGCTGCTATTTCGTTGAAATTATTGACAAACCGACTATAGAACGCCGCTCTTCCCAGGAACTGTCTCAACTTCCTTTTCGAATTAGGTACTGCAATATTTTTTATGGTAAGAATTTTCTCTGGTAATGGCTTCCAGAGAAAATTACGGAGTTACTCAGTAAAATCGGAAAACCATATCGTAAATCGATAATTTGCAAAATATCAGTCCATCATATCGAACTGGACTGTTCCTGTTGCAAAACACCAATCCATTGTCACTATTCATGCGTTTCATACAAATTCCATTGTTTTCTAACTCTTCCTTTCTATAATTTTCGTTAAACACAATTCGGTTGCCCCACCTGTGTTCTCATTCACTACATTTGGTGTCGCTGCCTACGCAAAGGATGAAGATTCCATGGCCGAAGGAGTTTGAGGACGGGGATGTGCGGAGCTTCTTGAAGGAGTTTGAGGCCGTGGCGGAGCTGGTAGGGGTGAAGGAACCGAAGGCGAAGCTGGTGGTGCTGGGAACGCTGCTGAGAGGAAGGGCGAAGGCCGTATATGACAGCCTGGACGGTGCTGGCGGGAAGACATCATGGGAGGCGGTCATTGAGCGGCTGATGACCGAGTTCGACAGCCCGGTGGACAGGGAGGAGGCGTTGCGAAATTTCCGGTCGG
>OX103977.1:19303452-19399201 GCA_944470395.2 Schistosoma turkestanicum | reverse complement strand
GGTGACTGGGAGAAAGAATTACCATTAATCTTGCTGGCACATCGTGCCTCGGCACAGGGAACAACCAGGAAGTCACTGTTCCAGCTGACTGATATAGAAAAGCGAACCCAGACAATGCCCATCGGAAGTTGAACGAAAATTGTTCACTTCGAAGAACAGAATGGATCAGGTTTTAATTCAATGAATTAAACGTAACACAAAACCCGTAAGGATTGAAAATACTAGCTTTCTTTTTTAAAGTTGAGTTAGTGTGGGAGGTGTGCACTGACAGGTAGAAAATAACGTTTGTCAAAACTCGTGTCAATTTGAATCTATTTTTGGACCGTTTATATTAGTTAAAAGTGCTTTTCGAACACCCGCGTGTCCAATTGGTGGATTTAATATTTTATCTACAAACTTATTACAGTAAATAAATACAGCCGTATTGTAATTCAGGCAGCAATATAAGACTGAAAAATTACTGCCATGAGACATCTAACATGCCGTGCTTTCCTTCCGCCAGTCATTGTGTGAGAATTAACATTTGCAATGGCACAGATACCTCCATTCTTTGTCTTCTCTTAAATTCTAGTCTTCTGAATTCCTAATCACCTTCATCTTCCTCTTTTTAAGTTTATTTCACTAGATCATACTTCTTGAATTACATCTTCGAACCCTAATCTCCTTCATTAACACTAATACTTCCACTACATCTACCACAACGGGATCTGAATTTAAAACTCCATGTCTTTGTGCTAATGTGGTATGGAAACTTGAACTGATGTACATATGTACGAAGTTCTACGTTGCAGTTGACTGACTGATATTCAGTGATTTATTTTAGCGGAAATCAGTCTGCCAGTCAGTTAGTCCGTAGGCCACATACAATGATGAAGCTGACATGCATTTGCAGCTGTCGAAGTTGTTACGACACATAAAAAAAACACCAGGGCAATAGAAGTAGTAACAGTACCAGCGGTAACGGAAAACACTGGGCACACATGATACGACTCGAAAAGAAAAAAATCAGTTCACAGAATAAAAAGAACAATATAATTTAGACACCTAGGACCTAGAAGGAAAAGAGTAGATGAATCTGCAATCCTGACAAATTTCAAGCCATTTGACCAAGTGTTGTCTTCTACTGATTGCGGTAACCGTGTGAACCTCATTCAGGTAATTTTCACCCACCTTTATGACTCAGTCTTAGAGTTGATGACTTCATGAGCCGATAGTACATCTTAGTTTAGCCACCCCAAGTCCTCTCCCAACTTGCGTCTTGAACAACAACAAATGCCCTCAACCGACGTAGACGGCAGATAAGCATACGTAATACATGTCATAACCACCCTGGTTAGTGAAGTATCACTGCCTTAACAACCGACTCGCTCTCCTTTTGCAGTACCATGAGTCCAACCTCAACATAATATTCAATGGTCCCAACATACGCGAAGTGTTATAGAAACGTTTACTATATCACTCACAGTTTGAATAACAAACTGATCCTATCTAGATCACAGCCGGACACCAGGATACATTGGGCGGCCGTTCTGTCCCCATAAAGAACTCCTCAGCAGTGAGATTTTTTGATTCCCAGCTTCAGTATCTTGCATAAGCACTAACGAGAAGTTCTATACTAGGATCAAATGACTGTTAAGTGCTCGCAGGTTTCCCAATATTGGTATAGCTAAGACCCATTTGTGTGGTATACAAAGTGTGAAAATATTACAATCTCTACAAATCCTAACCATATTTCTAATATCTGTACCCAAAATAAAGCAAAGAAGTAAACCACTTACTCTCCAAGTCCACCAGATCCGATATTTAAATCTAGGCCAGCATCCACCAATTGACGAGTGCCTCGTTCGTTAACAGCATAAGATGGTGAAGCCATATAGGACATAAATTTATAAGCAGCTACGCAAGCACTAAAACAGCCCAATGATAATGCTATGTAACGTTTTGTATAGGTTGACCAGAAGAACGTTAGGGTGATACAGAAATAAACAGTCTAGAAAAAAAGTCAAAATAAGTGAAGGTTATAGAAGAGCGACCTATTCTATTGAAAAAGTTGCATTGTAACTAGTCTAGATGACTCGATATTTTAAACAATAACGTTGATATATCAGATGGTTGGGGGTAGTTAACAAGAAACATTGAATTTAGGTTTGTGCTAGTTAGCTTCCGTCAAGAGGACGCACTTCGAATTATGGGGGAAACGGATTGACCCTATGTAAAATAAAGCTGCGTCACCTAAACTAGTGATCACACTGAGATTTGATCAATATAATTAATTCAGTACCGAGGACATAAACATCATACTATGCATTACTCTGATCAATCAACGATAAATATCTATCTTACAAACAATAAACTGCAGTACTATCAGACGGTGAAGTTTTGATTTCAATCCTATGAACGAAAATTAAAATACTAATAGCCAACTTGTACTATTCAGATTCTCCAAAAAGCATATATATATATTGGTTTATTGTTCTCTACAACAATTAGATGAATGTACGCATTTTACAACTTAGGTACTAAAACAAGATTTTTAGATGCTGGTTATTCGAGTCAAAAATAAGAATATGATCAATAATAAACATAACGACCAAATTAATCAGTTTTAGAAAACATAAGAGCTGGAAATGATAAACATCATTTCACATCGCATATCTGACAATAACATATTGGGTGAGGAAATTAACAAGATCAAGAGCAGTGGATAAGATGGATTACGAAAATAACGATTTCTGGAAAATAAAGTGTAGAGATAAATTATGTGTAAAACAGGTCCTTTCAAATATTATAACAAACCAGCAATACATATACCTTGTGCCTGAAAAATAATTTCAGTTACTCGAAACACTTAATTCCTTCCGTAGTCTTATATTCTCGAGTCCAGTATAAACCAATTTAAATGAAAACCCTACCGTAAACGCAAGGCCAGACAGTAAATTGTGTTGAATAAGTGTTAATAATCGATAAACCACAGCGTTTTGGACAACCATAACGTTTCAAAGTGTAACAAAAACGAGAAAAACACTTACGAAACAAGAGAGGAGTAGATAACGGTAGAATTTGAGCGTCCGCACGTTTTCCTCATGAATGTGTTTTTCACTTTTAGTTCCTTCTTTAGGGGCTTTTTTCTGATTGAACATGGCCAAAGACGTAGATGCGGCCTTGACGTAACGAAATATTTAACTACTGCAGACATGAATATTCAATATCAAACACTCAAAGTAAAACAAGAAAGGACTCTTTCTGATGTAGGACACTAGATGTATGGAGATTTGATGAGATGGATTTATATTTCAGGTAAAGATATTAAGAAGTCTGACGGTACGGTATGAAAAAAATCTTACAAATATCTATCAGCTTTTACTAGACGGTGCTGGTCAAGCGACTTCACTGTATTCACTAAAGCGGCTTTGTCATTCCCATCGGTCGTTCGATTCGGTAATCACGGGATACTGTTAGATCATAATATAGTCAGACAGACGGCAGATTTCCCAACACTGCGAGAATAAGTGGAAGGAAGTTTACTCCTTTTTACTTGTTGTAAATTATTTTATGAAATGTTTCCACGATTATTCATTATGATACTTGACATTAGAATGCCATCACTTTGTATAAATAAGGAACGTTTCAGGCTTATCCAATATTGGCGTGGGTACATACCAACATTTCACTGGTACGTATGCACTGTTTCTCCCCAAGATGTCTGGTTTTGGATTTACATGTGTTCAGTGTCAGAGCAGAAAATTTGGTGTCAGAAGGCTAATCCAATTTCCTTAAATAATGTGATATGAAAACTACCCACAAACTTAGGAAGGACGGCGATATGTGGTAGTGGAAGAAAAGGCCATAGGTTGTCGTACACCCGTTCTATTTTTTTAAACGATACGTCACAAACTTGAAATGTACCTAAATTTTCCTCCGCGATTTGTTCATCAATGTAGATGGATTATACACAACTCGCCCCCTAAGGCTAGATTGTAACGTTCGCTGTATATAAAAGCAACAGCCCAAGTTTTCATCACAGCACTCACAAGTCAGGTTATCATTTTATGTTTTATAATTTAATTTTCACCATCAGTAGTTCTTTTATTCCTCTTACTTAGCAAAACTTTCATTATAACCCATCAGTCGAACTGAATAATCCAGTTTCCTAAGAAATATTACTCATCATCTGTATCACTTTGATCTGGCTTTGTTTCTTGTAACTTACATAGATAGCAAGTATAATTATTACCCTCAGTTGGGCGTTGTCCATGTTATCTTTCAAAAATAACCTCACTAATTCGGGACCAGAATATACATATCTTGGACCTGTAGCGTCTTCTCTTGCAAACCAGTTGCACAATTCTGTCCACTCACCTGGATTAGAGCAGGTATCAAACACTCGATAGGTCTCTTCACCGTAGTATCTAAACAGCCATTTTACTGTCAAGCTGATTCAGAATGCAAGTGAAGGTAAACTTCTTTTGACAGTTAACTTTTCGAATTCATGTGACTAACCGTCAGAGTTGTAGGCCATTTCTGACTGTTTATTTGATCATGAGGTGTGACTGCTTTTCAAATTAATTCGTTGATTTCACAACAGTAATGTGTTTTAGGTGCTTTGTTGAAATTGACTAAGATCGCCACCACAGACCCGTTACATTCCCGTCAAAAAGTACATCTTCATGAATCAAGGACAGAGAATAAAAGTCTACGCATAAAAGATATTATAGTTGCTGGCGATTTCGTGGTATCGAATGAGTACCGAAATGGTGCCAGAAAAGAGGGGTGAAATTACTGTGGTGAGTCATTCAACGTCCAGCTCGCATGACTTGTCCCACTTGTCTTTTGACCTTGTCAATCATTCATAGCTTTTATTCATGTGTTCATGCCAATCTCGCTTAATACATGTTTGTCTTATTTTTGTCTGACTACAAATTCTTAGTCATGCTTTATCTATTGGAGTTGGCTTACTATGCCTCTCCACTTCGCTTCATCCACACTAAATGGTGGCTAAACAAATGGAAAGTTTTGTGCGTACATGGTAGAAACGAACAAAACGTTCAGTAAAACAGTCACTGGTACTATTGGTTATAATGATGAATGTTTCTGTCAAACCGATCACGTTATCTTCATTAATGTTGAGTCACTACAAAATCATTCATAGTTTTTACATTCAGTAATTTGCATGAATCGCTTCGAACTGTTATTCATTCCCACTTCCGTGCAATCTTTTATATTTTCACCTCACTTCAGGTGCTTAACTACAAGAAGTTTAATATGACCAACTTCTTTCATTCTCAGTGTTAATTTATTTAGAAGGCTTTAATTCCCATATCTTTCAAAAACATATATTTTCTTTTGATATTTGCGATGCTTTCCAAAACCCTGTTTATGCTGTTCATTTATAGCGTTTACTTAGATATAACTCCTTGAAAACACACAAGTTCATATTCTTACTCTAGATTTTAGTTCAATTCGTTCTCGAAGTGAATGAATGAATTTTATTCAATTCCTGTTTTACTCACAAATCCGATTCAGACATGACCAACCAGGGCACAAACTATTGTTACGCCGAATAAGAGTCGAGAAAAGAAGAACAGAAAGTCAGCAACATAGAACAGAGAACTCCAAGGCATAAACAAGCAGACAAGTGCAGAAGAACATCGTAGTTGATAAGCGAAAATATATGGAAGACATAGTAATGATAGGAAAAATGGCTGCAAGAGAAGGAAATATGAAACAACTATGCGGTACAACAAAGAAGCTAGCCGGAAGATATGGTAAACCAGAACGACCAGAGAGAAACAAGGAAAGACAACTAGTAATCGACATTGCAGAACGGCGATACAGTTTGGTAGAGCATTGCGAGGAACATTTGAGTAAACCAACTCTACTGGACTCACCTTCAGACCGTTCAGGTGATGTTGACCTGAGAACGACTGAAGAGATCTGTTGGTAGTTGGTTGGGTTTTAGAGCTGTCATTCACCCATGAAAAGCATGAGGTACAGTGGACAGCTAGGATGCAGTTGGAGGATCCAGACTTCACAGATGATTAACCCTTGTAGACAACAGGCAAAAAAGTTCCGAAAAAGACAACTAGTGTGACAGGAGCTTCTGTAGTAGCAGGTCTCAACACTCACATTGCAAAAAGCGAAATCCTTCGACGTAACACAGTATGTATCAACCAAACCGCATTCAGTGGAGAAGCTTTGGAAAATGTGGAAACGTTTACATACCTAGGAAGCATCTTCAGTAAAAAAGGCGGGTCTCATGCCGATGTAAAGGCATGGACTGGCAAAGTAAAGTCAACGTTTCTACGATTGAAGAACATCTCAGAACTAAGACAAATATCAAGCAACACCAAAGTCACAATTTTCGATGCAAACGTCAATGAGTTCCACTATATGTTGCTGTAACGTAGAGAACCATTAAGCCATTATCCACAATATACGGTCATTTATTCGCTGTTGTCTACACAAGATTCTGAGGATCAGCTGGCTTGAAACCATCAACAACAACCCACTAAGGGAGAGAACAAACCAGATTACAACCGAGGAGCGAATTGGCGGATAGGTCAAACATTGCAAAAATCACCCAGCTGCGTCATCAGGTAGGTACTAAATTGGAGTCCTCAAGGCCAAGGCAAAAGAGCTGGATCTAAGAATACATTTCTTTGAGGAACGAAAGCAGATGGCAAGAAGATTGAGTAGGTCGGAGAACGCCAGTCGGCGGCCCATGTTCAGTTAGGGATGACGAGCGTGAGTAAGTAATCTCATCTTTATTCTAACACCTCGTTGGAATACTGTCATTACTAGTTCTATGTTACAAGCAATCCGGACAGCTTAAGCTACTGTATATTCGATTCTATAGCCATCTAGTATATGAAACTGAAATTAAGTCCACCATCGGTATGAAATGTAAGATGCTAGTCAGCTTATAGATAATTTTGAGATCGGAAGTGCAGATAGCTGATTAAAGAACATGTGGAAAAATAGTTTGGAAAATTTATAAGCAGTGAGATAGGTAGGTAAGACAGAGAAAAATGTTTGAATGTTAGTAAATTGGGAATATTAATATTTCTTGAACTGCTAATGTATGAACTAGAAGGAGCTAACAATTATTCAGGATTGCTTCGGTTTATTATGACTGACGACAGCTGAGTATCATCTATGAAATTATAATTCGTCTGTGTTATGAAATGGGATCTAAAAATGATGTAAACGTTTTTGAGAAAAAATAACGAGACTTTAACTATTACAGAAACTAGGAATGTGAGTGGTAGGAGGGTTAATTCGTCACCTGCAGTAGTTGGAGGGAGAAGTAGAATCATGTTTTTATCATCTAGTAATACTTGTATGAATGGTAATGAGGTACAATATATTCACCGTCTGTTAATATTGTCTAGGATAAGTCTACACACTAGGTGGTCAATAAAATAGTGTCTTGGGATTTGGTGGGAGTTCTGGAAGTACTTGTTAAATCTCTTAAGAGCATAACAACAGCGTTACCAGTATCTTGAACCTCGTCATTGTGTCTCAGATACAGGTAAAAGTGTACAGTCTCTTGCATGATAAACTGTCCGTTGTTGCGCGGAGATCACGGTGTATTGGCTTTCTGTGTTTTGCAGTTATTAGAATGCATGTGTTGTTTCTGAGTCTGTAAGTGGGGTGATGGTTCATAACTAGGCAGCTGGTTACAAACGAGAAGCCATATATTATTTCATAGAGGAGCATTACGTTGTTTTTCAATCGACAACTCAATAGAGGTTCTGGGTGAAGATGCTTACATCTTTCCGTGTAGTTGAGAGTATGGTCGTGTCCTAGCAGGTGACTTGTGAAGCTTCTACGGACGTCTACTACTCTTATCCATATTCGAAAAGATATATAAGCAGTATTGTTGAAAGGGCCTTACACACATTTTTAACTAAGGTTGACTCCCCTTGTCAAGAAGTCCTTATTTAGAAATCTCACCATTCGTCCAGGTTTAGAGATTATAATAGAGGTTCTTCAAAATTTGGGCTTCCTGGGTAATTACTACTCAGATCGTGCGCTCACACGAGTGTCCAGATGCTAAATTTTTGCAAGTAAAGTGGTGTGTCATAGAGAAGATTTTCAAAGTGCATCATGACACATTTGTGGTGGTTAGATGTTGACTGTCAATTTTTTCTCCAGACAGACAGGTTTTCAAGGTTACTTTTCATCAGAGCTACATTTTTATCCAAATATTCATGCTTCAATCTGTATACTATTCTCAGATCATCCGCAAATAACAATTTTCTTCCAAATTGCAAAGTTTTACATACATTGCTTAGTTACACAAGGAACAGGAGTCAACCTAATACACTTTTCTGAATAACTCCATTGATTATTGGTCATGCCGATGAAAGGCGATTGTTGTACTTCACCGTTTGAAGCAAACCACGAATATAATGGATTATAGACCTCAGCTGCTACCTTGACGTGGCATTCAGGCTTGCCTATTGTGGTAACCCAACAGAGCTTTATTTGCTGGAACATATGTTCCACAAGATTTACCTTTCAGAAGCAGACTACACCGGATATAAAACTCGACAATACCAGTCAAATACACTCTAGGAATGAAAAATCTATCAAACTATCAATGCAAAGCAAAAAATTGTTGCTGCGTTCAGAGATCGCGCCATTCTCTTTGATACTCTACCCAACTTGGTTAAATGCGTGACGTTTAGCCTGTGACGACGGAATTTTATAATCTGGTTCGTAACCTCGGGTACAAAGACTGTCCACTGGCGAAGAGTGAAACTCAAAAACATAAAATTAAATAAAACTATTGAAATTTAAGTCATAGAATTGATTAGGCTTTTAAAGTTCATTGAAACTAACATAGTCAAATGGACTAACCGAATGACTGACTTGATGTCAGCATACAATATATAGTAAGCAGCCTATATATCTTGACAGTTAGTTATTGTTCATTTATATATACATATATATATATATATATATATATATATATATATATATGTATATATATATATATATAACTGGATAAACGAAAGTATTGGTAGTCCTCATAGTTGAAATGACGGACTGAATACAACTTGAAAGCTGGAAACACTGAACAGCTGCTTTACCTTAATATGGGACTCCTTAGCCTATAGAGGTGACATCCAAGACCTTTGGTCGAATAGCAACTGTTCAACTAATAGGTCAGAGCTACAGTTGATTCGAGATGTTGCGCACTCATCTTCCAAAGCCTATGATTTCCGGTTTACGATGAATATCTTACCTAGGTCGATTCTTGACATCCACGAAAGTTTGTCAATAACCATCAGTAACAATTAGTTTCAGTCGATACTAGAAAGTTTGATCTGAGACCTTTGGAAAATGGAATAGTTTTGCAAAAATAACTATACTTCATAATTTATGGAAAACGAGATTATAAATAAACATGGTGTTTTGTAGTTTCAGTCTATTAATCTGTATGTAATTCTGTCATCAACATTGTTGAATTCTTGCAAACTAGCCAATTCCAAACCTGTCATGATCTCGTAATGAGAACAAACTTAAATAAAATAATTCTGACTAGAGATCACAATGAAATGTGATCAGTGGAACTCGCCCAATAAAATGATCCAGACAGCTACGACTTTGGTTACTGTCATTACATAATCAATCCTGTATTTATGAATGTACATGCGTAAATAATAGTCGAACGCTTTTTACAACTGGTCTGTATGATTTCACATGTTTTCTATTTAATAAATCGCAACAAACTACTGAACATAGTATATTGATCATGAAGTGTAGATAAAATCATTTGGAAGTAAGAAGAATAGGCACGAATGAAGTCGTAGGCGTGTTACATAAAACCAGTTGAGTCAGTTTGATTGTTTTAAATAGTAATTAAGTGTTAGGTTCACATACTAAATGACGTATTTTGTCGATTATAAACCTAATTTAGTCAATAAATAAAGATTTAAATGGTAGTTACTCCATTCAAGTTAAGCAAGCACAGGGTTTTTAATCCCATAAGACGTGAGTTTACCCTGTAAGATGCAGGTGGTTAACCAAGTCAGTAGCTTTAGAAAAATAAAAGTGCAGCACTGAGATTAAGAGTCCACAGTTACATTAAGTAAAGACTAAACTGAAGAGATCAAAATAGCATGCCATACAATATGGACTTTTAAGAAAGCCATATTGAGAATTCGTGATATAATACTGAATGAGTAGATAGTCGTAATGTTAGTCACTAACAATTTTTTTTCACTACCCTAGAGATAAGTGCAGTAATATTTATGGGCGGATGATTTTTATTATCAGACTTATTTTTCTAATTTGTAACGTCATATGATGTAAGAGGTTTTCTATCAATCGGAGTGAGTACCAGTAGTGGTATATTAGAACCAACACATTTGAAGGGAATGGATGGAATCTTATCCACTACTTGACTGTTTGAGAACTTAATGAAGTTGTTACCTTTACTTATTGCTAGATAAAAGGAAGCGATAGAAATTATTGACTAACAAGTCTGATAAATAACTATTAAAGTATTACTGGTTAAGAACTCATAACTGTTCACCAAAATGATGCTGCAAAGATTTTCATTGGTTTTAGAGACGCTTACAAACGTGTCATTATGCATGATACATGGTATATCTACTCTCTGATATGCTGTAACACGTTTATTGGAAAAGGATATTCGTCTTTTTACTTTAGAGTTGTTGTTAAGTGCTATCAACTTACGAATTTGAAATCATCAAACGAAATAATAATGATCCCAATTTATCTAGAACTTAGACAAGACACAAAGAAGAATTCCGATTTTAGGTAGGCAGTTCTAGTTTGTATTGTTTTACTACAGCAGATTTAAACACAATATGAAATATTTTTTATTTTACAATAAATGTACTTACTATTCAACACGTAACTCCTCACTGATGGCTTTCAACGTATGATTTTCTATAATACCGTAAAAAATTATGGTTATTTGTACAGATGCTGCAAAATTATTTGACTTAAAGTAACATTTCTGCAGGCATCTCCATTTGTTATGGTCTTCAGTTGGTGTAAGTAATTCGTTCGGCTTACTAATCGGATATATTTTAAGAGGTTCACAAGAATCTAAAAATGAGTTTTTTCAAGTTATAGGCTAGTTAGCGTTTGTCATTGACAAACTACAGTGCTGGTTGATAGACGAAGTGTTAACTCCGTGGGCCAATTTTGTTAATGAGTCAACAGGACTTTTGCACTTTCTAGAGGTTCGAAGTACGCTTGTGAGTAAGTCATTAGTGGGTAGTCTTTAGAACACATTCCACTATATATATATATATCTATCTATCTATCTATCTATCTATATATATATATATATATATATATATATATACATTATTGCGTTGATTTCTCTTTCATGACATTCTCCATTTCATAGGTTAAATTTTCGTAATTTTTCTTTAGAAATTCATCTGTTACTCAAGATTTATTATTGTACCATGTCATGAGTTCACATGCTTAAATAATTTATAGCTGGAACAGAACTCTTATTCAATGCTCCCTGGTCATTAGTGGGTTTTCAATCGAAATTAACCCAGATTATCCAAAACATAATTCAAAACTATCCAGTTTATTATCAGCAGTAGAAAGACGATTTACATTTTCGTTTTCCAGTACTGAAAATTTTTATCGCTTAGTATGAAAAGGAACTTCATCAAACATCTTAGTAATAATGGGCTGAAAAATTGTTTTCGTTATGTTTGGCTATCATACGTTTATGATAATAATATGCAACTTTAGCCATAGGTTTTAGTCAGCGAGTCAAGATACAAGATTGACTATGATCACCACTAAATGTTCCATACGGTCCCGTCACGTTTATCAAAATAAATCCATGTACCAAGATTTTATTGAAGGAGACAGTAGGCATTACATCGGGAGCAAGGCATTTAGAAAAATGGCAGCAACGCGAAGAGAACGTTGCGCGCAAGAAGTGGTAGAAGTGTTTTTGGTACAGTTAAACAAAACGAGTACAATATTGTTTATTTTTTACAAATCGTATTTTCTTCGTAGAAGCGTTCCACTACAACGTTGTATATGGTTATTGTCAGATGTTTTACTCCAACATTTACTTCATAAGTAATGTCATTAACTATACATATGACTGTGGTAGATATCCAAGCATGCCCACTGTCGGAAGCTTCTAGTGTATATTTATAACCTACTCGTATACTGATATTCATTGTTATAAGCCTTAGGTTTGTAATCCTACTAAACGTTTCTAACCTGAATGAAATCAAACAAGGCATGAATGTTTATTCTACTGAGAATATACTTTTAAGTTCAAGCTTCAAAATGTTTTTAAAGCTATCAGCCGTCATGTCACCCTGTTGTGGACGGTAGCGAATTTCAAATATCCAGATTTTTTTTATCTCAAATAATCTACACACTTTCATAATTAAACAGTTTCAGTTTTAAGTAGTGTTTGGTAAAAATCGAAGTTGGCCTAATAGTACACATACACAAACTATAAAAGATTCGTCAATATTGCATATTGTTTTAGATTGAGTAGCTAGTTACTTATACCAACCTGTATTTAAATAAATGATAATCTATATCCTATTTACATGCATAATTCAACATTCAATTATTCTATAATTATTCAAAACAAAAAAAAACAGAACAATTATTTACCTGTGTTACCAGAAGCAACAATTAAAACAAATACACATATGACATATATACACATTCACTTATTCAAGTCATTGAATAATAAGCAGTAGATAAAGGGAACAAAAATAACATTTAATATGATTGAACAATATTATAAATATCTAAACAAAAACGTTGATATCATATTTACATTGCAAACAAAACAATGAGTTTTGAACACAACTAACAAACAAAAATTTACAATGATCAGTAAATTAATAGTTTTTGAAAAAAAAATTAACAATTTATTTCTTATTATATTGGGTTTATTGTCTAGGTAATTTATTTGTACATATATATATATATACATAAAAACTATTCTGATGACCTTAACAAGTGATCTCGTTTATCAATGACACATTATTTATTAGTTTAAACAAATAAAACATACGAACACATACACATGCATGGAAAATTTATGTTCAGAGCAATTGTTCTAATTAGTTTAAAGTAATATACATACAAATATTGTTATATTGATCGCTTAATGTGAGCTTTAAATAAAAGAACTAAAAAAAGAACAATTCATTCACAGAAAAACACAATAGAGCGTGAGTGAGTGAATAGTCAATAAAAACAGCATATTATACACAGGGTGTATAATTTAAGTAAGCTTTAATCATATTTTGAATATTGAATATTGCCTGCCGGAAACATTCATTCCACATAACATTGAATCGCATACATACAAGCAAATTATTATTATTATTATTATTCTTCATCTTATAACATTTTAAACATGGGATGTGGTGCAAGTGGATTAAAAGATTGTAAAGCAGGTAAGAAATGAAAATTATGTTTTCCATTTTGAAAAAATATTCAATGATCAATATTCTCTTTTCGGTAGTGCATTTAGCTGGGTTTTTTATTATTTCCCTTTTACTTAAGATATAATAAAAATGAAATTGCATAAATGATATGGTACATAAATTTAAAAGTAATTTATAAAGTTCAATTACAAATAGACCAATAAAATTTAGCATGAAGTTAGGCATTTGTGCACAAGACCGAAGGTCTTGGATTGGAATCCTGCGAGTTGCAGGAGTCATGAATGCACACTGTTGACAAGTTCCATACTAGGACGCAACGGCCATCTAGTGCTTCCAGGTTTCTAATGGCGGTCTAACATTGAGCGATTCATGATTTCAAACATTAACTTTTGTCAATTAGTTAGCGCTAGCTGTAAGTGCAATCTAGTGCAGATATGATTGTTGAAATAAACTTTGTGCGTATACATATCTGAAATTGATTATAATATTTAGAATTCTTATTTATAAGATGGAAAAATATTGAATTCTGTGGTTTATGGGAGGTAACATATGAAGCTAGTAGATGCTTGTTGAATCCAGGAGATAAACCGACAGACATCCACTAGTTAACAGTCAGAAAGTTTTTTGCCATTATATTTATCGCCAAGTTAGATTATCTTACCAGATTCAACTCCTTAGAATTTCTATTTGTCCACAAATTGAGATAAACAGATACCATGAATCGATCAATGTTAGACCACCATTAGAAACCTGGAAGCACTGTACGGCAGTTTCGTCCTGGTATGGGACTCCTCAAAAAAACTTAACAATCTTCACAACCCCGTAATGTATAAACAGATACGTATCAAAATTTGTATGGTAGGTAAAAGGCTTGATTTAAGAGAACTTGCAAAGATAACTAGTCATAAAGGACATTGAATAAGTCTGTTACCAACAACAAGATTTATTCTGAAGCGTATTTAACTGATGCAAAGCAAAAGTTCGTAAATTAAAGCTTTTATGAACTAGATTAGTCTTATAATGAATGATCTTTTCGATGAATTTCTTATTCTGCTTAGTTTCATATCTTTCTCGTTAGCTAATCTCAGATTCATGAATAAGTTGAGAAAAAACAATCATTTTTAACAACATCAACGTGTAGGTGAGAGTTAATTAGCTCTTATTGAACAGTATGCATTGGGAGCATAAAACTACATTTCTGGTCATTAAAGTATCAAGTCAGTGTAAGAAGTTTGCAGATTAACCAGTATGTAAATTCTAGAGACTCGTATATTCTATTTTGATTTACCCAGTAAGAATTATATTTCTTACTCATTTCCCTTGATAAAATGAGTGGACGAAAATGTAACAAACCGAAACTTTTATAATTTAAAAGTTCTAGTGTATACCCTGCAACATCCTTATCCTCTCATAATACAAACTTTTATTTTTAATCATTTAAATTATTACGTAACCCACGTTTAATATCTGGAATTTCTTTCTTTCGACTGATCTTGTTGAAACAATGAGTGAAGACCTAGGATGGAACTTTTCCCTCAAGCTATCTTAAAACATCGAACCCAGGTCTCACGATCTTTCGATAGATGAAATTTTCTGACACTAAAATAACCAAACAGTTGCAAGCTGTTTGTCTGTTTACTAGTCTTGTCAGTAATAGATAACTGTCAGAAAAATCAGTACAGTTTAAATAAGCGATACTGCCAAACGTAGTTGGCTTGTATATAACCTATACTTAACTACCGCCTACTTCAACGTTCAATATTTTATGATGTAGAGGTAGGTTGAGAAAAAGATTGATAATAACTTAGTACATGAAGTCACTCACTGTCCGGTGGATTGGAACGCGTGAGCTGATGCATACTGCATATTTGGAGTCCTGCTGATTATTGTACCAATGATTGAAGACAGTTGTTGACATGTTTCAGAATCGGTGTCAGTGGTGTTATTCATTAGATTCTGAGTTTTAAAATTTTTTTCTAACTTTTGATTCCACAAATTCATCACTTCTCATCCAATCATATTACCGATATCTTATGTTCTGTAAAACTACTGTGTATAATATTACTTCTACTACTGAGACATTTGTCTTGTTTTTTTTTATTTCGTTGTGTTTTTATTGAACGATAAGTTGAATCAACAGCATATATTAGGTTCAATGTTTGACATATGGTTGACAATACAGAAAAGTTACTTAATTAGGACGAAACAGCTGCTCAGTGCTTCCTGATTCTCTGTGGAAGTCTAATTTAAGCCAGTCTTCAAATATTTGGTGATATCAAATAATCTCCACAAACGTACTAGCTGTCAACCACTTATTAATTACTAACTAAATTGGAACGAAATTGTGTTCATGGTAAAATCACAATTTTACAACGGTTCGCTCCTTTTGCAACCCATAAGAGAAACCTTGAAAGAAACTGATGACGAGGAGTCAGAACAATCACTTTTCCATTCAAATCTAAGTTACTCTGTAACAACATTCATATAAAAAAAGACTGATTGGAAGAAACTAGAACAACAACATACAATGACCTTGAGTACAAGGTTGATATTTAGCTTTTTAAAAGATCGATGAGAAACTATGAAAACAGCATCTTTAATTGCGGCAAAAATCAAAGGTATCTCTCGCGAGAAAGCTTTTCATGTCATTTGTCAGTTGATTACAAGGTGTGAAAAGCTTTGTTCTTTATCTAATCACCTATTTCTTCTCAGTTTCTTTTGTTGAGATAGACTCACACCCATTGTAATTTTTGAAAATACCAGGTGATAACTATCCAAATTTATTATTTTTAAATAAATGACTACAAAAATTTTATGATTTAGACGGCCAAAATCTTCTTTCGTAAAATAACTATTTCTTAGTACATACTTCTTTCAGTTTTACCGCGAAATAATGTTCAAATTCAATTGCATTTAAGTAGAACAATACATGTACACAATTTTTAAATGTGGAAAGTAGACTCTCGTGTATGTGACTAACATTCTGGTTGGCGTTTTTTTTGTTAGTTAATTTTCTACGGGGTGGGGTCGCTAAGCCAAAGCCTAAAACTCCTTTGTTATCAGGGCTTTGGACCGACAGTAACTCTAGTGGGGTTTCAGGCAACCTTGAATATAAGAAAAGATGAACGACTTGTTTCTGAAGTAACTTTCACGAAATTTTTTTAAAAAAAATTAAACTTTGAAAACTATGGTCACATTGTGTAACTTATTTAACACTTACTAGAAAGGCTCAAAATTGTGTTCATGATAAAACCCTTTTTTTAAAGGGTTCACTTGTGGTGGCCAATGTACTTTCGTGACGGTTGATATTCAACATGTCCTTAGTCTGCGTAATTCGCTCGTCTAGGTAATCGTCCAGACAAATAGCGCCAGACGGTTATAAATCAGAAGGCAAACACGATCGGTTGAATAAGTCTATACCACAAAATGGACCAGCAGACCACAATCACACAGAGCAGGGCAAGTACACTAGCTAGTGAATCGGCGTATGAATTCATTAGATCAAAATGTACATATATATACATACCAAAATGTCTGAGTCATCAAAATATTAATATATATATATATATACATATATATATATATATATATATATATATATATATATATATATAGGATGAATATGCACGTAGTTGGTAAGCAGTGTACACTCGTACCAGCTCCTACAAACCAGATAATAATAAAAGCCAATGGTACATATAAATCTCTGCTATACAAATGGTTTGGTTAAATAAGTTAATCGAAAAGCTTAACCAAATTAAATTTAAGCAAACTCAAATATATGTGAAGGCAGAACATGTTTGTTTTGCAACTGATCAAGGAAACCTTGAGAGAAACTCATGCAATCCTAATATTTTGTAATTTTCATTAGATTCGCTATGCTCTGATTTATCGAAATCAACACTTGGTATGAAATACGTTAAACAAATTCAATTGTAAAAAAACTCAAAAAATCCCCCAAAAAAACCCAAATGTATATATCATGTTGATTTTACGAAAATTTCTCCACTTTTTTTTGTTGTCCTACGTGATTTTTAGTCAAATGAAATTTTATTTCATTACATACAAATTGATTTGATGTTAGAATTTTCTCTCTCAAACATTCAATATTTCGTAGCATGGAAAGTTAAATAGATTTGTATTAACGATATAGATTAAGCACTTCATTTGAAAATCGTTTGCCGTAGAATTAGTGTATTGATTACAGTCATATTTGGATTACATAATGGATCGATGTTTTATTTTCAAATTTAAAGGATTGTAAGATTATACTAATAATAACAGAAAATAATTCATTGGGATTTGTGTATTCCATTGGCGAAATTTCATTAAAAAAAGACTATCGAATGGTTGTCAGAATAACTACTGAATTGGTGCGTTAAACGTTTAAATGCTCACTGTTCGGTTTTTGAACGCGATCGATCGATCGATCGATAGACGGTAGAATGCTTCATAGCCTACAAAGATATAAGTAGTCATTTTATCATTGAAATAACTTGATAAGTGAAAATTTAACTTGACTAAAATGATAACAATTAACAACATGAATTGATTATATTTCACAGTTTTTCATCATCTGCTTATTCGGGCTTCTTAAAGCATATTGTTACGCTCGTCTCTAGGTATGTTTAAACTATTACGAGTTCACCTTAGTCGAATAACGAGAACAAACAATGAACCAGCGTCCACGCAGGCTACTGTGATCCCTTGACCAAATCGAATCAACAAGAAGTCTTGATATAGTGTAGAAATCGTATTCTACAAACACCCAGCAAGCACACAATGAATCTAAGCACTCGAATTGTGTTTATTTATACCTTATAGGGACGTCCTTGGGAGAGTCACAAATATAGCACAGTAAAATGACACAGTAACCAATCACAGCCAAGGATTTCCCTGGTGAGAAATGTGATCTCAAGGTTAACTGATCGGTTGAAAAAATCAATCCAAAATAAAGATATTTATTAAGCAACTTCTGGGGATCTAACATCCCCAACATATATACATTGTAAGCATAGGGGGGAGAGTTCCTCTGAGCGTGTGTGGCACTTACCTGTAGTCTATGATCGATAATGTCAGAATTGGAAAGCACAGTAAGTTAGAAGTGCAGTACAGGACTAGTGTTTCGTTTTATTCAGGGCTCGTTCTTTGGATATTTCTAGATTATCTTGTTATATTCACACAATGACAGTCCAATACATGTACTAAGCTTCCTATCAGTGATAATCACTGATTTGTTTAACAGTATGATGTTTATCCTTATTAAGTGGAATAGTTTGCTTAGATCATAGATTAAATCTGTTCACTTCGCTTTGTACATGTGTCTTCCTTGAAAAGATCCCATTTACTGTCTACATTTATAAAGTGACCAGGTTTTAGAGAAAAAACTGGTACTGACATTAAAAAAACGCTTTGTACCATTGTTATTATCAAGCATGATTCGTTAACACATTTAACTATAAAAAAATCAAACGGAAGAAACAATGAAAATAAGCTTTTTTCAGATTGGAAATGTAATTATTTTAAATTATAATCAATGTCTACAAGAAATTCAATCATTCACTAAAACAAAAAAAAATTGAAATTTATTTATTCATGACTGTTTCTTTTAAATGTTGTATAGAAGTAGCTGATCCAACCAATGATAATAATGATGCAAATATTACAGAAACAGCAGTTGAAAACCCCATAGATCCTGAATTCTCAACTGAAAAAAGCAATCCACTGTCAGACCAAATTCAATCGGATGAATCAGAACATCAAACAACACAGAATCATGAAACTACAGAAGTTTCAATGATTGCTGAACAAAACTCCGATGTACATACAACAAATGATGTGCAAGTAAGCTATTTTCTTTTTTGTGTAGAAGATACCTTAATTATAGAAAATGAAAGAAATCAAGTCACACAGTATATTTCCGATTTCTTGTGATTATTAAGATACAAACATATAAATATTGATTAGGTAGAATAATTGTTTCGTTCGGATATATATTGAAATTCAACTAAAAAAAATATTGTAGAAGATATGTTTATGATTATTTATAGTTTATCTTATGAATCTAAATCAGTTAGTAAAAATACATTGAAAAAAACACAGATTAATTAACAGCTATTGAGCTTTATTATGTGAATGCTTAAAAGTGTTCATCCCCAACTTCGCTATATGAATTAAGCTCACATACTACTGATCTCACAATGAAAGTTTGATGTTTTAAAAACAAACTTGACATCCAATGGTCGACACTTCTAATATTAGCATTCCGGGGTTGTGAAGATTGTTAAGTGACACATTTTTGAAACCATGAATAGATCATTGTTAGACCACCATTAGAAACCTGGAAGCATTAAAAGACGGCCGTTTTGTCCTGGCATGGGACTCTTTAGCTGTGCGCATCCACGACTTTTGCAACTCAGGGGATTCGAACCCATGACCTACGGTATTGTGCGCGAACGCCTAACCATCGGACCACTGGGTCGGTTTCTAACGGTGTTAATGTCTAACTTGATCAATTCACGGAGTAGCACAACCTCATACACAGTCTTCGGTAGTTACTGTCTACACCCGAACAGGTTGAACTTCACTCGATTCGTAATATTGCATAAACATCATCTTTTGTCAGTCGTGATATTTCTCTTTTGATTAATGCGAATAAACTGGAACTGTCATTATTTTTCGCATTATAATGAAGCAACTTACATCTCGAAGTTGGTCGTTGAGGAAGATGTAACTAATTTCTGCATTGTTTTTATTCCGGATTGTCGTTTGATCATTCTTTATTAGCATATAAGTTATTTAGGCTCATATAGGAATAAGTTATATGAATTTACAAGATTTTTGATATTAGCTGGCATTGGAGTTCAAGTAGTGTTCTTGTAGATATATTTGTGACTTGCTAATCGAACGAAATGTAACTCAGTAATTATTTTTTTTTATTAAAACTGACAATAAAGTCTTGATTCATTACTGTACAAATGTTAGCTTTTAAAAATTTTTTGATACAACACTATGAAGCTTAGTGATGGTTAATAATTATCATTAAGGCGACAAACGAACGACAGGACAATAATGTACCAGACTGAACTGTTTCGTAAACATTCGTAAATAAATCTTATGAATGGATACATTGATAAGTTATAAACTTACCTCCTGAACAACACTGAATAATACCTCTTGTGTATGGCATGAAACTCCACCTGGACCCCCTATTGGGTTACTTCCGGTCCCCAGTCCTGATAAAGTCGAACGGTTGGGCGCGGGGTTGGCGACTCTATCTCACAAAAAACTAAATCGCTAAAAAGACGCTAACCAGAAAAAATTAATTCAAACCATTGAAACTTTGCCGTTGGAGTTAGAAGGAAAGTTATAAAAGTCGCATGACGAAAGCCGAGTTTTTTCGGAAGTCACAAGGCATATGTTCCTTCTGATAACTAGAGCAATCGTCAGTATGCATGATGTCAAAATTATTTTTCCCCTTTTTTGACTTAATTATTTTAACTAACATTGGATTGGATTGTTTGTCTTTGATACTCTGTTTACGGCACAATAAATTCATCTAATCTAGCTTTTCGGAGAACGATTTCTAGTTGGTATGAAGAAATGTAAACTATATGTAACTTTTACTGAGAATCCCCTTCCCATTCACAACACAATACATAATAAATCAATAGTGGATTGTACTCAGCTAGTTTATGAATATGTCAAGAGTTACATATTCTTATACGTTTTCGTAATCTTCCATTGAAAAATACTTTATAGTTTATAATGCAAATAGATATTTATCAGACAATTATTAAATCTCTACAACTGATTTAAAATAATTTATATAAACTATCATTAACTGAATGGACTTGAAAAGTTTCAGTGTTGGATATCAACTTAGAGTTTTATAGATGAAGTATTCATAAGTCGTTGATTTGATTACTTAACATTGATCACGGTAAACTCTTGGATACAACTCGCTATTGTGCAACTGTCAACATAAGTGGGACCACGTGGTAATAACGGAATAGACAGATGACATTTTTTTATTTTGACTGCCATCAATTTTCTTTCAACCTACTTCCACGCCAGCTAACATCGTCTTGATATGTCCCAAATATCAACGTAGTGGAGTCAATTGTAGATAAATATCCCTTATGCATATATGCATCCCTTAAGACGAGATTTAAGTGTGGGTTAAGCGACCACCATTCCAGTTTAATTATACATCATATGCTGAAAATCCTACTTCCATAATATATATATATAGTATTTCAACTCTTTTTTTAAAATTTTCACAGCATATTTTAAAATAACCACAGTGTTTTTTAAAATGTCTCTTAAAAAATAAAAAGAATACTATTTTTTTAAATTCAAGTCTTCTTTAGCAATCGCTTTCATTCAATTGCGATGCATATGCCTCGAATTACCTTGTAAATCATTTTTGGTTAATTGATTTACAAAATTTAATATAAGATTTGTAAATGATTGATTAAATCCGCTTGCCAGTGATCTTCTTACAATGGATTTAATTTTTGAAAATGCAAATTCGATTGGATTAAGCACATAACTATAAGGGGACAAAAACATAATCTTTACTCACTTTTCATCAAAAACATTTTTGGTGATATTCAAGACATCGATCTTTACATTATCAAGGATAAAAAAGCAATTCTTAAAAATTGATTTTTGATTGCATTTTTCAATCAATTGATCAAAAAAATTGGATGAACTTATCGGAGTTCATTGAACCAAAAAATGTTTGAGCAAAAAGAACTTCATTTTCTGTGATTACGGATATTATCAAACTTACATTAGTTCCAAGTGATGACGGAACCATAGCACTTGCTGGTTTTCCTCTTGTAGATCTTCACAAAGTTCTTCTCAAATAAATATTAAAGGATGATTCATCAATAAAAACTTTTATGAAGGAGTCTTCGATATTCATAAAATCTTGCGCATATATCTGTCGTTTAAATTTACTTGATTCTGAATTGATATTGATCGATGTATGAGGACATTTTAAGTATGATAAAAAATTTTAAAAAACGCTGTGAAAATTTTAAAAGACGAGTTGAAATACTATATATAGTTTTAATCAAGATCGTGAATATTAGTGTAATTATTGGTCTCAGAATGCATGATACTTTTTTCATGAAGGTCAACGTATTCTGTTTATCTTTTTGTAAAACTTTATTTTTGTAACTCATGTACGTTCGTTTATCACTTGTATCACAATAACTAAAACAAATATACGCAACTTTGACCAATTTAGGTGAATATTTCAAAAAATCATAAATTAGTGGGATTTTGTGCACCATGTCAGCCATTGTATTCTCAAAATAATGATCATACTTGTAACGATCAATGTAAACGTGATTCTGTTGATTGTCCTTCAAAAACACATTTAAATTTGCCTCAACTTGATCCATTTTAAAAAATAAAAATGGCGAACCAAATAAAAATTCATTTAAACAAATTGAATAAGTTGTAAAAAAAAACACTTCTGTCGAAATTCACTGTGTATAAACAAAAATAAAGATTATACATCATGCCATAAAAGAAAATTATTATGTCATTATTATCGACAGTATTCATTTATTCATTGTTCAACACTGTTAAATATTCAATAAAATATAGAACTGTGATATTTATACGACATCTCTACATTTCTTGATAATTCATTTGAAGCTAATCGCTTGAAACAATATTAACTCGCATCATTCGATAATACCTGGTAATTTTGTCCACTAGACATGATTCATTCTTATTCACATCTAAGCATTATTTATATCAGTGAATTTTAAAAACAACTATCAATTCACTATTGTGAGTTAATTAGTTAGTGAGTTAGTTAGCTAGTTAGTTAGTTAGTTCATTGATTAGTGTGTTTCGGTATGATTCACTTTATTGTTGTTAAATGATTATATTTCTGTAAATTATTATTAATGTTAACTGTAAATACATGAATAGATGTTGTGAGCTGACTAAAATCTATCACATATATATATTCATTTAAATATCTATGTCGTCTGATTTCTGTCTGTATATTTTTTTAAACATCAATCTGTCTAATTGTTTTATTTTTCTGTGTAAAAATCCAATTTACATGTAACATTTAATTGCATTTTGTTAATGTACAAACTAAGCAGAGTAAATCTTAACAAAAAGTTTCAAATAATTTCTTTCCATGGTAATATACTACTTATTAATAAATAATTCTAGCAGTCAATAGCTGTTTCAGTAGTGTTTTTTTCCAGCTTCATTGCAATATTTACTTGACATTGTTGAACATTGAAGTATTTTGCTTATCATCAAGTCATTCACTGATTTCAAAGTATCATGAAGAAAAGTGATAACTAGAAAGTGCTCGGATTGTTTATGTGTCCCTGATTAAGAAAATTTCTTTGAGATGAATTCTTCGACACGGAGGTGAGCTTTTATTTTTATACTGACATGTGGGTGTGTGTGTGTAAGCAATGATTAAACTCAATTCGTTTTTCATTTTTCTAACTTTAAATAAAATCTTTCCCTTTTTCAATGATTATTATTTTTAGCAATCTGAAGCATGCAATACTACGAGTGAAGTTGCTTCTTCCGAAAATTGATCAGTAGTTTGTGTTTCTTAACGTACAAATTATGACTTTGAACCAAAAAAATGCAACAGCTTCTTTGAAAGTTTGAAATTATGGCTCTCAATTATGTTATTCTTATTATTATGATGATGATTATAACTGTGTGTTATTTTATTTTATTTTTTCAAAGATTAACACAATATTCATTGTGCAGTTATCATTGATCATGAATTGCATTTAAAATAAATGTTATTCAAGAGTTTCAATGATTTTCAATTTGAATGACGCGCATTATTTTGGCTTCAAATTTCAATGTGTATCTTTTTGTTTTTTTTGCTAATTTTCATGAAAATGTGTTCTTTTTATTTTAAAACAACAAACAGACTCATAGAAAAAGTGTTTAACTTGAAAAGATTTATAGTTTCAGATAATTATTACAAAAATAAATGAGAGTTAAATGACTATTGATTGATTGATATTCATCAGATTACATCTACATAGAGCATATGAATACTTAAACTCTCAGATATACATATTTGTGTTTGTCCAAAATTAACAATTGTTTCTTGTTGATTACAAATAAAAGAAATGTAATGATTCTTTTTTCTCTGTGTACACAGTTTATATTGTTGTTTTCAGTAGTATGATAAGAAGTTTGAAGGTTAACTGTACTTTTTGAATGTTTATTATTCTTTACTAGAAATCCTGATTAGTCAAGTTCCTTAACTTTCTTATCATCTGCCAGATGACCATTTTTTGCATTATCCTCTCTAAAATATCCGCATAAGTTAGGCAGGTCTGTTAAGGCGATAAGAATATAGGTTAAGGAAGAGATAAAAAGTGTCACAAGGAAGGAAAGCATATGAGCATGTAAACTTGATTTATTTTTTATTCAGAACACAGGAATAAACATTAAATGTCAGTGTTTGCACTCCTTTTTTACTATTGAAATATTGACCAGCGAGAATTTCTTCAAAGTGGAAAATTTTAACAAATCCGAAAATTCAAACAAAATATTTAGAAATGAACAATATTTTTTTTATTGACTGAGAACATTAATTATATGCGTAACGCAAAAATGTTCAATATCATGTTTTGGTTTGAGTTGAAAAATGTTAACGAAAATATGCCTTTACGAAAGTAGTTATGAAATTACTTTTTCTATACTCGATATATCAATATCGATCTATCGTTGATTTGGGTCAATATTGAAAAAAAAACTGTAATCGCATAACATAAACAAAATTTAAAAGTATTGAACTGTATTCGTAATCAAGTCATGAGTGATTACTGTTTATAAAAAAAAGAGCTCCTTACTATCAAAAACATAACATGACCATCATTTCTTTCTATTTCACTACTAGTAGTCATCAACCAATCTTTTTATGTGTTGATCAAAAAGTTATTGATCCAAGACAGTTTTATATGCATTACGGGGTTGTGAAGATTGTTAAGTTACACATTTTTGAAACCATGTATCGATCAATGTTAGACCACCATTAGAAACCTGAAAGCAATGGACGGCCGTTTCGTCCTGGTATGGGACTCCTCAGCAGTGTGCACCCACGACTCCTGCAGCCCGCAGGATTCGAATCTAGGATCTTCGGTATTGTGCGCCAATGCCCTAACCGTTAGACCACTGAGCCGGTATCTAACGGTGTTAATGTCTAACTTGATCAAATTCACGGATTTAGTCATTAACACCGTTGGATACCGGCTCAGTGGTCTAACGGTCAGAGCGTTCGCGCACAATACCGAAGGTCCTGGGTTTGAATCCTGCGGGCTGCCGGAGTCGTGGGTGCGCATTACTGAGGAGTCCCATACCAGGACGAAACGGCCGTGCAGTGCTTCCAGGTTTCTAATGGTGGTCTAACATTGATCGATACATGGTTTCGAAAAAGTTTTAAATGCGTTCTGCAAGCTAAAAATCAGCGTCTTTGTATGTAGAACAGATAGATTCTGATGAAAAACGGAAAACTATGTTGAATTCTACGACCAACTATACATGCATTCCAGTGTTGATGTTTGTAGTGTGTCTCCTGATAGGTTGAGCCCAAAAACTAATGAACCTGTTCTTTCTGTAATAATAGTGACTTGGCTTATTACCTTGTCAATCATTCGCTTATATCTTGGTTATTTTTGTTTATGTGTGTCCAAACTTACTTCACTCGTCACATCTCCAGCTTATTTTGTCTGACTATAAATACTTAGCCATGCAAGCCACTGCAAGTAGTTGACTCGCTTGCCTTATCGATTTCGCTTTGCTCCTTTGCTTGTATGCTTTTCATTCTCATGTTAACTTGCTTCAATGAATGCATAAACGGTTGCTTGAAAGATACTTATCCGAACCGAATTCGTATTAAGCTTCTAATTACTACCGTTGCACAACTGGTGCGTCGTCTAAGTATGATATATGAAAATCGAAGTGGAGATTTATTTCACAGCATTCTCGAACGTCATAAATAAATGAGCCACCTTCGCGTCAAAAGTGGTGAGTAGCCACATGTTCAAATGTGAAACTTTTTCAGTAATGGTTTTCTTATTGGTGTTTTTCCTATTTTCACCCAGAAACACTCAATATGAACTATCAAAATAGGTATCAACTTGTTTGTATCGATAGTCAAACTCGATTGTTTGAAAAAAAAACATTTGAAGCTTCTTTTAAAGACACCGTTTGGTTGTAATTGAAAACAAAATATATTTCTTTAGTCAACTAGCATGAATATGCTTTGTCAGTAAAAATATATTTCCATTGTCCTTTTAACTGTTCTACAAAGCACATGAATTGAAGTTAACATTTACTCCATATATATATATATATATATATATATATATATATATATATATATATATATAGAGAGAGAGAGAGAGAGAGAGAGAGAGAAGCATTAAAAAATATAACAAAACACTTCCTACAAATTTTAATGATTTCCATCAATGACCATTTCTGTTCATTGACATAAAATATTCCATGTACCCCCAACTTATCAGTTGGTTGCTGTGGCAAGTGTTGCCAATAGAAAAGGCTAATCAAGCATCACTATGGTAACATCAGTTATCATAAACAAAATGCATAGACATTTTGTTTGGGTTATGTAATTATTTTATTCATTTTTAACGAAATTATATAGCTCTACGAATTAGCATAATCATGAAACTAATGTGAACTTTCGCCGTGAAACTAATATAAGTTTCACAGTTGGAACATTTGACAAGTATGTTATATCATCTGATTAGTTCATTTGCATGAAAGGGTTGCGGTGATTGAAATCATGAACTGATCAATATTAGACAACCATTAGAAACCTGGAAGCACTGGACAACCGTTTCGTCATGGTATAGGTCTCATCATCCACCACTCCTGCTACGCACAGGATTCGAACGCATGACATTCGGTCTTGCGCATGGACGTTTAACCAATGAACGATCGAGTCAGTAACTAACGGTGTTAATGTCGAACTTCAATCAGTCAACGGTCTTTTGCAACCTCATGCACTGTCTTCAGTGAGCACTGTTTCACATCCAAACAGGGTTGAACTCCACTGGTCACCACTTCTCACTAGAACTCGGAGAAACCTCCTTGCAGAGCTAATCACTAGTGAGCACATGATAATTTACATGAAAGGGTTGTGGCGATCTTCGAGTAAGTTTTTGAAATCATGAGTCGATCAATCTTATCTGTGCATTGTAAAAGTTTTTTTGAAAGTCAATCGCATTCTATATACAATCATTCAGTTTTAAATCAAAAATATTTCCAACTTCTCTTACATGAACAATCATTATGTGCTTGTGATTGGACAACTTTATATTTGAGAGCATCATAAGAAATCCATGGAATTGTGTAGTTTGTCAATAAAAAGTGTGAACAAAAGTTTTACATCTGGCACTTATCGATTTTGAAGTCATATCATGAGCTGAACGAAGGAAAAAGAAATCTAAATTATTGACTAATATGAAGATTAAGCGTACATCTCGAGGAGTGAATGTTACTGACTGAATTCTTGACAAGATAGGGAATAAGAAGTCGTATGAAACCTTTCAGAAGGAAAAAAAACTGTCCAGTTATTCCTAGTTTTTAATAAGTGTCCAGATGAGATCAGTTTGTATTGCTGAGATTAAGCATTCTTCGAAAACTTACGGTTATAAATATTTGATGAAAGCGAATGATCCTCCTAGGATTCTCACGATTATATTCTCCTCTTAAGACATATCGAAATACATGTCAGCAATCAACTAATATTTTACATACTTAAGTTGTATACTAGACAATCGTTAGAGGATTGACTAGTGGAGTTCATCAGTATCAAGTAGGAGGAAGGTATGCATTAAAGACAATTAAGAACGGTAGCAAAGTCATTAGGGTCGACTGAAGTTAGAGTTGTACACCATTCGTGAATGATAGCGAAGGTCTTGATTTCAATCCACGTTGACAGGCTAGTGTGCACTTACTGGAGAGAAGTCTTACACTAGTATGAAACAGTTTTCAAGTTCTTCTAAGTTTCCAATGCGTATTCGACTTCTATTAGTCAATGAGCTCGACAATATTCAACAGTTTACACAACCTCCTTACGGATTAATATAAAAACGACCATTTATATATAGATATAACTGTTCAGAAATCACACTTGATCAATTGCACGAAGAACTTCTAGAAACAAAAGATAAACATCACTTGAATAACAATTGTTAGAGAACGTTTTATTATTATACTTCATCATCTTTGAATGTGAAATAATGGAGAGTTATTGTGTTTTGCCTTATCTGAGTAGATTTTAATAAACCAGCTTTGTTTCGTCAAACGATATACAAATAATTGTAGCAAAACATTTGAAGGTCAGAAGAGATAAAATAAAGCATTCAGTAGAAAAATATCTATTATTGAACTTTGATAAAAGATTTACAAGTATGGCAGCGATCATGTAACACTAACAATAATGATGATTTTAATCAAAGAAGTTAGATTCTGGAGAAAAAGGAGATTAAAGTAAAAAAGATGTTTCTTTTAGGTACATCATTCATCTAAAGATAAAGTTTTTTTGAATGAATCTTCATAAATGAATGAAATTATTCTGACGTAGATAATTTAAAACATCATAGTCTATTTATCACAGAAAAATATTTAGAGAATAATCGCTCAGAGCATGACATTTACGAGTTTAGTTTATTTTTCAAACTCTAAGGAACATATTTAGTACCTCTCAGATATTAGAAACAAGTGAATAGAAGAATTTCGAGGATAATTTTCAAATAGCTTTCCATGAAGATATTTTGGTAGCATTTCAAATCCGATACGGTCTCGTGAGCTGTTACAGATATGAGGATGGATGTCACTTCCCGGCTGCCCAAACCATAGAAGAGTGCTTCTTAAGGAACCTGAAAAGTAAGTTGGATTAGTATCTGTCTTAGAGACCTGAGAACGTGACCACAGAGTTCCAGAGACAACGGCTTGAGGCCGGTTACGCACAGCTTTTTTATGAGAAGTTTTCAAAGTGTTAGCCGTACTTTTTAAGTGTCCTTAGCGCCGGCGACGGAAATCCGTGAGTTAAGGTGAGGTCAACCTTTTGGGGTATACCTTTTCTAACCCCTTTCTTCCTTGTCAGAAGGCAGCATCGCTGAAGATGCTGGTTGTCCGAGGGTAACACGGTACTGCTATCCCATCCCTCTACAGTTAGCAGTACAGATTCGCCCTCATACCTTGAGTTTCTGCTTTCAATCTAACTGTCCTCCAATCGACCTGCCTGACGATTGTTACTTGTAAAAAAATGAAATGAAAGACTTGACACCAGTTACAGGAGAAATTGAGGAACATTAGCCTGCTATTTTATCTTGTTTGGGATTTCTTCTCAGTAGATATTCATGATCTCATTAGAGATTAAACTTGAGAGCTTCTTGTTTCACAGTAATCATACATCTGAAATCTAATTGGTCCACATTCATACCATACTACTGATGATAATACTTTTTCACTACTAAGATTGTTGAATTCTAGAGGATATCACTCACTCCCTTTGAAACTCATCAGTATATATTCTTTAATTCAAAATGAACATATGTATCCTCATCTGATTCTAAGTACAGTTGTCTGAAATTATTGTACTCATTTTGTAGTCTGAAATTTCTCACTTCGATATCTGGTGAGGTCTATGATGGAGTCATACATATAAGGGCCAAATAACAGTTCAATGCTTGTTTGGTGTCAACTTTTATGTACATACAAACATACATAGTTTATGGAAATATTACTTACCTCTGAACATTGAATATTCAGTTTAAATTTTTAAATTCAACTAATCTAAAATAATACATCACTAGCTCCTGTAAGTTTTCATTTTCAGAAGCAACATGTTCCCACCTTTTGTGAAATGAATACTAGACTTTTTTTTTAAAAAAAAATTCAGATCATACAAAATGATACATTATGCATTCATTCGCCTACATAACAGATTTTATCGAAATTACAAAAGAATTTCAATCCCTCTCATTCTCCCTCTTTCTCTCTGTGTGTGTATACATACATTTATATTGCTAACTATTTATATTTTTAAATGAAATTAACAATTCTGATTTGAAAATTGATGTAACAAAATCAATGTCCTTTATCAGTCGAAATGAAAGTCTATTTTTATCGGGGAAAAATAGTTAATTAGTGTTGATTATTACATTTAGGTATTCAAATAAACTGAACTGTAAGCTTAGCTGTTCTAAAAGAAAAGGTCATCATTTATATCTTCATTGTTTTCAAGATATCAACCTGTTTTTTTCACTATAATCTTACTTATTTACTCACTTACGCCTGTTATCCCCAGTGGAGCATAGGCCGCCCACCAGTTTTCTTCAATCAACTAGGTCCTGGGCTTCCCTCTCCAGTTCTGTCCAATTTTTGTTCATTCATATCATATCTCTCTCTATTTCTCGGCGTAATGTGTTCCTTGGCCTTCCTCTTTTCCTTTTACCTTAAGGGTTCCATGTGAGGGCTTGTCTTGTGACACAGTTAGGTGCTTTTCGTAGTGTGTCCTATCCACTTCCACCATTTCTTCCTGATTTCCTCCTTCACTGGAATCTGGTTTGTTTTCTCCCACAGTACGTTGTTGCTGATGGTGTCTGGCCAACGAATCCGAAGTGTTTTGCGTAGACAACTTTTAATAAACACTTGTATCTTATGGATGATGCCTTTCTTAGTTCTCTAAGTTTCCGCTCCATAAAGTAGAACTGTCTTGACATTTGTATTGAAAATCGTGATTTTGGTTTTGGTTGAAAGTTGTTCGGAGTTCCAGATATTTTTCAACTGTAAAAAGGCAGTTCTTGCTTTGCCAATCCGCACCCTCACATCTGCATCGGATCCACCTTGATTGTCGATGATGCTGCCAAGATATGTGACTGTGTTAACGTCCTCCAAGGCATCTCCATCAAGAGTGATTTGGTTGGTGCATGTTGTGTTGCATCGGAGAATTTTGCTTTTTCCTTTATGTATGTTGAGACCCACTGCTGCAGAGGACTAAATGTATCTTCAATTAGACAGAGTTATGGAAATTGTTTTTCATTACTGAAATCATGAATCAAACATTGTTAGACCACCAACATTAAAAACCTGGAAGCACTGAACGACAACCGTTTCATCCTAGTATAGGACCCATCAGCAGTGCATATCCACGATTCCTACTACTCACAGTATTCGAACCCGAGACGTTCAGTCTTGAGCACGATCGCGTATGCTTTGAACCACTAGGCCGACATCCAAAGATGTTTATATCTAACTCTGATCAATCTAAGGGTGTTTTATGTCACCTCACTCATTTGTCTTCGGTAGTTGCTGCTTACTCTCAACAGGGTTGAACTCCACTGGTCACGTCTTTTGCAGTTTGGTAATATTCACAAAACATGATAACGTTGGAAGTTTCGCTGAAATGGCGTTTATTTTGGTCAGTTAGACTTTCGAAATGTTGCTAGTAAGTAAATAGTTATTTTCCAACGAACCAAAGAGGTTCACAAACCTAGTTAGAGATTGTTTCAAAGACTCAATAATTTCCAGGAACATTTCTTTTAACTTAATATTTCTAAATAAAATATTACCATTATTGCTTACATTGGGATCAGTCTCACATATGAATTCTATCAAATTCTAAATCAATCTAAAGTTTCAATAATCTTTCAGGTATTCAACTGTAAAACTCCATGTTGTGCTGTCTTTATACTCGGTGGTTAAGACCGCAATTTAGTGTCTCCTGAAGTACATCAGCTGGAACA
Organism: Schistosoma turkestanicum; assembly: GCA_944470395.2. NCBI lineage: Eukaryota > Metazoa > Platyhelminthes > Trematoda > Strigeidida > Schistosomatidae > Schistosoma > Schistosoma turkestanicum. Next base: position 19,366,959 of record OX103977.1, on the reverse strand, counting down.
GCGACTTTCTTGCTATTCTTTCGACTGAGACAGGATAATCTAGTGACATCATTGAAAAGTCCGTCTCCTATTAGTAGTTCAGTCATAACAGTAGCTAAGACAATAGTCGAATATACATTCTTCATGTAATTTTATGAATCTTAATGATTCTATGGTTGTGATAATCACTGAATAATCGTAACAGAGATTTTCTAAAAACAGTAATAAGTCAACCATTAGTATTCTAGAAAGAGCTCTGCAATTATCTGTAGTAATAAGTGAAAAACAGGACAGATAATCAATTTAGTTTTAGCATTCAAACATTTTATTAAGTGAATAAACTAAAATGAGTTATTATGCAAAATAACAGACTATACTGTGTGCATACTTCACAAATTACCCAGTTGGACAGCAAATCAACAAACTCAATTTAACAGTTTAGATGTAATAATTTGATTATCTTGCCATTAAAGTTTGTTTTGACTGTTAGTAATCTAAACAAATTTTCATTTTGTCAACAAATTTGCTTCGGTGATATTTAATTATACTTCAATTAGCTTGGTTGAATTTTCATATGTATTTATATTTATACTAATCAGTAGTTGAATGTTTTGTAATTGGTTTATACCTGACCCATTTCATTTTAGCTCTTCATTGAAAATTTCTGTTTTTATCTTTTGTACCACTCACCACGTGGTATATGAGTAGTATGTAGCAGAGGATTGTCTAAAAGTTGCTACCAGGGAAGAGTGTTTAAAGACAGAAATCTATGGTACAATCAGACTTTACTGAAGACCAGCAGACATGTAAGAGAAGGCACTAAGAGGCTTGTTTATGTTACGAATGAATGTTTGACGAATAGGTGTAAGTCACTCATTTATAAACTGTTTTTCCTTCGTAAATTTGTATTCCATCTGGTTTGAACTTCTTTATGCATCACAGTTGGAGTTATTACATCCAACCTACCAGGGGTATCACTAATAGTTTCATTCTGATCTATGATGAACATTATCTGCCGCAATTCGTTGCTGGATGAAGTTAAGCCACGTGAATTCTGAAACTTGGGTTTGTTATTCTATTGTTTAAGAAAACCAATATGTCATCAAAGAATGTTTCAGTTATTTTAATTCTGTTCCAAAGAAAGAATTTTTCGGTCAAATATTAACAAAATATACGTGTAATTAGTGGCACAAATGGACCATCTATTGTGCCTTTGATTTACAGGTCTAATCGATAAACGGGTGGAGTGATGTCAGATGATCTAGTCAAGTCGTAACCAGTGAGGAAGTTTAGGTTTATACGCCATGTTCCATTAGGATCCTGGAGATCATATTTATAACAGTAGTTTTGAATGAGAGTTTTCTAAATCCCCCTAAATCAGTCTTCCATACCCACCAACCAAGTTTCAATTTCCATCGTCTCATTTTCGTGCACAACACTTGTTCCACCAAAAGACAATGAATAGGATTTCACTGACTGTGGTAAACTGTACACGCCCATAGGAGAGGTCGAATGAACTCTCTCTCCACTTTCCACTGTACCAGCGAGCTTGAGGGTATGTAATTTCGAGGATTTAAGTGGGATAAATAAAAAAACGCTTCGAGAAACAACTGTATTCAGTGATCAATGGTCTGCATAGTCCTAACGAGGTTTTTGCGCGACGTTATATAGTCTGGAGGTCTTTTGATGAATGAAGTAATGTGATTGTATTACAGGATCATATCAATCAGATTTAAGAATTGAACTGTGAACAACGCCATTTTTTTGCACGCATTATTTTAATATAAAAATCTGTCATGTAATTCAACAAAAAGTATCGTATACAAACCAGTCAGTCACACAATATGAGATAGAAGTACCTATGTGCAAATGGTTCAACTTTCCACATTGAACCACTGAATCAGTGAATCTAGATCGTTACTAACTGGTCTAAAGAGCATGAGAGTTTTGGTATAGAAAGTTAGCAAACCAGCTATCTTAGTCCATTAGCTGACGGTGATTAGTGCATTTGGCATTTGAACAGTAAGCAGTAACGAATTCGAATCTCACCGTAAAAAAGCCACAACATTAGGCATATTTAAACAAATAGTTACCGCCAAGATGAAACACAAATTCAGTATTGATTGCTTTGGTTGTTTTTCATTCATTCATGCGTACCTGCATGCATCTATTCATCATGTCCAAGGGAAGCAACATTGTCAACATTGAATGACACCCGAAATCACAGAATTGTTAATGCTTGTTTTTGATATTTCACAACGTAGAACTTTGTTTGATTGTTTACGCTTCATGATGTGTATGAAATTTTGTTTACGGAAAGATTCAATTTATTTTGGTATCTTTAAGTTTAATCCGGTTAACATAAATTGAGTATAGTTTATTGCGTTGTTTATCAATTTTGGCAACAAAAACAACAAAATGTCATCACAATTCACCTGTTTAGAGGATGCTTTGAAAATATTGATTTTCGATGAGTGAATGATTCTGCGCGAAGAAAGTTTTTAAAATTGAATTTTTAAAAATTGATACGGAAGAATTTAGATCTCTGGTGGATAAATGTGCACTTGAAAACGGCGTGATTTCGTGATTTTCCTATCAGAATAATGACATGGAATCAATATACAAATATGGATAGTTACTGAATACGTACTAAATATTCTACGGATAACTGATGCGAAACTAGAGTCTTTTCGTATTATTCTTTGGAGAAAGCAGATATCCTTAGAGGAGGTTTATGAACAAGTATTAACAGATGTGTGTCATTAAAATAAAGCACCAACTTAAATAAAACAACCAATGAATACATGTAAGCACCGGATGATGATTTTGTCTTAGGATAGGATTCTTCAGTAGTCTGCATCCGCCCTCCTTCAGGTGGACTTTCTTGTATGCCCAGGAGCTCTTAGTTTGTCAACCCGTGAACCGACATACATCGATGTTATTGTCTAAAATAAATCAGGCCACGACAATGAGTGAATATATTCCATTACATCGGGTATGTAAATACCCCACGCCTAATACTGTATTGCTCCGCTGGTCACAACTTGTCACTAGTGGGCAAACGACAAGTGTTTCCACAAATTGAGCTCACAAAAACTGACCACTATAGAGGTATTAATCTTTTACACATTCAACTTGTGTCAATTTTAATCATGGACAACAATGTGTAAACACGACTGACGAGCATTTACATCATATTTGAGTTGAGTGAACTGCGTTGGTGTTTATTCCTTAATAGAACAGATGAAATAATCTCTGCAAACATGCAACTACTAAGTACATAAAGGTTTGTAGTAATTGTTAGTTAATAGATAAGGGGATAATATTATTAGCTCACCAATAAATTTTTTACTAACCCTCTCTTTATTCTGTGAAAAATTTCAAAAACCTGTCGGCCAAAAATTTATTTCTGTTACAACAGTTGTTTGACCAACGTGAGTGTTCGGGATGTTAGATCCCCAGAATTATCTTGAAAAGTGTCTTAGTTTTGGATTTATTTCATGGACCGATCAGTAGACCTTCAGATCACTTCCTACCAGGAAAATCCTTGGCTGTAATCGGTTACTATGTCATTTTAATGTGCTATTTTTGTGACTGTCCAAAGGACGTCTCCATAGAGTATAAATAAACACAATTTGGATTCATTTTGTGCTGGCTGGGTGTTTGTAGAATGCAATTTCTACACTATATCAAGACTTCTTGCTGATTCAATTTAGTCAAGGGATCACAGTAGCTTAGCTGCAGGCTGGTTCATTGTTTTGTTCTCGTTATTCGACCAGGGTAAACTCGCAATAGTTTAAGCATACCTAGAGTCAAGCATAACAGTGGGTAATAAACTCTAAATTTATACACATTTGATGATATATACCTAAAAAACGTGTTTCTTTTTCTTTTATCTAAATATTTGTCCATTGAGTTTGAAATCATACTACTTATTTCATTGCAAGTACCATGGATGTATATTAATAAAAATTCCTAGAGATTAGTTAGCAGGCTTTTGTCGAAAAAAATCTCTAGATTAATCAACCGGCAGAAAACACAAATATGTATTTTATGAATATAGTTCAGTATGTAGTAATTTTTGAAATATCAATCCAATAATCTTTCAATTAAACTACAAGAAGTTGTTAACAGAATGTAATATCTGAATGTTATGATAACTTTTAATTATTAGTCACTCATTTTAAGATTCTTTCTTTTTACTTCCTTTAGTACTTTAGAGGACGACTATACTATTTTATTTCATTATTTCAAGCACTTCAGTGATAAAAATATGTCCCCATTGAAAAGTAACAATATTTGAATAGTTTCCGAAGAAATGTCTCAGAATGTGTAATATGATTTTGCATTTGAAAGTCGCATAATTTCTCTGAAGTGATTAAATGTGTGTTGTTGATAAATGCCAACTGATTCAAAACTTATATTTGTTGTTCACTGTTGATTACCAGTATGAAAATATGGATAATACACTTTTCAAAATTCTTTTACATTGAACCTTTTAAAATGGATGACGCTTGGAACTTGAATTCTATATATTAAAAAACAAACACATCAATTTCCTGTACTTGTTCATAGTTTGAACTTTATTCATTTTCAAGGAAAGGTGGATATTAGCTAGCAAATTTATCCACGTAGCTAGTCCTGTCGTATTTTGGACAGTTCAGCTAGATAAACCTTCATCTGCTAGTTTATGTCCACCCTGGGATTCGAAATCGATACAGTCCGCTTCAAACTTTACCACGTTATCCTATTAGCCACTGAGTCCAGGTTAACACCTGAGAAATTCAGACGACCAATTTAAAGAAAAATAAATCTTCATTTCATTGCACAAGCGAATCGCTTTCATGAATTAGTACCGAGTTTGAATCTCAGAGTGAAAGTAAACTGTGAAATGAAGGTATATCTAGCTAAACAGTCCAAAATAGGGCGAAATGTATTCCGTGAATTTCATCGCTAGTCAGTATCGATCTCTGATAATGATGCTTGTAACCTAAAGGCAATAGCAAGGCTATCCGCCCTAGGATGCACATATGAGAAAGAGACTGATCATTAGAAGTCATAAACGTCGATTGAAGGATTCAAACAACTTATACAAATGGACGATTATACATATTGAAGATTCTTAATGAGATTATCTGACAGGAAATATCATTTCTCAGAAGATTGCTAGGACACCTTGCTAAAAAATGTCAACTCTAATGAAACTATGATCTAACGTTTCCTGAGGACTATCTCCGAATATTTAATATCAAAATATCGACCGTGTAATGTCTAACTATTCAGATGAGTTTCTATATAGCAATATGATTAATAAAACTCAATCACTACTAAGGATTGTACAAACATGACATTACTTACTAGTCAGTGATCAGTCAATATCATTACATTAGATATACTAGTTAATTTAACATAAATATGCTTTCATAGTTAAACTGATAGATTATTGGTAGATAGATTATTGGTATGGAAGCTTGCATTTAGGCTTCTTCCTAGTTGACACTTTTCAGAAACGTTTACCAAAAGTATCAAATAAAACTGATTATTCCTGCTGAATTTAAAATCTACGATATCCATTTTCATAATCTAAAGTTTCACTAATTTAAACTTAAGGTGAATCCAAGTCAATTCATCTCTGAATAGTAAGTAATCAGTTAGATGTTTGTCTTGTTCTTAGGGCTACGAGTTGGAGTCACTAACTCCATACGCGACTCGCTTCTTTTATCCGAGCTTGGGACCGGCAGTAGCCTCAGTGGAGCTCCTGGTCGAGTTGATTCCAAAACAATTTACTATTAAATTCATTTCATTGAAATCATTGTGTAATGAAAATATCAATCCAACTGAGAATATACATTGTACTTTAGTCACCGTGAAAAAAATCAATCCAGAAGGATATAAATAAACCTAATTCACAAATTATCAAAAATTCATTATATATTTGTTTTTTGTTGTTTTTTTCTTTTGGAATGAACTTTCATTTAAAAATGTATCAAATAGTTTTATATCTCTGAAATTACTGAGGTGAAGAAAAACAATTCACAATTCTAACTTTTTTTTAATTAGTTTGTAAGTCTTAAGGTGAAATGCTTATTATCTTTCGATATAAAAAAAAATTATTCAACGGATAATATATATTTTAAACATAACAAAAAAAAAGAGAAAAATTCAAATAGAATTTCGAATTCAAACAAAATCTAAGGTCAAATATATATGTTGTATTTTTGAATAACATGAACAACATTCAACGCTCATGTTCAATATTCAATTAAATAATGAATTAAAACAAAAACAGGTTATTAAGCAGAAACTATTTTTTGAAAAATATATATATATACTGACTTAATGTAAAGTAAACATGTATATATATATATATTACTTGAAGAATAGTAATAGAATTTTAATTAGATGATGAGTTTACACACAGCAGGTAAATTCAGTGGTCAGAATTAATGAATCTTGTATATATTCTAGAATAAGAAGGTCAATGATTTTATGTTAGTTAGTAACCGCATATGAGTGGTATCTCTAATTTTGTATTCTGAAGACTAAAATATACATTGCCCAGAGTTTGTGTTCACTCTGAGTTTTGAACTCCGTACCTTTCGTTTCGAAATTAATCACGTTATCTAATTAGGTAGAGTGAGTCAAGATAGCCACTTAAGAGATCCAACAGACCAATTCAAATGAATCAATCTTCACCCCATTGCACAATGGGGTGAATGGCTATCTTAACTCAGTAGATATTAGGGTAGCTAACGTGTTGGAGTTTGAAGCAAAGGGTACTGAGTTGGAATTGCAGAGTGAATATATAAACTCTGAAATGAAGGTATATCTAGCTAAACAGTCTGTTTTGTATATATATATATATATATATATATATATATATATATATAATAGTAAAAAGATCAGTGATTTCATGTTAGTTAGCAATCATATTTGAGTCGTGTCTATAATTATGTATTCTCAAGATACATCAACCCATTACCAGAACCAAATGAAGTATGTAGAAATCATCGAGGACCTGACACAATGTCAAATTATTCTTTGTAATAAAAGAAAGTTTAAATATGTTAGAAAAACCTTGTATAAGAGAAATGAGATCATTATTATGGAATTTGAATGGAACTATTTTTCAACACGTTATTTGTTCAACAAGTCGACTGAATCAAGAAGTAAGCCGTTCAAATCGGTTAAGCATTTTTGACATTGATTCGGTGATTTTCAGACTCTTGTGTATATTATTAAACAAGACTTCATAATCGCAGGATTTTTCTGGAAAGAAAATGGAACTTTATTGCAAAATTCAAATCTAACAGCCTTTGTGTAAATTATACTCACAAGTCACAAATCTAATCGAGTTGGATCAATAGATCCTGCATTAAAGATTAAAACCAATAAAATTTGTATTAATGGAGTCAGGATCTTGCACACAACATAGATGAACTCAATAATTACAAATGCTAAACTGATTGTATGATAGAAAAGATTAGCGTTGTATTATTTGTCTCACAAATTTTATCATATCTATTTATGAAATATGTGTTAACAGCTTACGATAATTCTAAAAAAAATGCGTCTTTCTACATCATGGAAAAATTTGAACATATACAGACTGATGAATACAAGTTTCAGAATTTCCAAGAATGATCAAAAAAGCACCAGGGCATGATTTTTTTAAAACTCTGACATGAAAGTGACCAAAGTTTTCAGTCAATTTTGACAAGCTCGTCAGTTGATATGGTTGAACTAGTACGAATTCGCCTTATTCGGTAAACGGAGCGCAGATAGATGATGCAGTGAGACAGTAGGCTATTGTAATCCATTTGTCCGCGGTCCGGCTAACAAGATCAAAATGTCTTGATAAGGCGTAAAAAGTGTATTCTACAAGCACCCAGAAAATACAAGGTCAACAAGCATACATGATAGAAACGTCCTTGGGAGGACCATATAAATAGAGTACTAAAATAATCCACCAACGAATGACAGTCAAGGATTCCCCGAATTGGAAATGAAATCTCAAGGTCAACTGAGCAGCTTACGCGCGAAAACACATTCAATCCAAAATAAGAAACTTTTTCAAGTGAGTTTTGGGGATATCACGTCACCAACACAGTTATAGACGCCTGAGGTGACATACAATTCAGAATGCAGCCACAGAGCTAGTTTCATTTTATTTGAAACTTAGAATTGATGATCATTCAGGGATTCAAGGTGCGCATACTTGATTATTGTAGTAACCACATTTTAAATCAACCTGTATCACAACGGTTATCAATAGTCAATCCGCACAAGTTGTGTATATATGCAAACCAAGGATGATGAAGTTTTCGGTTACAATGTCAACAATTGGATAGTTCAAAGAATCACAAACGAAATCCTAGATTTTTATTTCATGTTCTGACCTTAAAAATGTCTGCCTTCTTTTTGACTAGTTTTCATGAAAGTAAATCTTTAGTTGCAGACGAGTTCAATACTTTATTGCCTAGGGCTTTAGTTCAAGAAAAAATTTACTAATCTAATCATTAAATATTCGTAACTTTAAAAGCAACAAACAAGTTCTATTCACTTTGATAATAAGATAAAGTCTTTTACTTTATCACTCATACTTCAAACAAAACAACTCTATTAATAATGAACAAATCACAAGGAGCTCAAAGAACTTTAAAAATAATTGATTTGTATGGATACGTCATATTTTCATTAACGGTAAAATGAAGACGATACTATCAGTGGATTAACTTGATTGTGTTACATATTATAGACACATTTTGCGACGACGATATTTTTATGAATTAAAAGATAACAATCTTTTTGATGCTTTAACTAAAAACAAAATCCGACATTATTAATATGTAATTAAAAACCTGTGATTGATGTAGTAGATTGATAAAGTAGATTAGGTTGATAAAATGAAGAGAAAAACGGTAATTTTTTTTTATGGAAAGAAAACCGTTAATTGTATACATCATTATTAAATCTGTTTCAATTAGGATACTTGTGATTAATTAGTCTTAATGAAAGCAAATGTTACATTTTCGTTTTAAGCTAATGATGGTTGAATTAATGCGTCCTGCTTGATTTCAACTACTACAACGTGATTAGCTGATTCAGGACAAAGGAGGTGTATGAGAATCAAAGTTAGACAATAGATTGATTATCGATTAGTGACCAATATTAAATTTGTCTATTGCTCCTTAGCGCTGATCGAATTCATTTGGTCAGATTGTACAAGGAATACTAGTCTAAACCACTCGATATTAGGTATATTACGTTTAAAACTATTCAGATAGCAATGTATTTGCATTAGATTTTTGGATCGCTCTTTTGCTATACGTAAACCTTGTACGGGTTCGCTCAGTTTTGCCGCTTAGTCATAAATAATATATAACAAGAATCAGATGGTTGCTTGAAGTGTAATAATGAATATGAGTTTCGTCAAATTTAAAAATTTGTCAGCCGGATGTATATGAAGTCCAAAAATGATGTTCACCCTAGAACTCGAATACATTATTGTTCACTGACCAGTACCAACAAACTTAAACAGCGATGGTAAGATTCCAGCAACACATACAACTGAATGACATTCAATTCTATTGTACAAATGGCTTTCCCGAACCATTCATCAAATAGATAACGAGATAGCATATGAAGAGAACGCTAAAAGGTTTGAGTTCCGGAGGGAACATTCACTATGAGATACAGGTACAACCAGCTGTGTAAACCCCTTGATAAGATAAGACGTGAGTCTTGAATGCTATTCCTAGTTACCATTTAACGTTTTATATTCATTCGACAGCTCATACTCATACTGTTTGCTAACAGTTTTTTAAAAAACACAACCATTCTACAATTGACTGATTATGTGAAAATGTTAACAATATCCAAGTATTTTATAGGGTGCTTATTTGATTATATCAATATTTGAACATGATAAAAACATAATTTATCAAGTTCCGAAAGTTTTTCAAACAAAAATTTTTTGATTACTGTTATGCTCGTCACTTGATATGCTTGATACTATTACGAGTTCGATAAACGAGAACAAGACAATGAACCAGTGACACAGTAGGCTATTCCAATCCGTTGTCTCCGGCCCGGCCAACTATATCAAGAAGTCTTGATATGGCGTAGAAAGCAAGTTCTACAAACACCCAACAAGCACAATGAATCAAGCATACAAATCGCTTTTATTTATACATCATAGAAAGATCCTTGGGAGAGTCACAAAAATAGCACACTAAAACAGTACAGACGTCAATCACAGCCAAGGATTTCCATGGTGGGAAATGTGATCTCAAGGTCAACTAATCAACCCATGAATAAAATCCAAAATTAATACATTTATCAAGCGAGTTCTGGGGATCTAAGCTCCCGAACATTTACAGTTAAAAGCATTGTGTAAGTCATAATATAACGGTATACAAATACCGCAATACACTGTTTCATTCATTGTCAATGATTTCTACCCACCAAGTCACTCTTAATATACATAAAATCAAATACAAATCAAGTCATTTCACATATGATTATCGGAATATTTTTGCGCCCACGATTTCCTAATCAAAATCTCCGTCAAAACTAATGTCAACTGGAATTTGATAAGGAGAAAAAAAGCAAAGGAGATAACCAAATGTAGCTAGCTAGCTAGTTTACATTTTAAAACATACAGAATAATTTTTTGAAACCATGAATCGATCAATGTTAGACCACTATTAGAAACCTGGAAGCACTGAAAGACGGCCGTTTCGATGGTTAGCCGTTCGCCTACAATACTGAAGGTCACGGGTTCGATTCCTGCGGGGTGCAGGAGTCGTGGATACTCACTGCTGTTGAATAGTCCCATACCAGGACGAAACGGCCGTCTTACAGTGCTTCCAGGTTTCTAATGGTGGTCTAACATTGATCTTAATGCATACAGAATAATTATCAATAGGATGGAATTTACTAAATTCTCTATTCCGAAGTTGTTCAAGATTTTTTGCATAATTTATAGAACTGGTCACGTTTATGTTGTAAGAAAATAATCCTTAAAAAAAAAAGAAAATTTATCTTCTTTCTTCTCTCATTATCTTTTATTTAAACATGTTGTAACAAACATGATCATGTTAGTCTGACAGAAAAAAAAATAAAATGAAATTTTAAACAGTTTTGATTAAAAATTAAATAAATGAAATTCAAAAGAAGAAAGAATTATTTTTTTTCTGTTGGATTAAAGTAGGTGATGCAGTTTTTTTCTCACTTGTGGAATAAACATTTTCGAGAGATGAAAGTATGAAACAAAAAAAGCAACAGAAAACATGTTAGTTAGTTTGCTGTGATTATTTTTGGTTGTTGTTGTTGTTTTAAAACAAACAAGCGAACATACTACAAATTATTTGCATTCGTTGTTTAACGGGTTTAAAGAAAAATTCGAGTGAAGCGTGAAATATTACAACTGTGAAAGGATTAACTGATCCTATTATGGACATTAAGGAGAGAGAGAGATTTAACGATTTTGACTGGTATATATATATATATATATATATATATATATATATAGTATGTGCATCCCCTCAATAGGGACATTTTATTTCCTCAATTATAGGACGAGTGTGTTCGTACGTTTTATGCGAAATCGCTGAGGATGTAGAGTGAGTAGCTGTGTGTTGAGCCCATAGGACTTGTTCCAGCTTTCGAACAAACTAATGAATCTTTTTTTGCTTGAGTCATTACTCACTTGTCTTTCGATTTAGGCTCTTATTCGCGCTGTAATTTTTGGCTGTTCTTATTTGGGAATATGTGTACTGCTTACTAAGCTTATTATCTGTCTAGTTTATTTTGTCTGACTATAAATTACTTAGTTATGCCCTAATCGTATTGAGTTGATTCATTCGCCTTCTCCGCTTTGCTTTGCTTTGCTTTGCTCCCAAGCTTAATATTCTCGAATATGCCTGCGCAAACGATTGCGTGAAATAAATTCATCCGCGCAAACGCATTTGGTTTCTTATTACCGCCGTCTTAAAAGCGGTTCGCTTAAGTACTATATAAAGATGTGGAGGAGAACATTTATTTCATAGCATACTTAATTGATCGTGGGCCAACAAAGTGACGAGCCCCATTTAGAATTTAACGCAGAGACTCAAAGGAATTCTTAGTTAAGGTCTTCAGTGATTAAAATTACATTTGATCAGCAACCACAGTAAATTTCTCGGAAGTTTCTAGGAAAATAACAGAATTTGTGCCACTCTTTGAATGAATGATTTCCTACTATAATACTAAAACTAGACATGCCCTTACAAGTTACCAGAATTTCCTCTGAACTACGGTAGACCAAGTCTGTCTAAATAGATCAAACATCCACACAGACATCACATCTCAATGTTAAATAGAAGGAGATGTACCTTAAATGTAGTACACTATTGGAGAAAGTCAAGTGCACCCCTACTCAAGGTCTCATCTGTATAGTGTCTAACTACGAAGAATAAATATAAATATTCTAATAAATACTGATTCAGGGCTCTTTACACTTAAATTGTTAGAACTAGTCAATGGTTGATTGCAGTTAGGGTGTACTTGAAAACCGAGAAGCCTTAAACATCTATCTCATTTGAGTACAATGTAGATGTGTAAAATTTAATATGTCTGTCTAATCCAATCAGAACAATACAACCATACATAGACATAGATAGACAGTGGAGACTAGTCTCAAAGAGGATGCGCTTTTCATCATATTTGGTACTTGTCAGATAAGTAAACTGCATCTCAGTATTGACGTTCACTACTGAGTTGAGATAACCAAGTAAATAGCAGGGCGACATTTGAACCAAACGGTATGGTATGTCTAAACCAGAGTGAACATCATGTCAGGAGTTCAAGTACATCCAGCTGACGAATTTCAGATGAGATGAAACTCACATCCAATGCGAGCTACCATCCAATTCTTTTCATATTGCTTGTGACTATGTGGAGAAATTTAGCTGAGCCGTACAACATAGACGTATACCAAAAGAGACTGAATAATTACAGTTTTTAACATTAATTAGAAAACTCATACAATCTATATATATATAAAATCAAATTACATATTTTTGCTTTTCAAGGTACATTCTCTAGTAAACTAGGAAACATCAACTGTCAAATAATACTACTACTACGACTACTACTACTACTACTACGACTACGACTACTACTACTACTACTACTACTACTACTACTACTACTACTACTACGACTACTACTACTACTACTACTACTACTACTACTACTACTACTACTATTACTACTACTACTACTACTACTACTATTACTACTACTACTACTACTACTATTACTACTACTACTACTACTACTACTATTACTACTACTACTACTACTACTACTACTACTACTACTACTATTACTACTACTACTACTACTACCACTACTACCACTGCTACTACTACTACTACTACTACTACTACTACTACGACTACTACTACTACTACTACTACTACTACTACTACTACTACGACTACGACTACTACTACTACTACTACTACTACTACTACTACTACTACGACTACTACTACTACTACTACTACTACTACTACTACCACTACTACTACTACTACTACTACTACTACTACTACTACTACTACGACTACTACTATTACTACTACTACTACTACTACTACTACTGATACTGATACTAATACTAATAATGTTATACCATCACCGCTACGGTAACATCAGGTTTTACACTGCATGGTATAACAACAAAAATGTGTTACATGGATTGAAAACATTTAATATTGAACAAAGCTAAGAAAAAGATGATACATTTGGTTTGTTTCCACTGGCGTCAGTCAATAAAGTTTATCATGATTGCTTTATTCAATCTCCGTGTTGCGTTTTACTGATTCTTACTATATATAGCAGTTGATATTACCTAAGCATTTTGTATTACGTTTGCAGTATTAATGGCTTCCGGCTAAAAGTAAATGTAGAAGCTGCCAAAAAGATTATTTATCAATAAGCAATTTTAAATTATCTATCAGCTTCTGGATATTTTTATGGCCAAAATATATATCAATGAAACTAAAAATTCTCTACAACCCTATAATGATGATTAGTATTTGCTTCCAAGTGAATAGGTTCGAGGAAGAATTTTCGAAGTTAGATTGAGAATTTGAGACCAGTGGAGGTGAACTGTGTCGGCTGTGAGGCAGTTATACACCGAAGACAATGGATAATGTCACATGATACCGTGGATTGATTTAAATGAAACACTAGCAAATGCGGATACTGACTCAGTCGTCAACAATTTAAGTGTCCTCGTGAAAGACCGAAAGTTCTGGGTTCGACTTCCGTTTTCGGGTTCGTGGATGTGCATTACTAGCTAGTCTCTTGCTGAGACGAAACAGCAGTCTAGTGCTTCCAGGTTTCCAACAGTGGTCTCACATTGATCGCTCGATGATTTCAATCAAATATATATTTTTTTAGTTTATTTAGTGTGTGACCAGTTGTGAAGTCAAGAAGATTAGTTTCTGATTTTAGAGTTATGGAGATTATCGTGTTTCACTGAAATTATGAATCAATCATTGTTGAACTATCAATAGATATCTAGGAGGAGCATTGGATGATAGTTTCGTCCTAGTAAGAGACTCATCTGCATTGAGCAACCACCAGTGAGCATTCGATAGCTTCTAGAATCAACCAGTTGTTCATTTCATCTCAGTCTAATAAAAACGATGAGCAATTAGACTCTACTATCTTTTTAAACACACTTAAACTTTACACATTAAAAAAAATCACTGTGAATAATAAACTAAATGAATTAAAGATTTCTGACAAACACTTAAATAAACTTATGTATAAAATCCATATCAAGTTGACACTTACAGTATCTTATTAAGTAAGTAATATTCTTTCACGATGTAATCGATTTGTTTTTACGAAAAGTTTAATCAATACTATAAAATTATAAGACAGTCTAATGTTTGAAAATAACATCCCAATAGTAGATGATTGATGCGACGAATTTTCAGCTTACATAGTCAGTTACTTACTCTGAATTCACCCACAACTTTGTTACAAAATAATAATTATCTACTTAATTATGCCTGCTACCCCAAGTGGAACTTAGGTCGTCGACTAGAACTGTTAAAAAATTAAGTGGTTTTCAGAAGGGGCTTCCGAAAGAACTCGGCTTTCATCATGAGAATTCATAACTCTTCTGAACGAAGACCTATCCAACTGCTAGGGCAGAGTTTAGATGGTTTGAAATATTTTTCCGGTTAGTGTATTTTTAGCGAGTTAGTGTAATTCAGGATAGGGTCGCTAACCCCATGCTGAACCCTCCTCCTGCATCCGGGCTTGGGACCGGCTTTAGCCCGAGATGGGGTCCAATTGGAGTTAAAAAATAATCATAAACAATAAATCAAAAATTGATAATTGACCATTGAAACCAGTTCATATTGTTATTCTGTCTTTATTCCATATCTTATCTTTCTTAATTCAATGGTGTTCAATACAGACGACACATAATGATTTGAAATAACTTGATTGAATCATGTCACGATAAGAAATGAATGCGTTAAAATTAACTGATTATGTGTTAACAGCAAATTTTAATCGAAATCTACTACTTAATTGAACACAATTCTATTAAATGGTACATAAAAATTAAAACAAATTAAACAATGTTCTATTGATTTAAATAACTAAAGAGTTTTGTATTTAAAAATAAATGTCTTTCTATCACGAAAATGTTTAATTTTGTTGTTGTTATTATTAATGCATACAGTGACTTGTCAGTCATTATTTTTATAAAATGTGTACATGTTGACTGTTTTGGTACATTAGTGTTATACTTTTGTCATATACTAATGGAAAGTTATTAAAGTTGTTCACAACTTTCATTTGTTGTTATTTGTTATAAACACGATTTTAAAAAAAAAATTATCGTTTTCATAAATCAATGTCCTTGTGATTTAAAGATATTTTGTTTAAACAACATGCTCAAGTTAAAATAAAACATTTTTTAAAGTTTGTTTTAATAGAATTGTATTGAAACAAGGAGATTTCGATGAAATTTACTATTAAACACACAATCATTCTTTATTATGACATGATTCAATGCGATTATTTTAAATCATTTAGTCTGTTTTTAAACACCACTGAATTATGAACTTAAGATATGGAATTGGTTTCAGTAATCAATGATCAATTTTCAAGTTACTGTTTATTATTATTATTATTTTATGTAGGACAGCTCAGAGAATTGTTAGAATTGAAGACATTTGTCAAGCAAGATTGCCTACTCACACCCTTCCTCTTTCTCCTAGAGATTGACTGATAATGTAAGCGTCAACATCTGAGAGGAAGCATGGCATACAGAATAAAACTAGAATGCAGCTGGGCGATCAAGAATTCGTAGAGGATCGAGCTGTTCTATCGTACACATGAAAACAAATACAGAAGAATACTAACAGTGTAGCATTCCCAGCAGCAGTAGGTCTCAACATACATAAAGGCAAAAGCCAGATTCCCCGACGCAGCACAACATGCGCCAAGTCACACTTGACGGTGAAGCTTTGGAAGATGTAAAATCTTTTACATCTCCAGGCAGCATCATTGATGCCTAAGGTGGATCTGATGAAGATGTAAAGACGTGGATCGGCAAAGTGAGGGCTGCATTTGGAACTCTAAACAACTATCAACAAACTCCAAAGTCAGGATTTTCAAAGCAAATATTAACGGGTGGGAAAGTTGGAGAACTACAAAAGCCATCATGCAGAAGCTTCAATCGTCCACACAAAATACTTCGGACCCGTTTGTCAGCCACCCTCAGCAACAACCTACTGTGGGAGAGAACAGATCAGATTCCAGTGGAGGAGGAAATCAGGAAGAAGCGGTGGAAGTGAAAAAGATACACACTATGAAAAGCACCCAACTACGTCACAAGACAAGCCCATACATTGAACCCCCAAGGTCAAACAAAAAGAGGAAGGTCAAAGAACACATTGCGCCGAGAAATAGAGAAAGATATGAGAAGAATGAACACAAATTTTACAGGAAAGGGAGGCACAGGACAGAGCAGCAGAATACTTGGCCGGTTGCCTATGCTACTTTGTGGGTAACAGGAGTAAATATTTAAGTAATCAGTAATTATTATTTTTCAAAAGAATTGCGAATAAATTAACGGTATGTAATTTATTGTTGATCTGACGATGTTCAATGAAAATATGTCTCATAAATGACCTAAATTTTAGAACGTGTGAAGCTGTATTGTTAACTTTATGTTCTCATTAAAAGTGTAACCAATTGTACAGTTGTCTATGAACTTAACTGGATGAACAGCTAGCTGGACAGAAAATTCAGTTTATTCAAATAAAATATAATTTTATTCCTTTTTAAGGAGAAGTTATACTATTTGTTTTGCTAATATGAGGTGCAATTATTTGGAACAACTATTACAAACGGATATACTCAGTGATGTTAAAATCAGTGATAACTGTTGTTCTATAAAATTGTCACGATTCGCAGAAATAATCTCTCAGTTGTTATCTTCGTATTTTAAACAATCATTTATAGTAGATATCAATGTGCTCAATTCATCCTGTCTGAAACTGTTCTGTTAGATCCACACGCATTCAAATATTGATGAATACATATGGATTCTTATTCAGTCTTCACTACAATTGACGTTGCTGACAGTATCAAACAAACCTATTCAATAAGAAACGTATTTGACAATATGAACTTATCAACTACATTGTTCATTAACAATCATGTACAAATGCAGGACTTCAACCATAATACTATGTCAGCTATCTTTCAATTTATGTTATCTATAATAAATAGCTATCATCCTGTTTCTATTGAGACAAAGGAAACCCAAAGAGCAGAGTATTAATGATTTCTCCTTATATGTATGTATGAGATAATTCAATGATACGTTCCCATGACACTGTATCATATTGAACATAAGATGTAACTGAATTGATTCATTCATTCAGAAAATCGAGTGCTTAATTACTTTTACAATCATAGATGATAAAGAGTATATACCAGTGCATTTCATGACATGTAGATCACATACTTCAAGTTAAAGAAAAAAAACTATCATACCACATGGGTTTGTTAAAAAGATTGAACATTGAACAGACTTTGTCCCTTTGTTAATCTTTGCATTACGAAAATAAAATTTACATGAACACCAAAAAAAAAAAGACGAACACAATGTAAAGCTGAGAGGTAATGCTTTTCTTTTTTTTGCTTCTTCTTGACTAAATGAACTCAATTTGAAAAAAAACAAAACAAAAAAAAAGGATGGCAAACATACAAGAAATTACATTCAGATTAGAATTGATGAAAGAGTAAAACAATGCAAAATACTCAATGAGTTTACTCACAATAACAAAATTAAATATTATGAATGTATTTGTTGCAATGTATGTATGTATGTATATGTGTGTATATTTTACATGATATTATCGAATGTTAGTTAGTACAACATGAATTGTTCTGATTTATTAGTTATCGTGTTTAGTATTTTGTTATTATTGTTATTATGTATACGTAATTAGAAATGTATGCCGCTTTATGTAAAAATGATTATTAGTTATGATCGATTGATAATGTGGTTACAGGTTATTGAGCTGTTTTCCTCTTTATTTGCTTAATAGATTCATCTATGGAAAATAGAGAATGAACAATAAAAAAAAACACAGTTTAAGAGATCAGTAAAAACTAATTACAAATTAATTTTGTCAGTGACAACTAAGTTGTAAATGATTTTTGTGCGGTTCTATTGTCGTGAATGAGAACACAGGTGGGGCAATCGGACTGTATTTAACGAAAATTACAGAGTTACTCAGTAAAATCGGAAAACCATATCGTTAATCGTTAATTTGCAAAATATCAGTCCATCATATCGAACTGGACTGTTCCTGTTGCAAAACATCAATCCATTGTCACTATTCATGCGTTTCATACAAATTCCATTGTGTTGCCACTCTTCCTTTTTTGATCTTCCCCCATCTTCTGCTGCCAGACATTACGTTGACACTCACGTCATATACTACTTATAAGTAGCTCGCACCACACTATTATTTCAAGCTGAATTAATTGATTGTAAAGCTTTTATTGATTTTCCCTAGTAAAATCATACGTAATTAGTGATTTGTAAAAGGAGTCATTCATTTCAATAACAAACAACGTATCAATGTTCAGTAGTCAATTTGTTTTAATCAGAACTCAGCTCATAATTTTTTAAAGTAGTCTGTTCGATGAACATGAATTACTTGTATAAGCATTGTACACAGCCATTGGTTAACATATGTTCAACTAAGAAAATGTTGAACTCTTGAACAGAATGGATACAATTATAAACTTAATAGCCAGCTCAAAATAGAAAAATATGTCAAACAAATATGTCAACTTTGACTTGAAACCAGTCAAAGGTAACTGGTGAAACTTCGATTCGAATAGCTGTTGATGACTTCGTGTGACGAAAAGCTGATAATCGTCAAAATTTGTTGTTTGATTTTGTGACAATCTACATTTCCCCATTAGGTTTAAACCTGCACAATTTTCACATTTTTGAAGCGTTTTTTTCAATTTAATTATTCGAAGTTATCAATTTCACCTTCATGCTTTTATCAAAACTTAGGTTACGTCAGTTTTGGAAGTTCTTCATCATACTTCCTCTTAGTGATGACCAGTTACTTAACAACATTTCTAAATCATAGAAAATGTTTCAGAAATTCTTAAGAATCAAAATTCTTTAGATGGCTTTACGCAAACTTCTTAACTTCATTGTTTTTTATCATCAATGTAAATCGATAGGAGTCACAGTGCTGAATAAAATTCTGAGAAATTTCAACAGTTATTGAGAGCTCTAACGCTTTTTGAGTATTTGAAAATGCATCATTAGCCTAGCTTAAGTAGTTATGAGACAGAGCATATAACACACGTATAAGTCCTTTATCTGAGAGGGTTGCATACAATCAAGTACACCTTATAATTATGAGATTCATTCTAAATGACACTCCAAAATACAATATATCTTCGATCTTGAGAATCATGGTACTCTTTTTGTTTAAGTTCTAATCAACATCTCACAGATTAACAGCATAAGGTATTGACAATAAAGTATTTGGACAGCTATTGATCCATGGTGGAAATGAAATATCTTTTCTTTCTTCTTCTTCTTTACGACTGTTACCCCCAATGAAGGATAGGCCACCGACCAGTTTCCTCCAACCAACTCTCTCCTGCGCTTCTCTGTCCAGTTCTTTCCTATTTTTGTTCATTTTCCACACGTCTTTCTCTATTTCTCGGCGTAATTTGTTCCTTCGCCTTCCTCTTTTCCTTTAACCTTGAGGATTTCAAGTGAGGGCTTGTCTTGTGACGCAGTTGAGTGCTTTTCATAGTGTGTGTCCTATCCACTTCCACCGCTTCTTCCTGATTTCCTCCTCCACTGGAATCTGTTTTGTTCTCACTCACAGCAGGTTGTTGCTGATGGTATCTGGCCAACGAATCCGAAGTATTTTGCGAAGACAACTGTTAATATATACTTGTATTTTCTAGATGATGGCTTTCGTAGTTCTCCGTGTTTCTGCCCCATACAGTAAAACAGTACTGACATTTGTATTGAAAATTCTGATTTTGGTGTTGAGTGATGATATTAGTTGGGAGTGGAATGAAATATATTCCTTTACAAGTCAGTATATAAAGACAGATCAATATATACTTTTTGTAGTTCTAAAGTTGACTGTCACAAAAATAGAATTTCTTGACAATGGCCTACAACTCATTAACATCTAAACACAGAACTTGAACTATCTATCCAGTCTGACTATCAGGCACACAAACAGTTAGTTATTAAACTTAAACCAAATAAAAATCACTTTAAACACTTGAAATACAAGAATAAGATATGAAATAACTGTTAAAGTGAATACTACTAAATTTCTGAAGGCGAAATGATGTATTCAGAAAAAAAACACCATCGCTGTTACTTTATCTTGTGTGTGACAGAAAAGGTAAATTTCATAGATTGTCTTATTCTTATTAATATTGTGAAATCAAATCACTAAAACAATTGTTATTTAGTTCTAGTAAAAAAAATTTTTATTTACTCAGTTGCTTAAACTTCTGCAAATTCTGCCACTTATGATTAAACAACTGATCTTACAAAATATCCCTGTTTGTTTATATGGTCGTGTTTAAATGTTCGATTAAGTGGGTGCGTGTTGTAAGCCGATAAGTGGTATTCAAACTTCTTATCTTCAGCACGAAGTTCTAATGTTTTTTGTACTTTTTATCCAGTACATCGTGGTATGCTTTAATGATTTATTCGTAGTAGATAGATTTGGTAAACTTTCGGGTAGATGAAATGTAACTTGTCGATTAAAACTACTACTCTCTTATGTGTTGCAGTCAACTGTTAAATGACAAATAAAATGGCCAAACTTGTGAGATACATATCTTTCTCCAAAGTAGACCCTAAATATATCAATTTGAAATAAAGCATCATAGTGTTGATTAATAAAAGACAACTATATGTTTTATGTAATTCCATGTACATAAATTCATGAGCCATCTGGCTGTCAGAACGGGTATCGAACTTGTGACCTCTGAACCAACTCAGCTTACATCATAAGACGTCATAACTCGTCTAAATGAAGGCCTTCTAACTCCCAGAGCAGAGTTTAAATGGTTTAAAAATTATTTTTTTTCTGGCTAGAGCTGTATTTTAGCTAGTTGATTTCCTACAGGATGGGGTCGCTAACCCCACGCCTAACGCTCCTCCTCGTATCCGGGTTTGGTACCGGCAGTAGCCCAAGTGAGGTTCCAGGCAGAGTAATATTATAGTATAATCTTTATCAATGTGAACACCACTGTGTGCTGTTGAAATAAATCTGCAAAATGAATATTTAATTTACATGATTCAACTGAAATTGATCCTTTTCCTTAAATTTAAATATATTTACATATCTATTAGTTGACATATTGCATGTACTGGTTGTTGCGTTAGATTAAAAATCAAACATTCTCCAATTTACATCATCTGTTTAATGAATTATTGAAAATTGAATTAAAGTGAAATCAACAGCAACAACAACAACAACTAATATTTTTGTAATGAATAAAATAATTTTGGAAGCATAATTTTAGTTAACAAGAAAAGAAAAACAACATTGTTTGGGTGTTTTTCTTTTTGAATTGATAAGAAAAACAATTTCACTGAGATTGGCTTTTTTGAGCTTAAGATATTTTATACTGAAAGTATTTCTGGAGAGAAATAAAATACAGGTACAGTAATCTTAAGAAAATTTCAGTTTTCATCGGATTCTATGATATTGTTTAATTGGGTAATTAGGTGATAAACGTTTCATGAGATCGGTGGTTCCTTTGCATTGAGGTCTCCCATCAGAATGGTCAAGTCTATTGCTGATCATTTTTTGACGACTGGCTGCAGTAGAAGGCTGCTGTAGTAGAATTGATCTTAGTCGCCATCGTTGTTATCGTTGATAGGTGCATAACACTAGATAACATTCGTCTTAATGCCTTCTTTCTCTCTCTTTAAGGATGCTTTAATGATCCTGGTTCCATGAGATATCCATCCGATAAATGTCTTTTGTATCTGTTTGGAGAGTAGTAGTGCAATTCCTTGAGTATATGAAGCATCCACTTCTTCATGACTGAAATAAAACAGCATATTGACTGAAGCTACTCTTTTTTGACCAATCTGTGTTCAGTGTGTTTCACTTAATCCAAGCACCATCAGATTATATCTTCTCACTTTTTCAGCAAATCGAATAGTTCTCTTGGTATCCGAGATTGTGCAAAATTCTATCTACCTATTTTGATTGTTGCTCATAAGGTGTATCGGCCACATGACTTTCGGCTTTCATCATTAGGTATCATAATTTTTGTGACTGAAGACCTCTAAACTTTCAGATCACAGTTTTAATAGTCTTCTACGGGATGCAGTCACGAACCCGATGCCCAACTTTCCTTATCTATTTGGGTTTGTTACCGGTAGTAATCCTGCTACTAAATCTACTGGACTATCCTCATCTTCTGATCGCCAAATGGATGTCTCGTCTACGTCACAAGCAGCACTAGGGAACTAAGTAATGTTTCATCGGACGAACAAACAACTATGGAATAATTTATTCGAGTAATTTTTTAGTTAGATTCGTTGGTTGGTCAATTAAATTTTGTCTATCAAGGAAGATAATTTCGTAAACCAACAGAATAAGTATTGTTGTAAGGGATTAAGCTAATTTACACTGTATTGAATAAAATATACCCCCGACTAGAATTTTGTAAACTTTGTTGAGATCGGTTTGATTCATTTAACTGCTGCACATACGCATTTAATTTAAGTGAATTTTTATGAACGATCTATGTGCATTCTACGTTATTGAGTACTGGTTCTAACTTCCTAACCTATACATCAACAGGGTGACGCTAACATTAGGGAAACAAATTGACAAAGACTATTTTCAGGCGCCAGAATCAAAAAGTACGTGGATGTCATCAGCTCTTTCCAAAAGTGTTATCAAACCTGCTATTTCATGACACTAGTTTATTAGAGATGAAAGCTTTTTTTCGTCTTGACCAACTGGTTTGTATTATACCTTATGATGAGCTTATTATTGATCAGTTCAAAAGCTCACTTGTCACTGATTCACCCCCTTGAAGAATACTGTTTATCGTGAAACTAAGTTCAGGAATTTCTTGATCTCTGCCTCAAACATTTACAAACAGAATAGAGGATTTTGATTCACTTAGACTAGTAGGTACAATGCGAATACAAGCAAAAATTCGATTAAAACTAGGGATTAGATAAACGCGGCTCATCAAAATCTCAAATATCCAGAATCAGTGTCAATAACAGTGGTTCAGACTTTTTATTTCACAGAAATGATCGGTTGCGTCATCCAGGTAAACCCTATTATGTAAAACTGTCTAAAAACTATGTTAAAATTGAAATGCTGTAATAATAGTATACGATACATTATGTTGATACATTGAGATGGGTTTCTATTCATTTATTAAACACACACATGCCAACTGTATTGTTGATCTAATGACGATAAAAGTCTTAAACCCTCAATATCCTCATTAAATTAAAACATATAATTTTATCAAAATAGGAATACGCACGTTTATGAGTGTCATTGGATTTATGAATCAATCGATGTTAGACCGCTAGTAAAAACCTGAAGGCACTTAACGACTGTTCTCTCCCATATGGGACTTCTCAACAGTGTACATCCACCATCTCTTACACAAGAGTTTCGTCCATCCATGATATTGCATGAACACATGTATTATCTTGAGAGGAGAACTGCCGGACACTCAATAAGGTTGTACTCTACAATAATATGGACTGGTTAGAGTTTGGCAGTGAAACCGTTAAATACTGACTCAGTTGTCCTGAGTTTAGGTATTTGTATGCAAAAGGTCTTGAGTTCCATTCTTGGACGAAACTTTTGTCTAGTGCTTCTAGGTTTTAAACTGTGGTATAACTTACATAAAAAATCAATAATCTCTATAATGGCCTATTGATATTCCTATGATACAGGTTTTTATCCATGGATTGTTTCCCAAACATCTTATCGGTCATCATATTCCAATTTTATTATCATTTATCTGGAAAAAAGTTTAGTACTGTTGCATGTTTCAGTTATGATTTATATTTGTTTCAAATCATGTGCACTTCATTTCGAATGTTGTTTTAAACAAAAGTAATGCAATTTAGGTGTTTATAAAATAAACAAAACAGATTTTCGAATATTCTTTCAGAATATGTCAAAAATTAATTATCAAACGGTCAATAATAGATTAAACATGAAGCGTCAACCCTAATGTTCCAAGAAGGAATTAAGCTGACCATTTCAAATGAAATATGTCTCATGAAAAACATGGCAGTATTCAATATTCAATAAAGTCAAATTTCAATGAAATCATCGTTCTTTAATTGTACAAAGATAACACGAAGATAATGAGTTTGTTTAATAATTAAATTTGTGAAATGCGGTTTAAATCGATTAGAACTAAATAAGAGTTGATTTGTGAAAATTAACATTAAAAGTTAGTGTCCGAAGAACCTGTCAGACTATGAATCTGGCCAATATGTTTTTTGAATTGGAAGAATGAAACCTATTACAATTCACTTCGAATGACAATGAGTTATCTAAAGAGTTATTCATTATCAGTGCAAACATCTAAGTGGGCTGCTCCGAGTGATAATTGTGAGATAGGATGAAACGTCTAATGCGGAATTAAATACCAGTCAGTTTCCAACTTACATATATAAAATTTGCGACTAAATGACGATATTAAAATGATTCCTCTCACGATATAAGTATACCAATTTCAGTTCTTTGTTATAACGAGCGAATTGAATGAAAATGAAATTAAAAACAATAATAGCACTTACCACAGAATCGCCAATTGCTATCAGACTCGATCTTCTTGATGCATGACGTCCGACGTTTAGTTCGTTACCCAGTTTCTATTTCAGGAATACAAAAAACAATATAATGTCTACAGAAGAAAAAATAATCTTTTGTACAATGTAAAATATGTTGTTATGTTAAAGTTGCCTGATATACACTGAATACTGCTCATTTTAATATTTATAACGACAACAATTAAACTGCATTTTTTAAAATTGAATTTGTGTTAGTTGTTTGAATTTTCTCATCGATTTAAACAAATTCAGTTGATCAGTCTCTTTCAAATATATCCATTCTCTGCGGTGTGCTGGGGTCTGGTTACAAGTATTATTAGCAACAGTTGATACTGACTAACAATGGAATTCACGAAGCGCGTTTTGTCCTATTCGGGATTCGTCAGCTTGGTTTACTTGCGTTTCAGAGTTTCTATTCACTTCAAGACTCAAACCTTAAGCTTCAAACGTCATCGTGTTATCCACGTAGCTACTGAGTCCAAATAGCCACTCGCTTGTTCAGGTTTATCCAGCTGACGAGTTCAGAAAAGGACGAAACGATAGTCCTGGATTTTTTGATTTTGACCTATTCGGCCTCGTGTGCTGTGCCGCCCTCGTGTATGAGGGCGTTTGTCGCTTCCCGGCTGCCCGCACAGTGGAAGGTTGTTTCTTGAGGAACCTGAAAAGGAAGGTAGATTAGTGTTGGTCTGAACGACCTGCGAGCGTGACTGCAGAGCCCAACGGATAACTGCTTGAGGCCAGTCACGCACGGCCTTTTTATGAAATGTTTTTTGAGTATTAGCTCCGCTCTTCAAAGCCCTTAGTGGGCGCCCTTACGGACGGAGACGGAAATCCGTCAGGTAGGGTGAGGTGTGACATTTTTAGGGTCGAACTTTTTAACCCTTCCTTCATTGTGAGAAGGCAGCATCGCTGCAGATGCTGGTTGTCCGAGGAAAACACCTTACTGCTGGCACACCCCTCTACAGTCAGCAACACGACTTCGCCCTCAGACCTTGAGTAGCTGCTTTTCGTCTCATCGTTCTCCAATCGAACTGCCTCGCATGGTAGAACCTTCTGGAACATAAGTTTCAGCCAATATAACTCGGTTGGGTCATTACGGTAGGCATGTCGGACCACCACGTCAAGTTAGCAGCTTCGGTCGGGATTCTTTGCATGTAAGCGTTTAAATGGCTTTACTATCATAGTATAACTGAAACTGAATGGTTGCCTAAACGATCAATAATAGCAATTCACTCAAACCATTTAGTTGATACAGTCAATTATTCTCTTACAGACTGATAAATTTTCCTTATTATATTCAAACCTTAAAACAATAAACTCAACCATCTATCTATTAAAAGCGTATTTGATAATTTATTCAGTTTACTGATGCATAAATAAATTAAGTTATTTATTGATGAGTTTTAAGTGTGTCAGAAGAATTATAAAATTGATTTAAACAAATCGGATTGATCATCGAATGCAGTGTGTAAAAACTAATGAAAATTGTCTTTTAGTTAAATAATATTTACCTTAACTCGTCAACAATAATGGGTTTTTGTTTACTGAACATAATATCCAATCAAAACTAGAACATAATTCAATTCGATGGCGAACAAAAAAGCCTTCTCAGAAAAGTTCTTTTTTTATTTTAATTCTGAACAGAAAAACAAAACTATCAGCCAAAAACAAAAAACCGCCAAACAGTTGGACACATTGAATGGACAGAATACAGTCACATGAACCGTGATAACAAGTGGTATAATATGTAAATATCAATTTTGTCTATCAGTAATTATTTATCTTCATTTTGTATATGTATATATATATCCGGTCAACAATAAAGTCAATTTATTATTCTTCTTGTTTTTATCATTAGTTAGAATGCCTAAATGAGCATAACATTTTCTAAAAATACATACATTAGTTTATTTATTCAATTTTTGTGTCATGTCAGACAAAACAAATTTTATCAGTGATTATCTATCAAACTGACCAATCTATTCCTTAACTTGGTGGTCTTTTTTTTTATAATCAACAGGTCGGATCTACAAAGACATACTAATATTGTTTTGCCCTGTTATTACAATTACACCAAATGACGCAAATTTACATAGTAAGCATGATTAAACAATGAATAGTTGAACATTCAGTTGTTTTCTACATGTCGCTCATTTTCAACAGATTCAGAAGGTAGTAAGTTTGACCCATAGTGAGGTTTTATACCAAAAAGAGAAAGATTTCACTGTGTTTCCTGGTTTTTAGTGATTATTTGATTTAGGTTGATCCGCGATTTATACGTGCCTGATGAATGAGCATCTCAATCTTTTCCGCTTAAAATAAAACACATTTTTTAAGCTTTTCATTCATGTAGTTGTGATTCTATTGTGAGAATTTGTTTGCTTTGTCGGTGTCCATTTTGACAAACTGACATCAGTTAGGATATCATTGGAAATCGAAAGGCGGCGAAATAAGTGTTCATTATAGGGTTTTGAAGATTGTTGACTTTCGTTGAAATCATGAACTGATCAATGTTCTACCCTGTTGACAGGGAGGCAGTGTTTACTGAATTTCTGAGAACTTGAGATCCCCAGAACTCACTTGGTAAAGGTCCTGGATTTCTTATGTTTTGGCGCACTAGTTGTTTAGTTGACTGTTATTGGTTGATGGCTTATTTTAGTGCGCTGTTTTGTGGCTCAATTTGTGTACTTGTCGATGTCGTATCTTCTGAGTGCTTGTAGAATACACTTTCTACGCCATATCAAGACTTCTTGCTATAGTTAGCCTTGCTGGGAACAAACGGATTAGAATAGCCTGTCGTATCACTGCATCACTTTTCTTCGCTGCGTTTTTCGAGTTAGGTGAACTCGTAATATTTCACGCATACCACGAAGACTATAGATAAGGTCGCTCAATACCATGGATTGGTCAAAGTTATACATTAACACTGTTGGATGTTGGTTCAGTGATTTAAAGTTTAGGTGTTCGCGCATGAGACCGAAGATCCTGGATTCGTTTCTCGTGAACGGGAATCATGGATGCGCACTGCTGATGAGCCCCCTATGTGGACGAAACAGCTGTCCAGTAACTTTAGGTTTCTGTTGATGGTCTTACATTGATCGAATCATGATTTTGACAGAATAAATGTCCGGTTTTAATATGAGTAGTGTGAGCTCATGACTTTTCCTGAGACAAAACAGTAAATTTTCAGGTCACATGATCAGCGATTTACTAATACACAACCGAGTTAGAACTTCATGCATAAAATTTCTTATTTCATTCAATTCTCAATAAAGCGTGATGATTACCTATTATGACCGTCGAGGATTGCTTTGTTGAATAGGCTAACAAACTCTGTTATTTAGGTTATCTCAATAAAAACAACAGAAACCCTTCTGAAAACAAATTTATTTACAGGACAGCAGACAATTGTATTTTTTGTTGAAATGTTCACATTTATCAAAACAACTCTTTGATCGTTGTCATTCGGTGGTAACATAAACCGCTAACAATATTATTCGATTAACAGTTGTATGCATTTTTATAATAATCAGTAAAATAAAATAATTATTTTTTTTCATATTTTGAAAACATTGTATCATATACTGTACGCACATTTCAATCAAATAACTTACAGAATTTGAAGTAATTTGTTTTACAGGTTCATTGACCTGTGAAGAAGTCTGATTTAACTTTGTCTGTATATTTGACGTACGTAGAAATGGTCCTTCGCATACTTGAGCAGTGAGTAAGTTTTTCTCTTCAGAATTCAATAGACCACGTGATTTAGGCTGAGTAAACCAATTTGTATTACGATCAGCGGTATCCGGTAATGATTGATCACTGCTACGTCTAGATAAATTCTCATTCATTTTGTCGTTTTGTACAGGTGATTTATTATTTTGTTCTTGACGTTGTGCATCACAACTATGCCTACGTAGTTTTGATACACTTGGTAGTTGTAAACCTAGAAATGAAATTGACGATGTGCAGTTGGTGTTTTTATCTGATAAATTTGTGTCACTTGTTGGTTTATCAAAGCGTAAATCACTATTCTGTGGAGGAAGCTGAAACAACAACAAAAAAAAAATATACGGAAATAAAATTAGTTAGTAGTATTTGGAGCCATGTGAAAATGCATTGGGAAAATCAGGATTATATTAGTAGTAGTATCAATTGAAACTTGAGTTTTGGAAGAAATAAAAACTACCGACTTTAAAATGTACTTCTTTTCCGGTGCAAATATTTTATTGGTCTACGTCAAAAACAGAAATGAATAAGTATCTTATTTAGAAATAATCTTTTAATGAGCTTCATAGGTTAAGGGGGAAGCGTCCAAAGACAAGCTCTCAGTTGAACTTATTAAGGCCAAAGGAAAAAAGGAAGGTCAAGCAACACATTTCACAGAGAATTGTAAGCGAACACGAAAAGAATGAACAACAATTAGGTAGAGCTGGAGAAGAAGGCCCAGGAGAGAGCGGGTTGGAGAATGCTTGTCGGCGGCCTATGCACCAGTGAGGGGAACAAGTGTAATTAATTATTCAGTTAAGTAAGTAAGATCCTTACGATATTTATTCATATTCTCTCTAACTCTCGATTGTATTGCTCGATTACACCTTCCTATGTAATCGTGTTCACGTAAACATGTCAATTAGTAAACACAGTAGGATCTGAAATATTTGTTTCCACAAATATGGTTTTATGTGAAACCATACGCTTAGTTTTATCAGTCACAATCAAAATACCAGTGCTGAATGCCTTCTTGATGGCTACTTTCAGCCTTCATCTGAAAAGTATGCTTTTCAACTTTCCTCTCAAATGGTAAAGAGATATAAACTATTTTCTTAGGAGCAGACTTTAAAAGTGGGTTTTCATATCAACTGACTTCTATACCTATTTTCATTAGGGACACTCTGTTAAAGCGATAGTTTATAAAACCCTATTTTTGGTGCAGATAACATAAACCTTGGTATATACGTAAAAATGATTAGACACACATAAAGGCAAGGGGATGATACTTATTTGTCCACATTTGACAGTTTCAAAATTCAATTTTTTTCATGGAATAAGAAGACTAATTCGACAGATGGATACATCGTTTCTTGTTATTTCAACCTTAATCAAATTATTGTTGTCAGTCTGAATAAAATTTCTTAATAAAATGTTAATAATGAAAGGATTTTTTTAATAATCTAAATAAATTTACGTTTACTCATTTCAATTTATGTTAAAAATACAAATTATTTTGGAATATTATTTGTCTTAAAAAGAACATAAGAAAAAGAAAAGTAACTAAAATATGAAAACGTAGAAATTACATTGAATCACGTATCAATCATGTGTTTTAAACAAATAGATTTACTATTCAAGACCAACTGAACGAAACATCATGGATCCTACAGTTTATGTACAATTCAAATTCTGAATAACTTGTAACTTATGACATTCAGCAGTAGGAGTTTTTTTCAAGTGAGTATCACATGAATTTCTAGAGTGTCTATGTGCTCAGTGATGATTACGTAACTTGTCTTTTACTGGTTTTAATAATTTTCAAAATTCAATATTTTTAACTTACTGGACAGATAACATGTGCACTTGCTCGTCTTGTAATATTTGCACCAGTTTCTAATTCTTTAATTTGATTCGGGTGTAACATTGGTACAAAGGAAACAGCAGCTCGTGTAATAGATTTTCGTGCTAGGTAAACAAGATGGAAAATTCATTCAGTTTGAGAATAACATGGAATTTAGTAGAATTGTGCCTCAACTCAACTCTACTTATTACGTTATTAATATTGCGAAATGAAGTGAACAAATTGAATGTAGTGGCCACGATAATTTGTAAAAAATCAATAACAAGATCACATAACACGAGAAAATATACTGAAATAGTGATATGTTTGCAAGAAATAATAAAACACAGGACCGAGAGGAAGATAACAAGTGAACGAATCTGCGGCACTTTGACCGACTTCAAGTTATGTGAGACGTGACATAATCACTTTTCTATTTACCACTTAGCTGCTGAATCAAAATTGCTCCTAACACATTCAACGGGTACAAACGTATACTTTCAGTCACAATTATTAAGTATTTTAAGAATTGTTATTGAACATATGAAAGCAAGGAGGGACCAGACTAACAATACAAATGAATATTAGATTAATTAGCCTTTATGAATGACAGAATTGAGAAGTAGTTAATAGATTTCTACATTCAATAATTGTCTGTATACAGACAATATAGGAAAAAACTGTATTCGATGAATGTTATTGCATGGAAACATATTCATTTCATATTATAAGATTTGATCGACTAAAGTTAAGATGCCGCATGGATTTTGATTCTGCGACAACAATAGTCTGAAGATAATGTGTTCAACGCCACTCGGGAATGTTTTGTGTTGAGAAGCAGTTGATGAAGTCATTAGTGCAAATGTTAACCGGTAGTCTGATCGTTAAGCTCTTAGATCAAAACGAAAAATTCCTAATTTTGATCCATGGTTATGTCGTGGATGTTCACTGATGAGACGTTCCATACTGTGACGAGACAAATGTCGAAAAATGATAGTTTTCAGTGGACTTTCAACTAAAATCTGTCACTGATATCAACTACTTGCAGTCTAGAAAGCCTTTTTCACCAAAGTACAAAAACCTTAACCTCATTCATAGGTTAACTATTTTATTCACATGGCTTTCTTTTAAAAACGTAATTAGTTTTATGTCATGCATTGTACAACTGTGTAACGTCTATAATTTCAAAATACTCAGTATAAGCTGCTTGCAATAATTAGGTTCGATGTAATTTTACACATTGATTTGTATATTGATTAGGTCATTTCATGAAATTGTCATTTTTCTTCTACTAAAGATTATTTATTTACTTTCTTAATAACTATAATTTCCAATGTATTGGATCAAAATATGACAGTTAACCTTGCAAATCATAAAAATTTCTCTTGCAATTAAATATATATACGTATACAGTAGATTTAAATAACCAAATCGCTTGAATCTTCAACCCTTATCACGTGTGTTTTCTCCAAGCTTGAAGCTCAACTTTCATAACCTTATTGTTGCATAACACTGATTTATTTTGATGCAGTATCTAAAAACATATACAGTTGTGGTTGCCTATTTCAGCCAAAATGAGAGTTACAAGCAGAAATCATTTACTGTTTCCATTTTGTTGGTAAAAATTTATCAGCTACAATTACCTTAGATCCAAGTTTTTCTTTTCCCGTTTTTATTATTCCAGATGTCAACTCATTTTATTCTATACTGACAATAGTATTTACTAATCAGAACATGTTTAAATTTTCAAGGTCATTCCTTGATTTTCATATAGCCTTGAGTACATTTATACTAAAATGTCTATAACGTTTTCTATGTTTTACGTAACGCTACTACTTTCGTTGTATTCTCTTGGGTTATTAAAACTAGTAGTTTAGTGAGTACTGACAACATTTAAGGTTGCGATTGCAGGTATTTAAGAACTGGCTTTAATAAACAAACTAGTCGTTTGAATTAACCACTTTTTAGGAATATTCATTAAGCTGATTCAGATAATGTGCTGTTTCAGTTAATGGAAACTTCAGCTGAATTGAAATGTTTAATTTGATGCTGAAAATCATACTGATTTATTCAGCTTTTTCAATATTTGTTTTATTGTAAATGATAGGATGCTTTGCTGTTAGATAAACTAGTCTCGGTAGCATTATGGTGAATAGCTGAGTTTCCCGACTTTAGACAGCCACATAGACATACGTATATATAAATATGTACAAAAATGACGTGATTTCGGCTCAAATACATATCCGAAGTTTGTGTTGATGATGTTGTAGCTCCACAACCGAAAGATCCAGCTCAGAGAACGAAACACCACCACAAAGAAATATATTTTTGTTCTTTTTTCCTACTTTGCTTGACTCATCGGTTAGGTTTGTAATAAAATATTTTCAAAAAAGTTTGATTTAAAATAAACTCTAAAGGATGCACTACATTTTATAAAACGCTAGTTTTATAAACACCTAAATTTACAAGTAATCTTAATACAATGATGCTTTATTATACGTTGATAGTTATCGACGAATAATTTATTTGATGCTGGTAGTGTACTGATATTATGAGATGATGGTTCGATATTGCAAATAAATTGAGGAATGAAATATCAACAACAAAAATACCGATTGATTGCCCTGAAATTTCAGTGCTCACCACCAGACGTGTAGGTTTTTATCGATACCTGGAGTGATTGAGAATGAAAAGGATTTGAAGGGAAGACTCTCTGAAACATAGTTGAATTGTGAAGCTATTATGTTTTGCAATGTCAAACAGAAACTAGCGTTCAAAAACATATTCCTTTAGCGATGAAAATCAGTTCTTTCAAATGATGCTTGTTTTATAATCAGACTGTGTTATACGCAGTTGGCTATGCTTATCCCTGTTGAGCTGTCACTATATCAACGATTGATCGGTTCTATATGAATCAAACAAATAAATCTGTGCCAATGTATCTTTTGATTACGACCTGTAAACTTCAGTGCAATTCTGATGTATTCTCAGATTCCCCTCGTTCATCAATCCCAACATTTTCCCAGTCAACTTTTTATTGGTAGTTGTTTGTGTGAACTGATCAGAATAATAGCCTACTTTTTCACTGCTAATTCAAGTTCTTGTTAAAAGAACAAAGGTCAGTCATGTTGAATAGATTTTTTGTTTGTGATTTCGACAAACAGGTTACTTTTATTTCTATTGTAAATCGATTCATTTGAATTTACCGTGACACCTTACGGTTCAATGATCATTTATGTCATTGATTTTATTTAATTATCTCTAACCTTTAAAGAGAAATGATCTATTTGAACTGACTAACCGTTCGTTCTGCTTATAACAACACAACGTCTTTAAAATCTTTCAAATTAAAAGCTGTGGTCATTTCTCTTGTTCTTCAGTGAATAATCGATACTGATTATGCCAGGAAAATTGAAATTTAAAACAGCTATCTATTGGAAAAAGAGAGTTACTTAAAATCGTCAGACATTTCGGTTCATGTTATTTTGATGGGCAACCCCGCCTGTAACCCTTCCAGGGTTACTGCAATTCCCAAGCCCCGAAAAAGGAGGAGTGTTGAGCATCGGGTTAGCGACCCTACCTTTAAAAATCCAACTCGCAACAAAAATGCTAGCGAGAAAAATAACTCGCTGGTCGGCAGCCTATGCTCCATTAGGGGTAATTAGCGTAAGTATGTAAGTAAATATTTCAACTGGCAAATACATCACTTAAAAATATTTTTGATAAATAATTTAACTAGTCTTCTCGTTATTTTTACTATGAAAATGTTGTGTTTATTCTTTCTTTAGCCCAGTTTTATTCACATAATCTTGCATTTATTCAGCTGGTAAGATATAATGATTTATTTTTGGGAAAGAATCACCTTTTTTCTCTCACTAAAAACATTTACATAGTATATATATATATATATATATATATATATATATATATATATATATATATATATATATATATATATATATATATAGTGACTGACTTTGATGCAGTTAGTGAATTGAAATATCTAATGCCTAGAAGGTAAAAATAAGGAACTTAATTATTATGTAAATAGATTTTCATTTTGCTTATTGTAAACAAATTATCATTAGGCTTGGCAATCATAAATATAAAACCTAGACTTAACTAATAGTATGAGTTTGTTATTGTCTATTGTATTCTAGTAGTATACTTTACTCAAACTACTTCTTAATTGTACCCCAAATGTTTGAAGAAACGTTTTCTTTAATCAGAACGAAACAAATATTCGTTCGTGAATTGACGGTACTATTGTGGTGCGCGCTACTTATAAGTAGTATATGACGTGAGTGTCAACGTAATGTCTGGCAGCAGAAGATGGGGGAAGATCAAGAAAGGAAGAGTTAGAACACAATGGAATTTGTATGCAACACATGAATAGTGACAATGGATTGATGTTTTGCAACAGGAGCAGTCCAGTTCGATATGATGGACTGATATTTTGCAAATTAACGATTTACGATATGGTTTTGCGATTTTACTGAGTAACTCTGTAATTTTCGTTTAATACAATCCGGTCGCCCCACCTGTGTTCTCCTTCACTACACTATTACTGTAAAAAGTCGGTTTTATTATATATTTGAACTATTTTGGTCATTTGGTAAAGTAAATGGTTTTTCTGTATGCTAAGCACATATTGATAAATCGATTCGAAAGACTATAAACGTTTTCTTACACTGTACTTTCGTAATGATGTCTGGATTTCCTTCTTTGCGGTTTTTAGAAACATGAGATGATCGCAATCAAAGAGCACTTGTCCAAGCAACAGATAATGCATCGGAAACTGACGTCTAAGGGATTTAATATAGCATGCATTATGTTACAGTGAAAGGTTGGTTGAAGAAATCTACTAGAAATTTTGAATCTATATTTTGTACTTGTCAGTAATTGATAACAAAACTTACTTTCAGTCAATAGAGACACTGTATTGTATCAAAGATTCAGACTACTAAACGTTGTAGTCATCACTGAGCTTATCACTTTTCAAACACTTTATAAAGATATTATCGTCCAAATAATTATTTTTGAGAATTTTTTCACCGTAACTAGACAGATGAGTTTGAATAAATTGGTCAAAGTAGTATTAAGAGAGAAGGTTAGTTGATTTCGAACTAATTAGGCTATGAACAGTCACGATTCAATGTTGGTAGTAAATTATACTAGTTTTAGTGATAAAAAGAGATGAAAACCTTTACAAAGAGCAAATGATACAACCAGAGTTAAACACTTAGTTTAATAACTTATGTAACATACAGAAAAAGGTTTTAACCTACACATAGGTGTTTACTGGACATTAATTCATTACTTTAGACGTAAATGACATGCTGTAAGGATACGCTTAACAATCTAACAGTACTGAAATGCATTTTTCATTAAAATGTTTGGCATGGGGTTAGCAACTACATAACGTAGAAATCCAACTGACCAAGGAAACACTAACCAGAAAAAATGCTTCACTGATAGGCGGCTTGTGCTCCATCAGGGCTAACAGGTGTAAGTAAGTAAGTAAGTAAGTACTCAACAACATCATTATAGCATTCCTAGTGAATAATGTCCCTATAGTGTTTGATGTCATTCACCTTAGGGCCCATACCTTTCTTGCTTTATCTGTACAAACCTACTTATAATAAATGTATTATTTTATTCCTATCAATTTCTATCTGGTTATATTTTTATGTTAATTTTTGATAATTTTAAATAAACTATATTTTTACCCTTGAGATATTGAAAAAAGATTTGTAAATAAGTTTAGTGAAGTTTCATTCTTTGAGCTGCATTATTAATTATCAAGGTTTTCATCTTCCTTCTGGACAACGCAGAATTTCTATGTTATTCGCCCACTTTCTATCATGGTATGTACTTTGACAGTATAAATCGATTTTAAATGCGCTATTGGTTTTCGTAAACCAAATGACTTATGTCTGATTCGGACGAAGGAAGCTGATACGGCTTTTTTCACTATTATTGTGCAATCAGCTCAGCTGATGTGTAGAATATGAGATCATCATCGTGATCACCTACTGAAGTTAACAATGAACTGGAGCAACA
Organism: Schistosoma turkestanicum; assembly: GCA_944470395.2. NCBI lineage: Eukaryota > Metazoa > Platyhelminthes > Trematoda > Strigeidida > Schistosomatidae > Schistosoma > Schistosoma turkestanicum. The sequence continues at coordinate 19,329,913 of OX103977.1, read as the reverse complement.
TTGAAGCAATCACTTTGAAGTTTCATTATGTAAGTTATATGGATTAGTCTAGGAAATAGTTTCAGTGCATTTTTATTTAAATCAACTAGAATTTTAATAAAAATTATAATATTTAGGAAAAAAACAAACAAAGAATTAAACTTACGACCCATTTTCATGTCGTCACTGAAAACAAAGAACATATATACCGGTTTTATTGAATATATATTTCACGTAGTACAATACAATACAATCGAAACATACAAGGTTGACTACAAGTTTGAACATTGAAAATTGAATGAAAAAGTACCAAGTTTACTTTGTTTAACACAAGTGTCTTATTTTGAGCGTACTTAATGTATCTAATGAAAAAGTAAGTTGTGTTCACAAACACATGATTTTGAAAAATCTCAGAGTAATTTTTTATCGGATATTCAAAACATTCACGAATATTCCTCGAAGTTTCTAGATGTTCTCAAACTGTATTTTCTTACACAACGGAATGCATAGTGGAGTGATTTGAACCGAAAACTAACTATCATTCTGCTCATCAATAATCGTGTAGAAGGTATACAGGGGAAACTAAATACACAACATTCTCACCAACAAAGTTGATCGGAAACTGTATTAGCTTACATCATTTATATAGCCCTAATTGCTCTCTAAAAAAGTGCTCTGTGAGAACCCACTATAAATGCAACCAAAAACCTTTGGATTAAAGCTAGCTGACTATATAAATCATTTACATTTCAGAATGTAATCCAACAGTAAGCAAATAAGATGAAGTCATTGTTTAAGGATTCCAGGTTCGAATAATTTAATCAGCTGTCATTATTGTTGAACACATAAGTGATTTATAGGTCATAGATAATACAAAGCATTATTCTACAGTATTTTCACTTAGTGTCTAGATACTAATCACTTCATTAATACTTGTTTGATAATATTGAATCAGTACCTTAATGAGAAAATTTTTGCGATTAGTGTCGATTAAGTTGTTTATTTATGTTCCCATCTCATCGTCACAGAAGACTACTCACAATTTAAATACTCAACAATAATTCTTCTGACTGCTGCAATAAATGAAACGGGTCCAAATCCGATTAACAGCCCTTTCTTGTGGAGGCGGTATTAAATACTTCGATCTTATTAACTATGGTTACCGGGTATCAATTATATTCACACACTTCAGTTGATTTTTGAAGTGCTATCGTCAAATAAGACAGTGAAATTTCACTTGAAAAAAATTTACATACTTTCATGAAAATTATGTTGTTAGTCATGTATATCATATTAAAACTCAGAAAAGTTATCAATTTCATGAAATGAGGCCTGAATACTCTAAGAATTCTAGCCCGTATTTTGGTTTTGTGAGCATGTTAACGCTCATCAGCAAGATTTATCTGAAATCTTTGGGTAAATAATGCTCACTTGTGAGTACGAAACCAGGTTTGACAGTTTTAGACACTAAAACTAGACTGGTTTTAAAAACCTAAATACTTTTTAAAAACTCGTTATAAGATTTTAGAATGAATATCGGTAGAAACAGATATATTTCTATAAATGGTACTGAACTGAGTAACTGCTTTTCACTAGTAAATAAAATAAGTTTATTTTTCATTCAAATGATGAATCGATAATTGTGCGACTGGAAGCACTGAACAGCCGTTTCATCCGAGTATGCGACTCATTAGCAGTACTCATCGATGACCCAGGCCTAGCCTATTATCGTCTGACTATAAATAATTAATCACGCTTCATCATATTGAATCGGCTCACTCGCTTTCACAACTCCGTTTGTTTTTACTTCTACGCTTTGTATTCTTGAGTCTGTCTGAGTGAACTATGGCCTAAAATGAACTCGTCCGACCGAATCCGTAAGCGACTTCTTATTACCGCCGTTGTACAAACAGGTTTTGACTAGGAATAAAATACGGAAACTGAAGGATAGATTTATTTCACTGCATCAAAATATATTCGTCCAAATCGGAGTCAGCTTAAGGGCCAATAAAGTGGTGAGCCCCAATAATCAAGGAGATTTCATCTCATCAAGATCAAATCAAACATCTTAACATCCTCAATTCTCTACAGAACTGAATTTCTAATTCAAAGGAAAATAATATGCAAAAATAAAGTATTTAAATCTTCCGAATAAGCTTCCACATGTAAATTTACTTACAGATTTTCACAATTCGATGATCGTTTTGACACTTGACCACTACCTATACTAGGAGGATTAACAGTGAGTGCAGGAACAGTTCGATATTGAGTTGTTGAATCAGTCAAATCATCAGTTTCTGTATTTGGAATGTCCAACAGATCGAGAAGAGCATACAGCGTAGACATTAATATCCGAAACTGATACAAAAACAATAACGCAAAGAATTTCATTAAAATAATAGTGTTTTCATGAATCAATAAATCAATAACAATAGTAAAGCAGTTTATTCTAGCCACTAGTTATTCATCAAGGAATATCAACAAACTTACTTTTCAGGGACATGCTTATGTCAGATATTTCATTTTAGTGTTTAGTGCCTCGACATACATTCGAGTTCGCTCATAGTTAATTTACTTAAGCCTTTCGATTAACTTATTTAACCAAGCCATTTGTATAGCAACGATTTATATGTACCATTGGCTTTTATAACTTGTCTGGTTTGTATGAGCTGGTACGATCGAACTTTGCTTATCAACTACGCGCATATTTATCCTGTTCGCTTTAATGTCAATCTCTTAAATTTTTTCAATGACTCAGACATTTTACTATGTATATATATGTACATTTTAATCTTATGAATTCTCTGTGTGGCTGTGGTCTGCTGGTCCATTTGTTGAGTGCCAAAAAATAAAAACGTATTCAACACTTCATGTTTACCTTCTGATTTATAAACCGTCAGGCGCTATTTACTATAGATGATTTGGACGAGTAAATTACGAAGTCAAAGAACACGTTGGATACCGACCGTCACGAAACTAGCGATACTTTGGCCAACATAATTGTCCAAACTTAATAAAATGATAAGGGATTGGTTGAAATCTTAGCTGTTTAAACCCTAAAGTCCACTGTTTCTTCAGAAAGTATTATAATGTAAGGAAGTTTTCTTTCATTCAACAATCATTCACTATCTATAATTGTCATAAAAAAATTCTATTTTAAATGTCTTTACCAAAATATATTCTTAAGTTGACTACCTTATCATAATATATCAAGAATCCGTAACAGTAAAATTAATTTTGTGTATGATTTAAGCTTTAAATTGTCGTCTATAAAATATACAAAAACATTACTTACTCCAGTTATATTGACTTTTTTATCAATCACATGAGGTAGTAGACTAGGGAAAATGTCTGTAGCAATCAATTGAGGTTCCAATAAATAAGATTTTGTATACAACAATTTTTTCCAAGCATCTAGTATTTTAAAAATCAAATGAAAGTGACCGTGTAATGTGTAGTAAATAAAAAATTAATTCTTGTATGGCTTCACGATGAATTCAAGAAAAAATAGAACGTTCAACATTTTTATTAAAACCTATGACTTCGCGCAAAAATGAAGTTACAATTGATTATCAGTCGAGTTATCTATTATTGACTGATTGGTCGACGTAGTCTGCATTTACCGATGTAATAATCATGTAATCATGTAATAATCTCATCAGCTAATGAAACATCCAGCTCAGAGAACCAAACACCACCACAATTATCCGCCTGAGCTAAAAATCTTCTCCACCACCTAGCTTTCTGAATTTTATTCTATACACTACTGAGGTCTAATATTTTGTTAGCATAGATGAAGTTGACTTTATGTGTATATAAATTATGTGCATAAACTTTAAATTTGATCAAGTACAGCAGATAACATTTCCCTATAATTTCTGATGAATCATCTTTTCTTCTTACGTCTCTCAACGCGAAAGAAGTTTGGGACGCCGACCAGCGAATTATTTCTCCTGGTTGGCCTTTTTTAGGGAGTTGGATTTCTACAAGATGGGGTCGCTAACCCGATGCCCAAACCTCCTACTTCTACAGGGTTTGGGACCCACAGTAACCCTAAAAGGGCTCCAGAGATCCATGGTACCTATTAGTTTAGAAATAACAATAGATTTACTTATAGGAGACATAATCATAGTTACTTTTTTTCTTGCTTGCAGAAATAACATCAATTCATACTTAATTGTTAATAAGAATTTAGGAGTGAATTTTCAAATATACATCAGTATCATCACTAAATGGAAGTAAGCTGAGCTATGTTAGAATTGTTAAAGACAGTTTAGATTGGGGATAAGTATCATCTACTGACATATTGGTGCTTGACATCGTATGAATTCTGTTTGTCTACTAATGGCTACCTTCTGCAATAATCCTCACAACTCATTGGAGAAGCGACAGATAGAATTCAATCGTGTATTAAATTTTTAATCAATAGTTATTCACCATAATGATCATTAACACTAAAATGTAGTCGATGAGCCTGAAGTGAGAAAAAAAATCATCTTGGATTCCACTGCAATAAACAACCGTTATATTTATGAAATATTTGAATTAAATGGCTTTATCTAGATAACTGCTTATAATGAACACAAAAATAAATTAGAATATTTATTGTCAAATACATCAGAAAATAACATTTTAAAAACGAAACGTTTGATTAATCAAAGTTAGATACTGACACCAGACAGACAAACAGATACAACGCAGAACTTTGTACGTAAGTACATCAGTTCAGGTTGCCATACCAAATCAGCACAGAGACGCAATCGTCAGTTCAAATCCAAGAGTAATAGAGACAGTAGAAATATTAGAGAGTAGTGGATAAGATTAGGGAGCGAAGATATGATTTGAGAAGTATAATTCAGTAAGACAAGTTTAGAAGGAGAAAGATAAAGATTATGGGGAATTCAGAAGGTTAGAATTTGAAAGAACAAAAAGAGTGGATGCACGTGAGCCATTGCAGACGATTTTGAGCCATGTTATTCAAGGTCTCGAACCATCTGTGACTATCGTCTCGCAGATCCCAACCAGATAGCCTACATCTACCAACATGACTCAGTCCACTTGTCAGTGACTTCATGGATTTGTGCCATGTTTTGGTTTGGCCGCCCCTAGCCTTCATCCAATCTACTCCTACACTGCAAAACATAGCTCGTCGCGGCACTGACACCGTTGGATGCCGGTTCCGTGGCTGAGAGATCAAACACTCACGCATGAGACCGAATGTCCTAGTTTGAATTCCCACGAGCAGATGTCGTGGATGCATTGAAGAGTCTCACACATTTGGATGAAACTGCCGCACAGTGCTTCTACCATGGATAGATTCACAATTTCCATGTAAAAAAACCGCGCAAATCAAAAAACACTATCAAATAAACTTACTACATAGTTCCGAAATCGGTTGTTCATTGGCGTTACTTTGTGTTTGATCATGATGTTCCTCAGCATTATTGACAATATCTGCATTGAACTCTTGAATGTATTCATCATTCAACTTATTATTATTATCATTATTTATATTTAACTTCAGTTCATTGGAAGCAATCAACAGAAAAGGAATTACATCATTTAGAATAGTTGCATCGGATAAACGTGTTAATATTGCAACTAAACAATGTAATGAAGCAAGCTATAAAAGTTAGATAAAATTAAAATTATATTAGAATAGGAATTCATTTATAAATGTATAGGAAATGTAATTTATATTGCTAAATATTTATTTTTAAAAGTCAAGTTTTTCACTCAACTACTTACTTTTAATGGGCATGTCATCAAAATGTATGACATGTGATTTCTATTAACACTGACTAGTACCCCCATATTCGAAAAAAACAGTAAAATATCGTTTCAATGCAATAACATTATATACAACTTTCAAATAACATAAAAATTTGATAAATTTGTTGGTTTTACTGCTAAAATGTTAAATCATTGGAATGATGATGAATGTCGTGTTTATCTAGTTTATTATAATGCCACTGGAATTTGATCGATCCACTTGCGATATAGCTAGTACTAGCCTAACTAGTTCACCGTCACATAGTTAGAGGTAGTCAACAGATAAACTCTACACACATAGAATTTGCACATACGACTTTTAGTGTATTAGTGAAACCCTGCATCACACAGTTTCATAGCCTCTGTGGTTACAAGTGAACTGCAAGATCTTTGCGTGACCTATTAGGACTCAGATGTGTACATTGACTTATCCCTGAATAGTCCTCACAAACCCTAGCAATAAATGAATTATGTCAACCAAGATGGTCTTCCCCCTTAAGATTGTGGTTATGTCCTGCAGTGCATGTACTTTTATGTTGAGCCCACAGGGCTTGTCCCAAGCATTCACACAAATTAGCAAATTCATTACTACTCCCTTCTCTTCTGACCTTGTCAACTATTCGCTTTTATCTTGGTTGTTCCTATTCGAGTGTTTGTGCTGCTTACTTTGCTTATGAGAAGATGTCAATCATATTTTATTTGATTATCAATGTTTAGTCAAGCTTCATTACATTGAGTTGGCTAGGTCGCTTTCTTCACTTCGCTTTGTTCTGTTAATACGCCTTTCATTCTCATTTCTGTCTGCTCAACTGAATTCATGAACGATTGGTTGAAATAAATTCGTGCAACCGAATCCGTATATGGCTTCGAATTACCACTGTCACAAAAATGGGGTTCTCTTAAATATGATATACGGAAGCTGAAAAAGAAATGTATTTCATATCACACTCGAACGTTCTTAAATTAAATAGTCAGCTCATGGGCCAGTAAAACAGTGAGATTGACAATAAACATAAGGTAGTCACTAAAACTGGTGAGCTATAATAAAAGTCCATCACAGCCCTAAGTCTACTGACCAGAGTAAACGAGCTAAAACTCTAAATCGAGGACATCCTGTTAACCATCATTAACCACTGAATACTAATATTTCCCGATATCTTTGTTCCAATTTTCAGACATAAAAACATGGAATCATCCTAAAGAAAACCAATACTGAAAATGCATTCTGAGTACTATGATTCCTTTGTAATGAAATGCTCAATTATATTTTCAAAGTTATTGCACACAGACTGTAAAGCGATTAGTTGATCCCATATGTAAATATATATAAATAGATATACATATGTATGCGAAAAGGTTGTGCAGTTTGTCACTTAACTGTAAAATGCATTTATCTTGCATAAATGACAGAAAAGTATCGACTTTTTATTATGAAAAAAAATATTTATCATAATCAAACAGATTGTAAACGCACATAAACATCCTTCTAAATGTATACAATATTTGTGTTTGGAGTTTTATGAAACAATAAACTTTTAACTTTACCTGACAATCAAGATTTTCTATCAAAAGAATTTTACACCGCAATAATAAGTAATATAACAAAGAACTAAACTTATTCTCATTTATTTTATTTTTTCAATGAAAATATAATTCCAACATTACTAAGATTTTACAATATCCAAACTATTATTAGGAACTATATTCTATGTAATCAAATTCTAGCACAACACAGCTGTTCAGTGAGTGAGTGAGTGAAGTAAAACAATTTTCAAAAACAGAAAGGAATTTTGGCAAACTTGATAGAAGTGTTTATTTTACTATGGAAAACTACTATGAATTGTTTAATTTTCTAAGTTGAAGAAATCAAGATCAGGTTGGAACAAAATGTTCAAATGATGATGCCCAGTTCTCATCAGCATGAGTTAGTCAATAGTATTCAGTTTTCTAGAGAGGATCAACACTTTCTTTGAATCAACAAATAATCTACCTTTAGTAGCACAGTGAAATTTTATACTTTCAGTAAATTAAATTACATTTCTTCAGGTTTGTGAAATCATTTAATAACATTGAACAGTTGAACAAATGTGCAAATTTTGAATTCGATTTGTGAAAAAGTACGATTGTGAAATATTTATACATATCGGCTCAGTAGTCGCGAGGTTAGGTGTACGCACATGATACTGAGTTCGAATCTTGTGAGTGGCGGGTATCACGGATGAGCACCACGATGAAACGACAGTTCAGTGCGCTTCCCAGTTTCTAATGGTGGTCTAACATTGATGGATTCGTAATTTCAATATCTTTATAATGTTTGAATAAAGTTTAACAAGAAAATGAAAATTGAATTTATGAATTTTTTTTTACTGGAAACTGAATTATCCTACACACCATAACACAGTTTAAATATCGGTTTATCAAGATCTTTGTAATCAGAGAACTTTTTGGTTTTGTCTAATTACAAACTACCGGTTAACAAATAAATCGTTGTCAGTTTTGATGATGTACAAAATGATAATAGAATTGAAAAGAATATATAACGCAAAATTGTTATCTATGATTATACACACTCAATTTCATTTTAAACATTGTTACTCCTCATTTGGTATCTGATTACTGAACTAATTAACATGGAAGAAACATACGTAAATAAAATCTTTTACGATTGTAGTGTGGAGCATGAAATTTTAATTAACTGGTCTGACGACAATATACACTAGACGCTTACTGAACATTATTTAGGCCGCCAATTCTAAACAAGTCGAAAACATTTGTTATTACACATTGAAATAATGACTGAATCATTTTTCGACCACAATTAGAAACCTGGAAATACTCGACGGCAGTTTCAGCCTGGTGCTCTTGCACAACTCCTGCTACTCTCATGATTCGAACAGAGGACCTTCGAACACACCAGACCCCAGAGCCGGCATCCAACGATGTAAATGTCTAGTTTTGGTCAATCTAACTTCACGGATAATCTTCGGCAATCACTGCTTACATACGACAGGGCTGAACTGCACTGGTGACGATTTCTCACTTTGTTTCCAATGGTTGTCTAGCAATGATTCATTCATGATTTCAACGTGTAAAAACGATGATCTCCATAATATTATAATGCAAAAAGGAAACATTTGTCCCTGCTCCATGGTATTTATTAATCTCATTTCAATTCATCAGTTAGGAAGTTCATTCAAATGAAAAGAAATGCAAAACAGACAATGTACTACATTCTCAACTATTTTCAATAATATATATACATATACATATCCGTTAACTTTGACTAACCTGTAAGTGTTGACTATTATGCTGAAAAGCTTGTTTAATTTTTTGTAATACAATAATTTCCAAATCTGAAGATGAAATGTAGCCAATTAACAATTCAATATTGTTTAATGCAACAATCTAAAATACAAAGATAAAAAATATTGCCTCTTGAAAATAAAAATGATAACTAAGTATAATTCTAAGTGCAATAAAGTCAAATTTTGATTCTTCAAACTCTTTCTTCTATGTTAATTTTAATTAACTTAATGAGAAATAGTTATCATCGTAGAAGTTTCTTTCTATTTTACAGTGAATTATGTCTATGAGTGTCAGGTTGCGCAAACTTTTAGATCGATCCGAGTTAGATATTAACACTTTTGGATGCCAGCACAATATTGCAGAGGATAAGTGTATTCGCGAAAGATCGAAGATCCTGGGTTCGATTCTTGAAAGTCGTTGGCGTATCCTGTAGCAGGATGAAAAGGCCGGTCAGTGCTTCCAGGTTTCTAATGATGGTCTAACAATGATTAATTCATAATTATGCTAATATTCAATTTATCATCAAAAAATGATTTGAAGAAACGTAACAGTAATATTCATGGCTTTTATTATATAGATAACTAAGATCAAGCATCATGTTACAACTTTATTAGTCACAGTTTCTCTCATTATAATTCTTGTTAATCAGGAAATGAGCATTAATGTAAAAGAATAATAAAGTTTGTTCAGTTACCATGAGTTTATGTTTTTAAATAGAATAATCCAATAGTCTTGACATAATCTCCTATGTACATGTATATTTATAAATACATGTCACCTCTTCAAAGGTGATAACTAATCTGAAATCAAGGAATGTATCAATTTTAGAATGCTAATAGAAAGCTGGAAATACACTGGACAACCATTTCATCCTACTATGAGACTAATCATCAGCAGTACTCATCTACAACTTGATTCATACTTTCAAAGTAACACCAATAATCTTTGCCACCTTATAGGGGCAACAATTAATGCTTCGCCAAGCAATGTATAATGGTGTAAGGGTAGGCTGGAAGAAATTTAGGGGCGATCAAATCGAAACATGGCACAAATCCATGAAGTCACTGACAAGTGGACTGAGTCATGTTGGTAGATGTAGGTTATCTGGTTGGGATCTGCAAGACAATAGTCACCGATGGTTAGAGACCTTGAACGACATGGCTCAAAATCGTCTGCGATAGCTCACGTGCATCCACTCTTTTTGTTCTCTCTAATTCTAACCTTCTGAATTCCTCATAATCTCTATCTTTCTCCTTCTCAATCTATCTCACAGATTTATACTCCCCAAATCATATCTTCGCTCTTAAATACTTCTACTATCTCTATCACTCTTGGATGTGGACTGACAGTTACGTCTCTGTGCTGATGTGGTATGGCAACCTGAACTGATGTACTTACTTACGAAGTTCTGCGTTGTAAATGTCTGTCTGTTTTTCTGTCTATTCCTGTACATTTCTAAGATTACACATTTTCTAACCATACTATTCTGAATCAGTCTCAAGATTATGATTTTTTTTAGGATAAAAAAACATATGTCGAAATAAACAAGTTTTTTTTCTTCGTCATAATCCCTTTGTATGTATTTTATTTTAATCAGTAAGCATCAATAAGCACTAGTTGAATCGGTTTGATGTGCCTAGTGAACAATTTTCCGATCTGATTAGTAGATGGTTTTGCTTTTATTTTCCTCGCTTTTGGCGGAGTATTTATTCAGCATAATTTTATGTGAATACATTAAGTTATGATTTCATTTGTCAAGATAAAATTCCTCTATTTTTTCTTTTTCTCATAGTTACTTCAGCAAATTTATAATGATTAGGCATTTTCTATAAGTTTATATATAAATGAAAATTGTGATTAGCAGGGAGATTTAAAATTCCAGCTTTTTATGTTGTTTTTTCGTTAAGGGACGTTAGATCCTCAGAACTCACTCGGAAAAAGTCTTAATTTTTTCTAATTTATTTGTGAAATTTTGAATTTCTATGCTTTCGCGTCGAAAGACGCTTAGTTGACCTAAAGCTTTCATCGGCCACTTGGAAATTCTTGACTGTCATTCGTTGACGGATTTTTTTAGTATGATATTTTTTAGCTCTGCCAAGGGCCTGTTTGTGCTTAGCAACCTCTTATTTTTCTATGCCTTATATCAAGACTTCTTGCTTTTGTTAGCAGGGCCTTGGATAACGGATTAGAATAGCCTATCGTGTCACTGAGTCGCTGCTTTCCTGCCGTTTACGGAGTAAGGTGAACTTGTAATAGCATTCAAGCATATCAGTTTTGGACTCATGAATTGAGTTAAGCTAAGAATTGGTCTTCATAAGCGACAGAAATAGTCGATTTCAACATGGATGGAACTCAGGATATTCGAGTCCTGTTGTAAATGCTAAGTTTTTAGATCACTAAGCCAGATTCCTATAACGTTGATGTAAAACTCCAATAGATTCACACACAACAATTCTCAACTATCTTTCGTTAGTTTTGGTAGTAATCCGCCAAACACTTTCAACAAATTTAGATTCCATCGGTTGAACTTTTCGTACTAGAATATAAAAATTCTTATGTCAAAATTAACTATTAGTAAGCTCATGAAGATTCCTTATCCGATTTCTGATAAAATGGTGGATTCACACTGTTGAAGAGTAATTCATTCTAGAACAAAGCCACTGTTTGGTACTTCAAAGTGTATAGTAAGTTTTCAACTTATATTGATTCATATTGTTAATACCATTCTTCACAATCAGACATGTATAAAAATAGGTACACTTTCGAATCGAATCAACACTAAACATGATAACAAGTTTATTCACTATTCTAGCGTAAAACAAAACACTCCCTTATTAATAACAAAAATAAAATATTGAAAATACTTATAACCAAGTCGCTTAAATTATTTTGTCGACAAAACAAACTCATTTTCCAAGGATTTGTTTTTCTTTTTTTCAATGTTCAATTATCTGTACATAATTTGATGATGTTTTACTATTATTATCTTACTATCTATCAACATATACATATTTTCTCAAACTTATTATTTGTAATGGGAAATTTCACATTTCATTCATTCACTTATTCATATTACGTCACAGAGTGTAAACAAAGAAATCATCCTAAGTGGGAGAGGAAAAAAGATCCGTGCCTCAACTTTTTTCTTGTTGTTCATTAACATAAACAAATTAACTAATTTGTTATTTTCAATGACCACTATTTTTTTCGTATACACTTTTATTACACTTCATTTACTACCACGATCAATATAATTTATGCGTAGAAATAAGAAGAGATGTTGGTCTAGCGTTGATTTATTCCAAGCACGTTAATATCTACTATTCATTATTACAAACTGGAATTAGGGAAACATTTAATTGACTCGGCCAGGAGCCCTCCTAGGGCTGCTGCCGTTCTCAAGCACCGACAAAGTAGGAGGGTTTTTAGTTATTTCCATAACTCATTGTAGTTATGTCATAACTAACCAATCAAATTGTGGTTTAAGCGCCCACCACGTGATCCGATATGACGTGTCTGTAAACCTTCCTTGTTGTAAATCACCTACTAATTGAAGGACATTATTATCTTATTATATTGATGTGAGTCATAATTTTATTCATTTCCACAAGACACGCTATATTGGTCGGTATGTTTGATCGTTTCACTTGATAACTGTAATTTCCTTATTTATTGTACTAATCTAATTGTTTTTATGTTTAGAAACAGATAAAGTTTAAAGCAAAAGTTGATCTTGTTCTGACTATAGCTTTCCCATAGACTCTGTGCTCGCCAATATTGCGTTTACCGTTCTAGAAGTTCATCTGTAGGACAAATTACATCCTACAAGGGTTGTGCATGCGGGTTAGCGACCCCATCTTGTAAAGAACTAACCCGCTAAAAACAAACGCACACCAGAGAAATAAAACATCAAATTACATAATGCATTATGAAAATTACCTGAGCTGTAATATTATTTGACACTAAACATTGTTTCATCAATGGTAAAATATACTGTTCAATAACATTATCCGGTACTTGTTTCAAAAATGATCGTGTATGCCGAACTAAACATATTTTTGTCTAAAATATGTAAAAAAACAGATACAGGTGAAAATAAGTGCAATGAATATTGATCCATAGTAGATGTTACTCAGATGCATATTTATGAGCTTCTCTGATGGAGTTTCGTTCGTTCGTGAGCTGAATGTTTTACTTCTGGGCCTTTCATTGTTCTTCTGAATAATATCATCAGCATTAGCTTCAGTTAAAAGTGAATGCTAGTTCTGGTGAACTTTGACTCTGAGATTTCTTATACTTCCCTTCTATCTGAAGTCTTTGTTGATGTTGTTCAGAAGCTTCATAACCATCTATGTTGTGGTTGGTTGTATGGTAATCAAACAACTGATTCATATTTCTATAAAGTTTGATCGACTGATAAAATATATTTAATTTGATAACTAATTACAATCGAAATACCTTGTAATTTAAATAAAATCAACAAGGGTAGTCTTGTGTCTTGTTTCAACTGGTTAATAAGAAAATTTCAAAAACTTTGCATAGCTTGACAAAACTTATTCATAACTCATCATTAAACTATTATAGAATTTTTGTCAAGTTGGACATTAAAACCGTTAGACACCGGCTCAGTGGTCCGGAAGTTGGGCGTTTGCGCGTAAAAACGAAGGTCCTCGGTTCGAATCCTGCGGGGTGCAGGAGTCGTGGATGCGCTCTGCCACTGATGAGTCCGGACAGTGTTTCTAAGTTTCTAATGGTGCTCTGACATTGATAGATTGATGATTTCAATGTGTAACTTAACAAGCTTCCCAACCTCGTAATGCAATTGTTTTATTCTAGATAATGAATTTCCAACAGTGTTCATTCATAATCTTCACACACCCACTGACTGATACTGAAATGATTTTCCGATATCTTACTGATAACGTTCAGCTGCCAAAAATTAAAAATCTGGTGGTCCTTGGGTTATGCAGTGATCTAATTGAATTTTAAGAGTGTAAACGTTTGAACTGTGGTGTTTAACTTTTTAAAGTTTAGTTACTAGATGTGTATCTTATGGACTTAATTCTTTATGAGAATGTGAGTGGACAACGTTTCAAAAGTATCTAATTATCAAAATGCGTGATCTTTTATCAGTGTGTGTACTGTATTGTTATGCTATGAATTAAATAGTATCTAATACGTTAAGTAGTGAATAAATTTATATTGTTATACATGTATAAGAGATAAATAAAGTTTGAAGTCACAGATTTCGTAACTTTTATTTTCTGTTCTATGGTTGAACGGACAATCGAATAAAATTTGGCGACGAAATCACTGATAAATTTTTTATGTCACCTTTTATTTGACAATGCAATTGTATTTTTCAACTAGAGTTATGGTAATCATTGTTTTTACTCACTGAAATCATGAATCAATTATTGTTAGACCACCATTAGAAAGCTGGAAACACTGTGTGGCCATTTCGTGCTACGAGTAGCGAACGTCGTGGGTCGAAGAATTTTTCATTCCTTATACAGCTATTTATTTTTGCTCGTTTATTTTATTGGTTCGTTTCATATTTTAAAAAGTGGTGATTTGTTCAATAATTGTTCAGGTAATATTATCCTTTTTGAATGATCTAAGTGTACACTTGCGGTATTTGAAAGATATTGATTTTGTTTCGTCTAGTTCAGTTAGTTTTTCAATGAAGAAGATTGGTTTGAATAATAATAATAGAGATACACAACTACTAATTTCGTTTAGGCTACATTTTCTTCGAGTGATCTGAAAGATACTCAAATTCCGAATTCTTTCACGTCTATAATGAAGCTGTGAACTAGTTTTTATCAATGAAATTCATCATTCCATAGATGAATAACGATATTTTTAAATCATTATTGTGATGGTATCATCATTATTCGCTTTATTCAATATTCAATGTTTGTTTGTAGCGAATAATCTTGGGCTTTCAATGTTCAATATTGTAATAAATTACTCATTAGCATTAAAGTAAATTTTCAATGTTATATCTTGAAATTTGATTTTGTTTTTTTTTAAAAAAATTTGCAATAAGATTACATGTCTTTTGTTTAACCAAAGCATACTTTCATAATAAACATGGAAAATTAATTAGCATATTTTTAATAAAAAGACAAGCGATATCAGGATAATAGGATGTCTTAATTTTTTTTTAAATATATATAAATGTTCTTAACCAGTATTTGTGTCTAATCAGATTGTTTGAAATGTATTGTGTTCATAGTTTTATGAAAATGTTTGTCTACTCTCTACACCGTTCAAAAATTTATCAAGAAGATTGATTATTTTGAATATTAGTAATTGGTTAGAATTCAAAATTTAAAAATAATTTTATTTCAATATTTATGTCAGTAGTTTCATTGAAGTCATCACTAAATACATACCCCAAGCTTTCTAAATGCACTAATGAATTGCTTGTGAAAATACATGGGCATTTGTAAGCAGTTAAACTGGAGGTCAGTTGAAATTGTAACTAATAATAATATAAATAGGATAACCTTCGTTCAATGTCTGCTGAATATCCAACTGATGTTTAAAATGAAAAGTGTTATAGACAAGCGCCAATGTGAAGATCAGATGCATTCAGCTAATCAAATGTAAATAGGCCGTAACTCAAGTACTTCGTTTCCACTGCTATCCACTTATATATATATATATTCTATTCAATATTTGTTTTAAATCACGTAGAAACCATGTTTTATGAATCCCGTACTCACTTCTTAAGACTATCAGTATTTACTGAAATTTTTTTAAGCAAACAAACATGTATAGTTGACTATTATTATTTCAGGAAATTCAATTACCTTATATCAATTGACTTACTTTTAAATTGGCACTTTTCTCAAAAATATTTATCAAATCTTTCTCTATATAATCGGTATAATCCATAGAAGAGCAAACTTCAATTAAATGAGCTAGTCCACTGATCAATAATGAATCTGATTGAATACAAATATCTTCATTTGATTTTTGCATCACAGAGAGATGAGATGTTGACATTGTTAAATTGTAATCATTAAGCAAATTACTAAATTGTCTTGTTTCTAATTGCCAATGTAATTCAATCAGTTTAGGCATTATTCGACCATAAAGAATTGGCTGGAAAGTGTTAAACATGAAAACTATTATCGTGCATTACTTACTAGTTTAGAATAATGATAATATACATACAATTTTTCACATTCTTACGAATATATATATATATATATATATATATATATATATATATATTGATTGTTAAAAATGTTACTCTTTCACGTTTGATTGTTGAAGGTAGGTTTTGCGTAAGTTGACAATCGACAGCAGGGTATTTATGTCATCGTAAATAACCTAAATTTGCTGGTTTGATTCAAAACTTCAAGTCTCAAAGATTACCGGCGAGCACGATAGTAAAAATAAAATATTCCCTAAAATAATCATACATACACTTTGTTAACATTTGTCAGCTATCAATAAACCTATTCTACTCAGACTAGTAACTACACTACAATTCGCTATAAGTGGACAAACACGATATTCATCTATACTGTGTGATCAATCAGTACAGGCTAATTAGCTCGAACGCTTATTTTAAGCGGTAAACTTCATGCCAGGAGGCGCTTCCCAAGATAGACTATGTGGGAGATGATAGCAACAGAACAGTTTAAAATCTTCATAATTATAGCTCTGTTACAATCATTTAAAAAGAATCGAGAGCTTATAACTAGTAGTAAAATTTAGGACTCGTGGCTCGTTCTAATTGGAATTTCAGTGTATCAGCATTAGTGTGAATCCTTAGATGAAGAGCTGAACCCAGTAGTTGTGGCTTTGGACTCCTAAATGTTCTAAATAGAATAAAACGCACTTATTGCATTGAAATGCTAATCAGAAATCTTGCTATTCATTACAAATATTTTTATATTAGCTACTTTGAGTAAATCCGTGTTGAATGTAAAAATACTTTTCAACATTTATTACCGTTTCTTCATTTCTCAGAAGATCGTCTCCGACTTTACATTTTTATGCTTTTTAAAAAAGGTTACTGCTTGGAGTATTTTGATGTAAGGAAATATGTAGTAAAGATAATTTAGGCAGGCTGCCTATCAAAATATTTATAAATATTCTGACTACAATTTTTTTTTCTGATCTTTCCAGCGAAAGTTTTTAAAACCGAAAAAATTACAATAATATTTAAAATCGGTACAACTGTCAGCTTAATCAATACATTAGCATGAAAGAGTTTTTGCCGTATGAATACTTTCAAGCTATGTAGTTTATAACGTTCACTTCAAATTATCAACTAATATACACTGATGGCCTTGATCAACCACACCGGGGAAAAAGTGTTCCAAGTATTGACTAATTCTTAGATGAAGTAATGAAACTTCATCAGTTGAGGTGGTTGGGACATGTGTTGCGTATGCCTAACCATCAACTGCCTCGACGAGCTTTGTTTTGTAGTGTAGGAATAGGTTGGAAGAAAGTTAGGGGCGGCCAAACCAAAACATGGCAGAAATCCATCAAGTCATTGACGAGTGGACTTAGTCATGTCGGTAATTGTCGACTACCTGGTTGGGGTCCGCGAGATGATAATAATCAATGGTTAGAGACCTTGAATGACATGGCTGAAAATCGTTCGCAATGGCGCCGGTGCACTTATTCTTTGTGTTCTCTCAAATCCTAATCTTCTGGATTCTCCAACACCTCTATTTTTGACTTTCTAAACTGTTCTCACTGAATCATACTTCTTGAATAATATCTTCTAATCCTAACCTCTCCGATTACTTCTAATACCCTTACTAACTCTTCTTCTATTGGATTTGAATTGACAATTACATCTCTGTGCTGATGTGGTATGGCAACATGAACTGATGTACTTTTGTACGAAGTTCTACGTTGCATCTCACTGACTGATGCTTTGCTGTACATACGAATCGTCATCTGCATACATATTCATTTTGTTATATTTACTTACAGGAGTATTCGAACAAAGAACTTAGCTCTACAAACGTCAATGTACTATAGCCTGAGATACTGAATTCACGTTTTATTACACTTGTAAATCTAGATGATACTAACAGACTGTTTGATTGTAGATTTAGTCAAAATGTTGTTCGTAATAGGAAAGAACGGGAAACAAAATATTTTATTCGCCATTACATATATACTAAATTATTTCATTGCCTTAAGAATAAATTACTCAAAAAATATTCATTTCGTTAAACATACTTTCGAAAGATTTTCTGCATTGTTTTGTAAAATTTGTAAAGCTCTTATTCTATCTTCATCAGATTTCATCTCGAAATTAATAATCCCATCAAGTAGCAACATTGTAGGATCATTGAAAAATTTTAGCTACAGTACAAAAAAATCATGATAATAAATTTTGATAGAGTTTAGAAAAAATAACATTTTTTGGCAGAGGAAATGTCTACTGGGGAATAAGCGAACAAATTATGTTGTGTGTACTTGTTAGTAACTTTGAGAATACTAATTTTAGAAAATCGTACTTGAAAAATATTCATAATATTAATTATTTCATTCTTATGATCTTATTTTCTCTGTTTTACTAAGTACATTTAGTAAATACATTAGTTAAAATGGTACAATCATCGTCAGACCACCATTAGAAACTTGAAAGCACTGGACGGTTGTTTTCTCCTAGTAGGGAACACATTAGCAATGCGCATCCACCACTCCTGTACCTTGCGGGAATCCAACCTAGGATATTTGGTGTTACGCGCGAATGCCTAACCTCTGGACTCGTTGTGTTTATCAGTAAAACTTATCAAACACACTTAGTGTAGGTATCATCATTTTATAGCAAATCAAAAGAACCATCCGCCTTTTGTCCTTCAATTACAAAAAAGCATGTACATTATTACGTCAGACTAAATGAGTTTATTTAAACAACACTAGATGTTTTCCAACTGAGATTAGAAATAGAAAGTACTCATAATTAATTAATGGTCCATAACGAAAAAAACTTTGAACAATTCCAAATTAAAAAATTCGCATCTTCTTCACTAATTTGGAACATGGGTAAACTAATGAAAATTCATTGGTCAAGTGAAAAAATTACACCATTCTGTGAAAGTTATAACCTTATGCAAATTTCAGTATTTTCCGATACACACATGAATGTAGAGAGAGAATGTGCTTTCACAGTAAGCGTACTCTGAAAATATCGATTGAGTGTAATGGCTGCCACACTGAGTGGTTTTATTTTCTTGTAAGCGCTTACATTATGTGTAAGATTACATTCTGGACTTCGCTTTCACAAAAGTATCGTCGAATGCACTCCTTAACAATCTGAAAATCATAGAGTTGAGCAACTTTAGTTCAAAATAAATGAAAAATTTGTTTTGTAGAAAGCTTCGAATCAATACTTTAACATATTTTAGAAAATGTTTATTTGAAATGCTTTTTTCTTTGTAACAAATTAAACTGTAAAACATACTAATGCAAATAATTGAGAACTAGGTCTCTTGTGTGGATTTCTTGAAAGTAATTTCTCCACTGGCTCAACCAATTCTAAAGGCATACGACAAACTGACAATCGGAATGCTTCTGGTATCTGTTAAAATGAAGAAAAAGCAAACGATAAGCAAAACCGATCATTTATCATGTATAAATATCAAATAACAATAGTGAAGTAATCGGCTAATGATAAAATATTCATTAGCTAGTTGGATACTCAAAGCTCATAGAAAAACATGGTAATTATTTGAATGACTAAGCGAGCAAATATTAGAATATTACAGATGTACATATGTACATCAGTTCACATTAGAACAGAGAGATCCAGTTGTCTATTCAAATCCCATAGTAGTAAAGGTAGTAGAAGTATTAGCAGTATTTGGAGAGATCAGGATTCAAACATATTATTCAAGAAGTATAATTTAGTAAGATAACTTTGGAAAGAGAATGATAGAGATGATGAGGAATTCAGGAGGTTTAGAAGGAATACAATGAATGAATCCACCTGCGTTATTGTAAACGATTTTCAGCCATGTCAATCAAGGTCTCTAACCATCGGTTACTATCGTCTCGTGGACCCCAACCAAGAAGTCTAACCCTACCAACATGTCTCATTTCACTTGTCAGGGACTTCATGGATTTTTGCCATGTTTTGGTTCGGCTGCCCGTAAACGTACACTAGACCAAATCGGTTCCCATCAAATCCTTCCTACACATCTTCATAGGTTTCTTATCGAATGTTGAGAACATACATGATGATGAAGTAAATTGTTATTTCTAGACAGCTGTTATCACAGAAATTAAGTACCAATGTTTTCCTGCTCTGAATTAACATATGTAGCTATATAACTAATATATATTTTCAGACCATTTACTGTCAGTATTTATCAACAACAGAAAAGTAGTTTTGTAGTTTTCAGGCTAAACTTAATCAACCGCCTAACTAACTCAAACGTTTTCCTGACTATTATTATTATTATTATTATTATTGTTACTAGTATATGTTTCAAGGCTGTTTGTCTGATTTTGTTTTGGTTGAGGATGTTAGATTCCCAGAACTCGCTTGATAAATGCCTTATTTTGGATTTCACGTTTGCGAGCACGGTCTGATCAGTGAACCTTGAGATTTCATTTTTGTGACTGTCCCAGGGACGTTTCTGTGATGTATAAACAAACGAGAGTTATGTGCTTGATTGTATTGTGCTCGCTGTGTGTACTTTCTACGCTTATCAAGACTTCTCTTTCACAGTTTTGGGTTCAAGGTAGCCTGCCTGGATGCTGGTGCATCGTCTCGTTCGCGTTTATCGACTAAGGTGAACTCGTACTAGCCTCAAGCGTACCTATTGACGTATAGAAATTTTGACAGACGAATTCTGAAGTTTACGGAAGCCTTGGCTATTCGTAAATTAAAACCTCTGTTGTGTGTACACAAACAGATTGTTACAATCTTGACTTTACCATGGTAATATTTCAGCCATTTTATGGCTTAGGCTCACGTGACAATTTCCTACCCTTTCTTATTCTTTCGATGATAGGTTGATTTTTTCTCTCCTTCATTTACAGTGATTACCTGACGTTTATTTGAACTTTTATTTAATTGACCTTTTAGCAATTTTCAATTAAGAAGATGCCTTAAACGAGTCGTCTACATATATGTGACCAGATTGTTCGAAAAGTAAGGCGTAAATACACAACATCACAACATTTTTCAGGTCACTTAGGTCTGCTCATTGTTTAATCAAAATTTATATAAAAGGGACTAATTGTTTTAAATAATAATAAATTGACTTATTTTTTTATATTTAGAACAAATTAAATTAAATTTGTTAAGTCGGATACTGTTGAAGTGAATCTTATTAGTACAGTATATCTTCTCCCAATAATGCGATATTCAGAAATAATGTCACCAATGGTTATATATATGTATATTCCATGTGTATGACATTTCACAGTAATATTTCCTCTCTTATAAATATAATCAATCAAAACACTTTATCAAATCAAATCTTTCCGAATATTTGTATGTGATTTTACAATGTATGAAATTGAAAATACTTGTCAAACTACACTAAATTGAAGCTGAAAATCTTGGTGATTTGATATGGTTCAACTGAGATGATAACCATGAATCGATAAACGTTGAAGTAAATAGTTTTACACAAACTGTTTTATTAGATAAACAATTTATAATGATATTATAAGTCAGTTTCTGCCTGAACTCTGTAGTTAAATAGATAACGGCTATCCAGTGCTTCCAAGTTTCTAATGAGGGTCTAACCGTGATGGATTCATGATTTCAGTGTAAAACAACAACCTCCATAAATCTATGATGAAAAACTTATTTATCTCTTCTTAACACAATTACTTACAGTTTCCTAGAACACCGAATAATTGTTGTGTTGTTTCGTCCTCTGAGCTGGATGTTTCAGTTGTGGAGCTTTCGTTGTTCTTCTGAACAACATCATTAGCACAAACTTCGGATAGAAGTGAAGTATTCGAATTTCTTCACGTCTGATGTGTAGTTTGTTGCTGCCGACCTCAAATCTCTTGCTGTTTGCACATTTGTTTTGATTGTTTCCCCATTTTGGTCTGTTTCTTGATCCTATGTCGCCTTTGATTTTTCTGATTGGTTGATAAATTGGGTCAGTGTCGATGTGTATGTTAATTGCTGATTGGTCTGAGCGCCAAGCAACTAAAAATTCTCTAGTGTCCTTTGTGTTCCCTCTATCCAGTATTTCCACACTGTTCCACTTGAATGTATGTCCATAGTTGTCGGTGTGTATTGATATAAGTGAAGAATTTTCGTGGCGTTTGACTGCTAATCGGTGTTCACGTAAACAAAGCTGAAGAGGCCGTCCACTTTGTTCTATGTAGCGTTTTTCACAGTCTGAGCAATTTATTTTGCAGATGATATATAGTTTTTCTTCCTTTGTCATTTTGTCTTTTGGTCTACATAGGATTGATTGAAGTGATTATTTTGGTTTGTGTGCCACATCTATTCCGAATGGTCTCAATAGTCCTGCTGTATATTTCGATGTCTTTTATGTATGGTAGGATAATCCATTTATTGGTTCCTGTACTTGATTTCACTTCTGTTGACGATTTCGGTTGATGGATTTCATGAAGTTTCGTGGATAGCCGTTCTTTTGGAAGATAGTCATAAGATGTCTTTCCTCGTTTTTTAGTGCTTCATATGTGCTGCACTGCGTCTACGCTCCCTTGAACAATGTTTGGTTGCAGTTGATTTTTTGGGATCTTGGGTTGTTGCTACCGTAGTTGAGAATTAGGTCTGTGTGGATTGGCTTCTGAAATACTTGAGTCTCCAGTTTTCTTGTGTTAGTTCTGATGATTAGTACGTACAGGAATGATAGACTGTTGTTTGATTCCTTTTCCACTATGGACGTTCAACAGAAACATCCTATAAACTTTAAGAACAGCACATCTCGATGAAATATTCACTTTTATTTTGTTTGCCATATTCCTAGAAAGTTTTAAAGTATCAAGGTCAAAGCACACCTATAAATACCCGTATTTTATGTACTTGAACTAACCTAGGATGTTAGGCTTCTTTTCATACTACTACGTCTTTTATCTTCTGTTCAAGATGGATATGACCACCATTTTCAGGGGACTAGGAAGCAACCATAAAGTCATATTTATCATCTGTTTACCAGTTATCTATTACTCACAGCTTTCAATATCCTCAGAAAAAAATTGATGTTATTTTGTAGTAAAACTCATTTAAACAGTATTTTTTTTAAATGAACACAAAACAAAGAAATATGAATTGGCTCGAAATCACTTACATCTGAACTTTGACTAAGTTGAACTGCATGCATGAATTCGGAACCAGTCTCTTGAGTATTATTTTCTTTACAGTTCATAAGCGATGTTTCTGATGTTTCATTATCAAATCCACGTTTCCTTGTGTTTTGTAACCATTGAACTGATCCTTCAGCTGCATTACCATAAGTATACAATGCACAAATCACTAAACCTAATGAAAACATATCTGACCATGTTCCAGGTATATCATCAGATGAATTTGTTTGAGATTTAATCGATGCTGTAACTGTCGTATGATCTGGGCTATTCTTATTAGGGAAATGATACAAGTCACTGGATGCTTTAGTACGAAGTCCAGCAAAATGACTACTTGATACATTTGTGAGATTTAAACATTCTGGAGCAGAATAATGACAATCTGGTCGAGCCATTTTTGGCCATTTTCTTGTCCATGGTGAAGGACCTAATTCATACTTTGTTAAACAGTGAGAGAGAGAAAGAAAGAGAAATATGTCAAGCTATAAATCATTTGGTAATTTTTTTGCAACTAGTCATATTCGAATGAAAATATTAAACGATTTAAAAAGAAATAAGTTTTTTATTGTAATTATCAAATTTATGTTAAAGATAATATATATAGTTTGTCTACTCTGTGAACTTGTATTCGACAAAGTCTTATTTTGTTACGTTTAGGACATTTGGACAAGACAATCAAAGCTTCATGTTCTAACTTTTAAGCAGTGACTATTTTTCTAGAATGACGGACGAGTAATGATTTACATTTAAAACAATCGCTAATTACTTTCCATCACAATACAGGCTATGTTAAGTGCCATTTAAAATCGTTGACAGTATTACACTTTGATCATGTGAATTCAATCAGAGCTAAACACGAAACAAATTTTCCATTGCTTACTACTTAACAATCATTTAATCAGCATAGAAATATCTATATTTGATAATGTATAAATAGGAACGATAAATCTGAACTACACGCAAATCAGTAAGTTAAATCTGTAATCGTGTTATAGTTAAATGTGTACATGGGGTTGGTTAAAGTAAGCTTTGTGTCCCGTAAGCAACCTCATTCTTGACAAATATTCGATAGTTGTGTAATGATCACACTAATGATAATAATTAATAACACGGTTTGAAAACAATCAGTTCAAATTAAATTGTGAATTTGAGAGAGATTGATCTGATCAAACCATGAGAAAGAGTTGCACTTAAGGATGATGTTATAGTATAGACGGAATGTTACCAGTGTAAAGAAAGACTATCAGTTAACTTGAACGGTTTCATAGTCTCCACTTGATGTCCTTGATGTATCAAGTTAACCATAGTGAAAATTTTGAAATAATGTGATACATATCTCTCTCACCAATTACGTTCGAATTTATAGGTTGTAACGCTGCCTGAATCCCCATTATGGTGACCACCGGTCCCAAGCCCTGATAAAGGATAGGGGTTCGGCATGGGGTTGACGATCCCATCCCACAAAAAACTAACTGGCCAAAGGATTTTAACCAGAAAAATTAATCCAAATCAATTAAACTCTGCCCTGAGAGTTAAGCAATCTTCATTCAGAAGAGTTATGACTTTTCATAATGAAAACCGAAGTACTTCGGAAGTCACGAAGTCGATACCCCTCTTGACAATCAGAGCAACCATTAATTTCTCATTTGAAATTTATAAATTGTCAGCAGCTGATCAGAATCCAATGACATAAAATGAATTCACATTCATCTATACCATCGTTTATTTTTTCACTCTTCGACACATCTATTTGTTGGTAAGCTATAGCTAATTACCTTCTAAAATTTGTTACTAAACAGCGTTCAAATTATGCGTACATTTTCGTTTAGAATATTTAATGTTTCATTAGGGAATATTTTAATATTTTTATTCAATTAATTACGTATCTAAAACGCACCTAAACACTCCAGTGAATTTTTCTAGCTGTTCAGATTAGACAGCTATGATATCAGTCAGAGAGTACACAGTAACTACGTAAAAATCACTCGGCGTTATCAAAAATGAGTAGATGACAGTAACCTGTCTAAAGTTATTGTGTTATAGAGTTTCGTTCTCTGGACTGAATGTGTTTTGGTTGTAGAGCTTTCATTGTTCTTCTTCTAAACAACATCATTAGCACAAACCTTAGGTAGAAGTCATGAAGTATTCAAGTTAATTATATCTAATCCTACTGTTTCAGATGAATGGATTCCATAGTTAGAAATCCCAATGAAACTTATTTAATCTCGTAATCATCATCCATTAATAAGTGAACATATAAAAACACACTCAAATTCAACGAATAGTTTCATTTTTTTTATAAGTTAGAGCACTAGAAATTTATTTTTAACCATGAATCGATCAATGTTAGACCACCATTAGAAACCTGGAAGCACTGGACGGCCGTTTCGTCCTGGTATGGGACTCCACGACTCCTGCACCCCGCAGGATTCGAATCCAGGACCTTCGGTATTGTGAGCGAACGCCCTAACAACTGAAGAGTTAGTTAGTTATTGAAACAATTTATTAAATCTAGAACCATTTTCCATTGACAATTCACTGAACTAGTTTAATTTTTTTGTATCAACTTAGAATGTCCTTTTGACTTGTTTCTTTTTTTTTAAAAAAAAACTCTTTCCTAACATGAATTAGCGTCAATCATAAAAAAATTTTATTAAATTTATAACGAACAGTGTAAATTCGGTCAAATATTAATATGTTATTGAACACAATAACATAATAACATTTTTTTTAAATCAAGGGACTGAATTGTTTTATGAAAGAAAAAAATGTTAAACAAAATTTGATAAATCAAACTTCTTTCCTGTTTGTTGGAATAATTTGATAAATATATATATCTAATAAATAGGCTACAACGGGTTAATGGTCATTAGCAAGTTCTATTCTAATGTAATGACGATTGGATATATACAAAGACAAATGAAATATGGTTCAACGGAACTCGATGAATGAAAATTCCATCTGTCACTGATGAAAAAATTAGTTTATTGTGTATAATAATAATAATAATGAGAAAAAAATAGGATGTCAACCTTGAACTTTTGCTTTTCATTTCACAAATATTTATTTTTTTGTTTTTGAAACATACTTTTAAAAATTCAAAGGC